>JBAMCI010000107.1:1175000-1617500 GCA_037075265.1 Drosophila nigricruria | reverse complement strand
TATATGGTATATGTTATATTATATGTTATAAATGCATACATACAGGGTGGGGCAAGAGTAATCATTCGATGTTTTCCTTTTTTTTTTGCTGTAATTTTGTAGTAAGCAATCATTCTATTAGAAAATGGTTTGACTTTTGCGCCAAATGCCAATTCGGTTTTACAAATCGTCAAGTAATTAATGACATTTGGAGCCATTTGCAAAAGTTAGAGCGTTTTCCAATAGAGTGATTGATTACTACAAAAACCGTTCTGCCCTGTATACCTGTATATATTTACAAATCACATAAATGGATGGAAAGTGAGAATACGATTCAAGAGTCAATCGGTGGCCAAATGGTCGCCAATTCGCTGAGCGTCACATCGTAGAGCAGCTGTTGATACTCCTCCAAGAGATCTAAAAGATGAGCAGATGTTAAATATGGTGTATAGAATATAGAGATATATGTAGATGTAGATCTCTTACAATTGGGATCGCTCTTCCAACAATTGATGAGACACTCGCGCGTGTAAACATGTTTGCTGATCAGAGCTTGCTTGAAGCGCAGCACCTTGTCATTCAGACTCGACCAGCTCTTGATAATCGAGTTGGGCGACGACTTCAACCTCGGCTTATAGGCAGCCAAAGCAGGGAAAACCACTCCGTCCAGCAGAAACATTCCCAAGTAACTAAAAGAGCGAGAGAAATCTTATAAATACATATCAGAGCTAGTGGCGTGGCCGAAGGCCACACACTATATATATAAGGTTAAACAGGATCAATAGTCGAGTCAAGTTAGCTTTGTGCGTCTGTCTCTATGAATGTAAGACTATCAGAGTATAGCAGTTAAATAGTGTCTCTTCGTCTTTACGAATCTATAAGAGTAGCTGAGTATAAGAGTCTACTGACAAGCTAGTTTGTTGAAGAGCATTTATACGTTGTCCGTCTCTATCGTCTTTATCGCCACATTATAATATAAATATAAAGTATATGTGTCTAGACTCTAACTAGCTAGTTGAATACCCTTAGACATAAGAGACGACAAATAATCGATACTGGGTCCGGATATATGCATACATGTATAAGAATAACAGTGTATAAGAGCTGCTTGGTCGGGAGTTTAGGGTAACTGCTAGTCGCGCACTGCCGACTTTAGCATTCATAGTACTAGATGATAGATGGTCGACTTACCAGCTGGTCTTGGGACTGCATGGCATTTCCTGCAGGGTCAAAGGCATCTCCCAGCCTGCCCTGCCGTATGTGGCATCCACATAGCAATAGATGATTCCGCTGGTTTCATCAAAGCGCGGAGCTGGATCCTCAAGCACTTGGCGCACATTGCACATCGCCGGCGCATACTGAAGCAACCATTCCGGCTCAATGGCCGTTATGCCACGTATGAACATCTTTTGGGTATCGCCATGTTGTATTTCGTATGCCTCTTGGTAGATGAGCCAATCGGGCGGCGATTTCTTCAGCACGGAGGAGTCGTGCAGAAATGCCGGCTGCTCCATATCGGCACACTTGTAGGCATACTTAAGGCGACGACGCTCCTCCTTGTCACTAATCTCCTCAAGCGGCACTTTGTGTCCCACTTGATCGCCCAATCCGGTGAGCATGATTTGACGCAATAGTCGAGCTTGTGCATCAGATGGCGGTGTCATCCGCGGATCCACGCAGATGTTGGCATGCTCGATTTTCAAATTGATCTCGTTCGTCAGCTGATTGCGCAACTTGCGCACCTCTTTCATGGCCTTCAAGCGCAGTCCATTAGTCTCACAGAACTCCTCCAGTTTTCCCCGGCTGCCTGCATATTCGCCTGCACCCACAGCACGCAGCAGAACCATCGGATCACCCAACAATTTGTAATTGCCTTTGCCAGCCCAGCCCACACGTCGCTGCTGATGCTGATTCGAGGTTGGCGCCACATCCTCCTCCCTTTGCACACCTCGCTCGATGAGCAGCTCCTGGACAGAGAGCGCAGCAACAATGCAAACTGCGTAGGGCAACAAATCACGTTGATTCGATAGGGCAAGCATCTTGCCGAAGCGTGGAGCAACTGGAAAGCGTGAGATAATTTTGCCCAGGGACGTAACCATTGATGGATTATCCGTCATTGGGCTAACGGCGCCCAGAGCCATCAGTCGCTGTTCGGCTGCCTCCAGTTGCACGGCATCTGGCGGCGAAGGAAAGGGAAACTGAATTACACGATCGATGCCCATGCAACGCATTTGCAGCATCAAATCATCGACAGGTTTCTGTTTAATATCCGGTGGGCTGAAGTCAGGAAAGATGTCATTGTATACGGCACTCGAGTAGAGGCGATAACAATGTCCAGCACTTGTGCGACCCGCGCGTCCAGCTCGCTGATCTGCAGACGCTTTCGACGTGTGCGTCACTACAAAGGCACTAACTCCAGTTAGCTTGTCGTACAGTCTGGTTTTTTGTTTTCCACAATCCACAACATACTTGATATTGGGTATGGTCAGAGACGTCTCCGCTATATTGGTGGCCACCACACAGAGACGATAGCCCTCGGGCGCTGGCTGAAATATACGGTGCTGTTCTACCGACGACAGCAGCGAATACAGTGGCAGCACCCACAAAGGTTGTTTGGTGTAGGCAATCCCTAGATCAATCAATTTATCGAGATCGTTCCCCTCTCCCTCCTGTTCTTCCTCATCTTCCTCTTCACTGTCCTGCTTCTCTTGAACTACTTGTTCAAAAATATCTGCATCGGTATCGTCGCCAGGCAGCTTATATTTATTCAAATTGATCAAAGGAAACGGAATTCCTTGGGCGACTCTACTTTTTCGTGCCGTACGTTTGTTACGGTTTGAGCGCTTCGTTGCAAATTCTTGCTCCAGCTTTTGCTCCTCCTCCTCCTCACCATTATTTGCCTGCGACTGCTGCATGAGCTTCTTCTCCAGTTCCTGTTCCCGCTGACGATAGGGAAAAGCTTTACGCAACTTGCGCACCAGCAACTGCACCTCCTGCTGACCAGTGACAAAAATCAGGATGCCACCCTCCGGCAACTGAGTGTGAATCTTCACTGTTTTCTTAAAGGCCTCCGCTATATAATCCTCCGGCGTATGCTTTTGAAAATGTATTGTCACAGGATATTGCCTGGCCTCCACTTTGATCACTGGCGGCGGCACCTTAAACAATTTCTTATTCTCCGTGAAATCGCTGACGCGCAGCGTGGCCGACATGATGATCAGTTTGAGTTTATCTGCGCGACTGTTGCGCAATGGCACAATCCGTGAGAGCAACCCAATCAATATATCCGTATTGATGCTACGCTCGTGCGCCTCATCGAGCACAATCACGGAATATTTGCTCAACATAAAATCATCTTCGATCTCCTTTAAGAGCACGCCATCAGTCATAAATTTGATGCGTGTCGCTGGCGAGACGTTGCCCTCGAAGCGTATTAGATAGGAGACTTCGCCGCCGGTCAAATTCATTTCATATGCCACTCTTTTTGACATGGCTATGGCAGCCACGCGACGTGGTTCGGTTATGCCAATCATCTTGTTCTTGGCGTAGCCGGCCTCATATAGAAATTGTGGAATTTGGGTCGTCTTGCCAGATCCAGTTTCGCCAGCGATTATAACAATGGGATGCTCATTGATTAATTCCATCACCTGCTGCTCCTCGGCGAGTATGGGCAGACGTAAACGGGCTGCTTCCGCTTCAGCTGTGCGAAGTACAGGCACAAAGACAGTGTTGCGTAGAGGTGAGGCAGCTGGAGCAGGGGCTGCATTAACTTTAGTTTTTAGTATGCTTTTAAGTGGCCCAACTTTAGCTGGTAGCTTAGCCTTCTTCTTTTCCTCTTCTTCATTTTCATCTTCATCTTCGTCTTTGTCTTCGTCATCATCATCGTCGTCGTCATCGTCTTCATCCTTATCTTCGCCTTCGTCCTCGTCTTCGTCATCCTCATCGTCATCGTCATCTTCATCATCATCGTCTTTATCTTCGTCGTTGTCCTCTTCGTCATTGTCGTCTTCGTTTTCGTCGTCTTCGTCTTCGTCGTCATCGTCGTCATCGTCTTCATCCTCATCATCCTCTATATTAATTATATTTGGATTCATGCGCTTGGCTTCCAGCTCCTCTTCCTCCTCGATGAACAGCTTACGTTTGCTGCCTTTGAGCGCATTAACACGTCGTACGCCGCGTTTCTCCTGATCCTTTTCAGCCAGCTGCTGTGTTTGACGCTCCTTTTTCTTGGCCAAGTATTCATCGAGTGTGTGGAAACGCTTCAGTCCAACCGTTTGCACCTGACTTATGGATGTATATTGCTGCAATTCAGCTTCCGGTATTTGCACAGAAGCTAAATCATTCAGCAATTGGCCGCGCTATAACAGAAATCAGCTCAGTAATTAATTTAAGTGTCCGAATGAAATGCAGCTGAGGCTGCTTCACTTACACCCTCCTTCTTCTTCTTCTTATCGACAATAGATTGCAAGTGCTTGCGCTGCTTCTTGGTTAGTATTTTCACAATATGGTTCCTTTCAGTTTTGGTTTTCGTTGCCCGTTTTAGAGAGGGCAACGCCAAAGCATTGGCTTCGTCGTAGCCGGTGGGAATGGACCCGTTGCCTTGAATCTCATCCTTACCAACGATTTGGATCTGTATACGAATATATGTAGCTGGTTGGATTCTTTAAGATGATAGCATTAATTGACTATACTCACATCCTTAACAGTCGAATTATCAACAATTATTAGCGGATTACTCCGTGCCTTGGCATTAAAACCCTTTTTTCCCATAATTATTTTTCGTTTGACATCTGTTCGGCAAATAATTGTCACTTGTAATATGTCACACACGTGCAGCTGTTAGCGATGTGATATCAATTCTATCGATAATTATGTGACAGACATCGCCAAGCATTTTAGCAGAAAAACATCGCTAGTATGAACTTTGGCAGTTAGTGCCTGAGAGATGGCACTAACCATACAACATGTATGGTTAGTGGAGATGGGCAGCAAAACTGTGTTGAAAATATCTCCAAATCTGACAGAAAATAGTATTTTATGAGAGTTGCGCGTTAAAAATATCGCACAATAACAAGATTTCGAATTGATCTGAGTAGTTTTGCTTTGTTGATATAGTAAGCACGCCTATTAATAAACGTCAACGACATGTTTTGTTTAGTATTTATATTTAGCAATTATTTAATTCATATGAGCATCAAATTTTGACTATTTGTTGTGATGATTTGCTGAGAAGTATCGCCAGATGTATATAAGTTCCAACTATCTGGCAGCTCTGTCAGCGCTGAAAGAGAGCGCTAGGGAGAGACGAACCGTGAGAGAATGAACAGCAATTGGCAAGCCCGCGTAGCAAAAAAAAGCCTTGTGTGTTTTGTTGTTATTATTTTGTATGTTTTCTTGCATATTACTGTTCATTAAAACCGTTAATTTTTGTTTGTAACAACACATTTACAAAAACAAATGCGATGACGAGTAAGAGCGATCCAGTGCGCATTGTACTGGCAAATCTGATTGCCGAATCGCAGTAAGTACAGAACTCTGAACAGATGCGCAGCTTATGCATACATATATTTATTTATTTTTTTGTTTTTTTTTTTAATCATAAACTTTAATAAAATTATTTGCGTAGAACGCCATATACGCCGGACAAGATACTCCGTGAATTTCGTGCCACTGTCGACAAGCGTCTCTCGGACAGGGAACTACTTTTCCTGCTCGAGTCCATCAGCTCCAAGCGTCCCAATTGTCGCGAGGTGCTCAATGAGATAAGCGACACACTTGAAAGGTTCGTACAGGCTGACATATAATGAACTAGTTCTTGATCGTCTACTGTTTTCTCGTCTTTGTGTGTTTTTTGTTTAGCAAGGACCCTATGTACGCTTTGCTGGTCTTTGCGGAACGAATAAACGACGAATCAATGTGGCATTCAAAGTACAGCGGATGCAACAGCTCGAATCTCAACTCAAATAGAACTACCGAAATGCCAGCGACATTGCATGAGTCGGAGCTGGGCAGTAGATGTGTACGGAAATCCTTGGATTTGTCCACATCAACACCCGTCAGTCGGCGACTGTCCGAGGATACGCCAGCATTGTCCGCAATTAATGCTACAAGTGCACCAACGACATATTCCCGACGTCCCATACCCACTCTGCATCCGAAAGACCATTTGGCACACCGTGCAGATCTGAGTGTGGTATGTGTCATAAGGCAATCTTGTATTCATGGAGTAATATCTGTTTTTTGTATTTAGATCAAGAAGCGTGTGCTGAATGCTGTTTCGAACAGCTCGGCCTTGACGATGGGTTCCATTGATCAGCTGCTCAACAGCAGCAGCAGCATCAAAATGAAAGCGCAAAACAATGCTATAGCAGGAGCAGGAGTAGGAGCAGGAGCAGTAGTTTTAGCAGGCCCTGGGGTTGGTGCTGGAGCGGTAGTAAGTGTTAGCAATCGTACTGTGAATGTGGAATCCAGTCCGGGCAGCAGTCCCGGCGCAAGTCATCGTTCTGGCACTAGCATTGGCATCAGCTCTGGCACAGGCATTAGCACTGGCATCAACACTGCCATCAAGCCTAGCATCATCGCTGGCCTCAACACTGGCATGATCACTGCCGCCACCAATGGAGGAGGCAATGGCAGTCGTGCGCTTGGCACTGTGCAGGCAATCGGCTATCGATCGCTACTCGAACGTTGCCAGCTAAGCACCAACAGCAAAATCAACAATAACAACAACAAAATCGTTGCTGATTCTAAGGATGGCTTGTCGGATGAATATCGCACACATTTGCTATGGGACTACTACAGAGTGGACGCATCAAAGGGGACATCTAAGTCAGAGCTTTCCGCGCTGCCACAGGACACACAGCAGCGTATTCTGCTCACCGAAATCCTTTACTGTCTGAGTGGAGTGCGAGGCACATATATTGTAACATTGCCAAATGATGAGCAGGCGTTGGGCTTGGCCAAGTATGAGACACGGTTTAATCTGCATATCCAACTGGATAAATCACTGGCCGAGATGGTGAATGAAATCTTGCCATTGGCATCACATTTTATGGGTATTCAAAAGGTCATCGCACTGACGGAGGGACGTGGCCAGGTCAACAATGCCCTCAATGCGGCCTTGCAGAGCATCAGCTACGATTTCTATGTGAGTGCAATGCTCTCAGTTAATTAGAATTGTCTGTTCAAACTATGCGATTTGTATCCTTTGCAGATGCTGCTGCAGCAGGCCGAGGTGGAGCTGATGAAGAATGATTTAACAGTGCCCAAGCTGCTTTACTATCTGCAGCCCACCATCTGGGTCATAGATGAGATATGGACTACGCTAGCTGAAGTGGATTTGGTAGTTTATTAATATATTCACACATTATCCAAACGTCGTTATAACAATCTCATATTGCTTAGAATAATTACCATGGCGCTGCTGTCCTAACTCATCTCTGCGACCGCATTAAACAATTGGAAGGCGATAAGTGTGCCCAGGATTTGATCATTGGGCTAGTTGGCAAGGCTGCCGAGCCGTATATGCGTATGCTACAGTTGTGGATACAGAAGGGCATCATTGTGGATACCACAAACGAATTTCTGGTCGAGGATAATGAGGTCATCCACAAGGATGAGCTGCCCGAACATTATTCGGACGACTATTGGGAGAAGCGGTATACTGTTTGCACCGAATGTATTCCATCGTTTCTCGAAAAGCACGCGGACAAGATATTACGCACTGGCAAATATCTAAATGTGATCAGGCAGTGTGGCAAGCGTGTAATGCCCACACAGCAAATGAATCTTGAATTTGATCCAACCAATGATCTGCACGTTTATGTGATCAATGATGCGTATTATTTCGCGGCACGCATGCTGCTCGATGTGCTGCTAACCGAGAATGATCTGATGGGACATCTGCAATCGGTGAAGCGTTATCTGTTGCTCAATCAAGGTGATTTCACCATGCAATTCATGGACGCCTGCGAGGATGAGCTGGCCAAGAATGTGGACCTAGTGCTGCCCATGACTTTGGAGAATTTGTTGGGCCTGACATTGCGGCTCTCGTCTGCACGCAGCGATCCCTATAAGGATGATCTGCACTGCGAGCTGCTCACATACGATCTGGTCACACAAATGTCCAAGATTATGAATCAGCAAGAGGGTAAGTTGGTTTATTATAAACAACTTATCTTTCACTGACTTGTTCAGCCATCAGTTAAATGAATTTCCGCACCTATGCAGTAGTCAGAGAACAGAGGACAGAGCATGTTTATAAAATTTCAATTTGTAACAAATATCCTGCATTTTAGAGTACTGGAAGACGACGGATCGCCTCGACTTGAGCGGCTTGGAATGCTTTGCCTTTACTTACGAGGTGAAATGGCCTGTTTCTCTGGTGCTGAATCACATAGCCATAACGAAGTATCAAATGCTCTTCCGTCAACTCTTCTACTGCAAACATGTGGAACGTCAGCTGTGCAAGTGAGTAGCTGCTATTTATATAGATATCCTATATTCTTATTCAATTACATTCATTGCAGAATTTGGAAAGAGAATTCCATTGCCAAAAAGTTCTCGCCGCTTGCTGCGGAGCTCTATCGGTCTGCCTTTACGTTGAGGCAGCGCATGATGAACGCCGTTCAGAATCTGGAATACTATATGATGATCGAGATAATTGAGCCCAATTGGCATATATTTATTGAGAAGATGAAGAACGTGGAGAATGTGGATATGGTGCTTAGTCTGCATCAGGATTTCCTCGATCTGTGCCTTAAGAATTGCATGTTAACGGAGACATCCCATCTGAATCGTGCCATCTTCAAGCTATGCAAGATCTGTCTCAAGTTCTGCGAGTTTATACAGGTAGCATGACTATATAAAATTCCCAATTTATATCTTTATATATTTATGAAATTAGAGCTTAATTGAATGTCTTGTCTTGTGTCTTGTATCCCTTTCTCTCTCTCTCCCACTCTCTCTCTCTCGCTCTCTTCCATGCCTGTTTGAACATATCTCAAAAAATGCTATATATGTATATATATATGTGTGTATTCTCAATCAAAATCAAGCGCTCGCAACGTCTCTTTCTCGATGCGGAGCTCAAGTCCATGGTTTGTGATAGCGGCGATGAAAATACGGATCATTCCGACTCCGAGCTAGATATGACGGGTCGGCGACAGGTATACACCATTATAATGGTCAATGGAGCCCCACAAATATTTACACATTATTATTTCATATCATTCGATCTTTGGATATAAACGAATTCATATATTATATGATTTGCATATTGAGTTCTTTTCCCTAACTTAATCCTAATCAAGTATAAATTTGTCTGATCCTTGTGTTAGATATGCATCTACATCCAGTTTATCCCAATTTAAAACCTTTTTGTTTGTTATTTATTTAATGCATGTATATCTAAATATATTTGTAAAGTTCTTGTTCATATTTTTAAAACTTTCTCTCAATCCATCAATGCTAAATAATTTTTATCCTTAAATCGAATTATATTTTAATCCAATTCATTTGGTTTTTCTTGATATTTTGTTTTTTTTATTTGTTTATTTTATTATAATCTTAATTTATTACTATATCTTTCTTTAGCAATTTCTATAAATTTGTTTCATAACATCTCATTCTCTCTCTCAATGTATTTAGGCGGAGACCACTTTGGACGAGACGGACACGTTTGCGGAGCGTGTTAAACGTTTCGATTTGGAATTTACGGGCATGCTTATATCGTTCCTTAAACAAATTAACGACCTGGCCAAAGATAATACCGCCGATCGTTTCATGAATCTCGTGCATCGCATCAACTTCAATGGCTTTTACTCTGAGCAAATGGACAAGCTGTGCGTCAAGAATGCCATGGGCTAGGCTCTCCAACTCCAACTCCAAGTCAGAAAACAGAAATTAAGCAGACAAAAAGACAACAAACTCGAGTATTAAATCAGACAAATCGAATTATATAGAAAACCAAATTGGCATTGCCTTTCGTATGCCTGATATATATATATATATATATGTATCTATATATGCATATATATGTATATCATTTATATGAATTCATCAACTATCATTCCCGTCTATCAATTGCGCCCATTTATAGTTCTAATTCCGTACATCGTTAATAAAGTCAAATGTTTTTTAATTTTTTTTTTTCAAAAAAAAATTTAAACAAAAGTTTTGTTGAGATTTAGAAACTGAGACAGCTCTACTCAACGGCAATGGAACCGAGTGGCTTTTTGTAATTGCTCGTTCCCAAAAGCGTAGAGTACGGCTGTGCCAGTTCTGAGTTGATCGTTGTTATCGATAACACGCGCTCGCTTAACTGCAATCTAATAAGGAAACCCCACCCTCACTGCCATAGTTATCGTCTGCATATGACAGAGGAGAATCGAGTTCCAGCTTAGATGCCATCACCATCATCGTTGCTATATATTATTGTTATCGATGTCGTTATTGAAATATATGATTTTTTTCGAGTTGCTGTTGATCGTTATCGATAGCGAAATCCTTTCGGGCTGTGGCTGGATTTCACTGTCATACGATAGATTATTGGTGTTATCGTTATCGTTATCGATATGCAGCTCTCGCTAACATAGTTATCATTCATTTGACAGATGAATGAATGAGTTTCCTCAGAGCTGTCAGCCTCCATCAACTATATCCGTATCAATATTATTATCGTAATCGTTATCGATGCACATATATACTTCGCCTGCGCCTAGTTAAGTTCCACAGTTCGTTATCGTAAGAGGTCGTTGTGCAATTACTCGTAACATGCTGTCACTGATGTGCCAAATAAAAATCAACGTACATTTTCTTACGAGCAGTACCCACTATTTGACACTTCAGGAACGGCTAGTTACCAGATGCGCGCATCGTCAATCGATAACCGTCCTAATCGATATTATCGATTTGAGTGTTAGAGTTGGTATGGCATATGAGCCAAAAGGCCCTTTCAGACTGTTATCTATGACTACTCAAAAAATGCACATAGCAATCGAAAAGGGCCTTTCGCTTCATACACCAATCGACGGCGTTTTCACTCGATATATCACTGATATTCGTACGAACTTATCGATAATGCTGGACTTGGACCGTGGACTCTTGGCTGCTAAAGTGCCTTATTTTGCATGCTCGTTTCGAATGGATAACACGTAAACATTTTATAAATATCGGCCACGTTAGCAACTAAGTACCCAACAAGTCGAAACCTTTTCGAAATTTAACACATAGATGGTTTTTGTTGTTCACTTAGCTCTCTATTCGTTGATCTCTTATTTTTAACTTTAACTTTCACACTGTATGATTTGGTGTATTCATCTGTTTCACAGTTTGTTTCACAGTTAGTTTTGCATTAGGTTTTCTGTTGAGCAAAGATACATTTTAAAGATAGTTTTTTTTTTTCGTAGAAGTACACTCACGGTTATTCCATAGCCGCTCAGTTTGGACCTTTGGTTACTCTGCTATTTTTCTTTAAGCTTAATGTTGACGTTTTCCAACACTGGCTCAATGTTTCTCATGTTGTATCTGCTCCTGGAGATTTAATAATGCCTAATTTAATGATTGTTATTATCCGTAAAGTCGTACTTGCCAGTTGCTCATAGTCTGCTTTACAACACTGTTTTGCTTAACAACACTCTTCCCATTTTAGCTTTTGATTTACCTATCACTAATCGAAGCTATAAACCTGCTGCTCACCGAACGCACTCCACAGCTACATATATCCAACTATCTCGCCTGTGCGCGTGTCTGTACGCACGCTCATTTGCCATTTACCAACACTGGCGAAACGCTTATCTAACGGCATCGCAGATCATTCAACCAATTTACATCACAACTTCAACAACAACAGCACAAAATTTGAACAGCGACCAAAATTGATGGCTTTGTCTGTGAGTTCTTCTTCCTCTTCTGCCCCACCCCCTGCAAAGCCCACTATCACTACCCCCTCCCCCAGCAACACACCCCCTCTCTGTTGTCTGGTTGGAAAATGTGCCAATTTTAATTTGCCATGGATTTTCATCATGTTGCGCACTTTTTGCAATGGCCAACGGCCAACGGCCACAACTGCCCGTTAAGAGTTGCTGTCCAGACATAGGGACAACGACCCATACACACACGCGCACACACACTCACACACACACACACACACACTCATGCACACACACCCAGATGCAAAAGCCAATTTGCCTTGCATATTCATAGCATTCATATAAAAACGCAAAAAGCGGGTTGATCGATTAATAAACGATTTAGTGTCAGCATTCAAAGCACTCAAATTGTTATCGATAATAACATTTGAAGTTTATCGATTATGGGTAAATAATTGATATATGTAAAATTTTCGTTTATATATAATTGTCTAGGAACATTTTGAAAATTGTTGCAAATTTTTATATATATATTTATATATTTTTTTTTAAGCAATCGATAATTGAATGTTATCGATCAGTAAATAGTTTACTTGAGCTTGTGTATGTATCAAATATTTGAATTTTAATATAGATATTTTTATATAAAATTAAAAACTGAATATTTGGTCGATTCGGTTTTTGATTGGGTCTTGGGACCTTGAATGGTAAGTAATGGGAGTTTGATCTCGATGTGAGTTTATATTCGATATATATCGTATATTGTAAGGTTATAATATGGGATATTAGCTCAAGTAATGGTTGTGTGAGCTTAGGTTATCAGAGTTTCGGTTATGAAAGCTTTAGCTACGTATGATAAGGTTATGTGAGATTGGACTTTTTGAGGTTAGGTTATACATGAGCTTAGCTTATGTGAGATTTGTTAATATAACCTCAGGTTATTTGAAGTTAAGTTATATTAAGATTAGAGCAAGTTGTGGACAGGTTCAGGTTGACAGATGGGACTATAAGCGAAGGGGATTTTAAGCTTCAGCTTCAACCCTTCAGGGTTTTTTAGTTATGTGAGGTTAGGTTAGCTTATATCAGTTTAGAGCTAACGTCAGATAAACTGAACTGTTGAAATCTTTATTTATAAGTATTTCAACTCAAAATACAATTGATTCAAGCAAAAAAAAAAAAAAAAAAATCAAAATTCCCATATTCCAAATACTTATCTAGCGACCCTCTCGAACGAGCCTTCGTGTGTGCATATATATACGTATGTATGTGTATCTGGTATGCTTATATATGTTATATGTTTACCATTAGCTGACGTTGTTGTAGGCGGCGTGCCTACCAGCCAGCCACGCCTGCCAACCAGCCAACCAGCCAACCTCCCCGCCCCGCCCCATATCCAATTGGCAATTTAAGCTCGCATGAATTATCGACAATCAATTATGGTTGCTTGCCGATGGACATGGACAACGACACATACACAGAGAGCGAGAGAGATGGGGAGAGAGAGAGATAGAGAGAGAGAGAGAGGGAGAGAGAGAGAGAGAGACACGGAGAGTGTATGTGTATGTGTGTGTGTGTATGTTAATTAATCAAAAGCCCATCCATCTATCGATTGAGCATTTACTGACAGACATATGCAAATTAAAAGCATACAAGCAGCTCATTAATGTGCACTTGAAAGGCCCGACAACCAATGGTGATGACAATGATAATGATGATGATGATGATGATGCTAAATTCCATGCAGCTAACAAGCTTAAGCCTTAGCTGCAAAAGCTGCACATTTCATGTACATTGACAGCTTTCAAACCAGTGACGTTTTTTGTGGTTTGAAGGAGGATAACTCTATTGGAGTTTACATACCAAATTGGTTTCCTATAACTCTCATAGTTCTTGAGTTATGCTTTAAAAACATCAGGGACATAAAGCAAAGCATTAAAGTTATCGATAACAGTTGATGGGCTTTTCTCTTGTTGGCTAGATGACGTTCTTTTTGGGATTAACCCCTTTCATATTTAGAAACTATGCAAATTACTCCTTAAACCACGAACCACTTTCGATCCACTCTTAGGAAACACCTAAATTGCTTTATATATAGACTTTACCAATTGAATATAAAATGAAAACACTTAAAGTACTAGACGAATATTCGCATACTATCAGGAGCATAGCAGAACAAGTTTAGAGAGCTGAACCACTTTTGAACCAGTTGTGAGTCAATTGTGAACCACCTTAACTAACAAATGTATGAATGAAAACTTGCGAAAATCAGAGCTTGAGCAAAAGCAAATCAAAGATTTTAAGCCACTGAACCACTAACGAGTCACTTATGAACTTAGCGAACTACTTGCGAGCCACTAGAGTACTACTTGAGAGCTATGCCTAACTCTAACAATATCGAAAATATCGAAAATTTGTTAAAGAAAATCATATACTTGCAGAGATCTGAAATGAACCACTATTCAATATTGTATTCAGACAGCGTTGAACCACTTTTGCTCTAAGAATACATTATCATATGGAACTTGCACAATTTTGAAGCCTGTGCCGCCGATGCAGTCTCGATAACGTGAATATCTCATCGGTTTCAAATGCCAGACGATGAGATATCCGCGCAATCGGAACTGAGCTGGGCCTATGGAATGAACTGGTTCATTTTGCTTAAAAATTGTTGTTGTTGTTGTTGCTGATACAGCGCATCGACATCGATGAGAACTAATCCAATGCGAAAAGCTCATTGGAGATGCTTTCATCAATCGCGAGGGGCTGCACCCGAAGCGTCGCTAACGATAACGATAACGATAACACTTTGGGCCATTTGTCTGATTGCGGCTACGTGGCTTGTGATTGCAGACACCCCATACATCTTGTATTCCACAAAAGTGACGCTCATACTGGACATAGGGAGTATCTAAAATCAAAGACCATGTCAAATGCTAACAACAAGCCCAATATCGATATTGATCGAAACTAAATTAATAGCGTTGCTCCTGAGTTATTGCCTTTGAATTGGAATGAGAGACTCACTGTTATCGTCCTCTACATAGCAGCTGAGTTTCGTGATTCCAAATCAACAACAATTGAGAACGGACTGCTATCGATAAAGCTATCGATTGTTGACCATTCGTTCACTGTTCATTTCTAATTGGAGCAGCAAGATGGATAGATGATAGATGATGGATGATGGATGATGGATGATAAATAATGGAGGATAGATTATAGGTGATAGATAATAGATAAAAGATAATAGATGATAGATAATGGATGATAGATGACAGATGTTAGTTTTTAGATGATAGATGGAAGATACATAACTGATGATGCAGTACAATATCACAGAAATTAGCAGAACTAATACGACTTCAGTTTTCACACACTCCCAAATACATACACACACACACACACACACACACACACTAAGGGCAGACAATGAGCTGTAAATGATAATAATAGTGGGCGTTTACTTGGCGCCCAACTAGAGAGACATGAATATACATTCAATTAGACGCACCATACAAAATTGGCCTGACATACCCGTAAGCCCGTCTCTTCGACCTCTCCGATTTGTCCCTTCTCGCCACCTCATGGTGGCTTGGACAATAGGCGAGTCGCGTGTGAGGCGCAAGTGAAGTACAACAAACAATTCATTTAGCTGACGCGCACACGAACAACCGAGGGGGTGGCAACTGCCACGCCCACACACTCCGAAATGCGTGCCGAAAGAGAGAAAAAAAAGAAAAAAACGGAAGAAAGGAAAAGGTAACAATTAATTGAACAAAGAAATATGAAATTGCCAGCAAAATAAAAAGTGAATGTGTGTAAGAAAACCTGCTCGACGAAGGGCTACCCTGCAATAACAAAGCAAGGCTCCTTTGATACTCTATTTGATTTAGTTGCGATTGAGATTTAGTTATTTGAATTGTAATTGATGGTATATAAAGGTAGGTAAACCTTCAAATACCAGATCTGAGCGGTTTACGGGTTGATTTAATTATTCAATTTTTTATTCAATCAGTCAGTCAGTGTTAATCAGTTAGTGAATCAGGCGATCAATAAGCTAATTCGTATGTCAATAAATATGAAATCCATGTATCAATAAGTCAACAAAGACAGTCAATTAATTAGTAATTAGTGAGTTGTCGGTCAGTCAATAGGTCACCAAAAAACTATTCAATCAACCAGTCCGTCAATCATTCAATAAATTCATCAATTAGTCAGTCAATCATCTAATCAATCAATCTGTTGGTCAAGCAATTCATAAGTCAATCAGTCAATCAATTAGTTAGTAGTTAGCCCATCAATAATCAATAATTCATCATGCAGTCAGTTAGTGGTCAGTCAATCAATCATTTAACCATTTAATCTGTCGGTTAACCGATTAACCGATCAAGTATCCGGTCAGTCAGTCAATCAAAGCTTCAATTAGTTGGCCAACCAGCCAGTCAATTAGCAGTCAATCAATAGATCAGCGAATCAATCAATCAATCAGGCAGGTATTCATTCAATCAATCATTTAGTCACTTATTCAGTTAATGAAACTATTAATTATCGATTGATTGACTCCCAAATTCAGTCAATCACTTTCCATATAGTGTCTATATCTAATCAATTAACAAGTTAAAATATAGATTAGATAATAAATTGATTGAGCTTCTCGTATTGCAGCTGCATCATTTGGATTATATATACGGTATTCATATATGTACATATACATTTAAGTAGGCAACAAATGCAATCAGATTGTATAACAGAGGGCGTGACCTACATACACACTCGTTCCCACACACACACACATACACACAGATACAGGCACAACAAACAAACGCAATGAAAATTGAAGCATGTTTTTATGAGGAGATGAGCCACAGGAGTTGAGTGGGTTGAGGGGCGAGTGGGGGGCATCAAATTAGGCAGCTTCTGCATGCAGAGAGGCTGACAAAATTAACACACTCACACACACTCACTCACTCACTCACACAGACACACGTGTCGACACGTGGCCTGATTTTTGACTTCTTTCAGTCAGCTTTAAGTTTGTTGCTGTTGTTGCTTCAAGTGACGGCACGTGTCTCAATCAATTGGCTGCAGTTTGGCTAAATGAGTCGCCGGCTTGCGGATGCAAATGCGGATGTGTACACACAATGGTTGCGAATTGGTGCCACCAGCTGACACCTGCCACCTGCCACATGCGACATGCCACACGCAACATGCCACATGCCACATGCCAACCGACCATAACAATTGCCAAAAAAACTCACAGATCTCACTCACCTGAATCTCTGCCTGTGCCCGAGTTGGTTTAGCTATCTAACTTTGGCTGCCTGATTAGCCATTCGTCATCCTGCCGAATCAATCAAGCCTCATGGGGAAGTAGAGAAGAAATCATCAGAAGAAAGAGCTGCTGATCACACGAATCGATTTAGTTTTGTTGAAGTTATTAGGAGATTGAGAGTAATAATGAGATTGATAATGAGAATGAAAATGTGACTGAGAGTGATAATTCTAGTGATAGCTAATGATAATGATAATGATGATGACAACGGCAATGATAATGACACTGACAATTTCAACTAATGCTAATGCTAATGATAATGATGACAATGATCATAACTATGAGGTGACTATTATGATTATGGCTATCACGACTCGAACAATTATCATAATGATGATAAGGTTCCAATAAACAAAAATGAAATCAAGTGTTTTCTCATTGGATAATGTATTTCAAATCAAATTGTTTACATATGATTGCTTTGCTTTATGGATTTTATATCTTATTTTTGTTCGACAAAGTGAATCATTGGCGTATGATATGAAACGTTGTCCTGCTCAATGAGGACACAATCCTTAACAAGTAATTGGGAATGGGAAGGAACTGGGTAGGCCGAGTCAGAGTCAGAGTCAGAGCGTAACGGAACACATGGACAAATTGATTTCAAATTTTGTGGCATAATTCGCACAATTCATTTGATCCTCGAGTTTCGAGTTGTTGTTGCTGTTACAGTTTTTGGTCCTTGGTTCCTTATTTCAATTTTCATAGGGCAGACCCCAGAGTCCAAAAATCGTTTGCCTACTCGAATTACAAAGCCCATCGACACATTTGGCGAGTGTAACCAGAAGACGGGGGTGGGGGGCCCAATTGCTATAGCCAGTGCTCTCAACCCTCTCCGGCCTCCCTCTCGCACACTGTCTCTGTCTCTGTCTATCTGCCTCACCCCGTCGTATCTGCCGCACATTTGAAATTTCAGTTGTTTTGCAGCTCTGGTTTACGCAGTTGTCCATCAGCCTTGTTCCTCAATCTCATTCTCCTCCCTCTCTCTCTCTCTCTCTCTCTCTCTCACTCACTCGCTCGCTCTCTCTTTCCCGCTCTCTGTGTTGATGTGCAACAACTGTGCGCTTTAGTGCGACACCCCGAGGTGTTGACAGTCACTCGGAATGACGAGCTGCCTCTTTGTCAAGTCCACAAATTGAGCATATGCGCATTTGGATTAATTCTGAATAGTTTTCTTTTTCCTTTCTTCTTTTTGTTGTTGTCCCACTGCTTTTCTCGTATTACTTCCAAACTAATGGATCTGTCTCAAATTCGACCAAGTGCATGAAGTACTTTACTTGTAGAACATGTATAAAGTAGCTTTGCTCTACAGACTTTTATATTAGATCTGATCTTTATTCCATAATCAAGCAACTAATGAGAATGATAATGATAATGATAGTAATATAAATATCCGTATTATCGAAAATAGGTACGTCATACGGAAATCTATATTATCTATCATCTATCATCCATCATATATCATGATCATTGAAATTATTACTATCATTATCATTATCATTGCCATTGTCATTGTCATTATTATTATCAATATCATTCTCATCGTCATTACCATTGTCATTATTAGTGTCATAATCAGTCTCATTATCAAGAATCACTCAATCACATCAATCCAAAATTAACACTCATAAACTCCCAATATACAGATTTTTTTCACTTGGAAGGAAACTATATTCAAAACTCTTCCAGGCTTACAAAACACACTATGCATTTTAACACAATCTTGCAAATCTCTTATCAAAATTTCGTCATTTCCAATTTTCACACTCACTTCACTGTCCAACCTATATACTCAATCAATATCGTTTCAACCACATTAGTAGTAACACATCACACACTCATCTTTCCGCGTCAGGTTTGTATTACATGTGTTTTAAGTTCTTCATTAGTCATACAAAAACAAATCATTAGCGGCTTATCATTGTCATTCTCACTCTCATTATGATTCTCATTGTTATTGTCGTTCTCATTATAATTCTCATTTTTATTGTCGTTATCATTGTCGTTCTCATTAGCATTGACATCATAGTTCTTATTATCACTGTCGCTATCCTTATTCATAATTCATTATTAATTATTCATTATTCATTGTCATTATTATTATTCATTATTATTATCATATATTTTTTATGTTGTTTTTTAATTTTAACATATATTGCTGCTCGTGTACTCCATGATTTTGTACAAAGACGGTTGCTAGGATTATCAAATACATCCGATAGCTACCGTTCAATGTACAAAACAATATGAGCACCGCTCTCTTCGATTCTCAAGAGTAGTTGAATGCACTTGGAACATTTGATTGTGTAAGAACTTCGCGTGAATTGCACTTGTTAGTTGCATTTGAATGAATTATCATGTAAATGTGGCTAAGATATGATTTTAAAACTGAATTTTATAGAAATTTCTCATATCACATGACTCGAATATAAAAGTTGTTTTGCTGCATAGGATAAAGCTGAAGCTACTATAATGCTGAACTACTATAGTTAGTATATATGGAGTGTTAAAGCTCTCGTTTCCATTATGCTTTTGCTATTATGTATGTTAGACACTTGGTCGTAGTAGAGCATCAAACAGTCGTGCATAGCCTTTTCCCTTTGAAAACGAGTTGTGGAAATCCCTAGTGAATTATTGGGCATCATTTCTATTTTATTCTCTCTACTCTATGCTGCTAGCTCACAAACTTTGCCTTTTTGGTAGCGCATCGAGCAGTCGTGCATAGCCGCTTGACTTGCACTTCACTTGAAAACCTGCTGAATTATTTGCTCAATTGTCATGCACTTGTGTTTAGCGCCGCTGGACAAATGCTGACAGCGCAGAGGCTGAGGCAGAGGCAACAAATGGACCACCATGTGAGCCACCACCACCACCACAAGGAACACCATCAGGAGCAGGAGCAACAAGAGTCCTGCTTCATCATTTGCAATTATTTAGGCAATAATTACTATTGTGTCTTATGCTTACATTTTGTTCAAGTCGCACCGAGGGGCTTTAGGTAGGGTGGTTTCGTTGGTTTGGGTGGTTGGACTTATGGCACATAAGGCATGCAACACGCCCCCCTGCGCTATCCGCCCAGATCATTTGAATGTCTTTCTCACTCTCGCTGTGTGTGTGTGTCAACCCCCCTCTTGACTTAATGAGGCCTTTTTGTGCTCTTGATGGATTTTAAATTGTTGTCATCATCGCTATTTGTGTTGCCCCTCGCTCGCCCTCTGGCCCTTTCGCAGACTACGCACTAAGTTCATAGTCTAATCCGTCCCAGTGCATTTTGTGCGGCAGACTTTTGACGCTCAAAGCGCATTTGCTGCAAATTAAATGATTAGCCGCAAAGTCCCTTACAGTTCAGGCATAAGAGAATGCATTATAGAATGCGTGACAGGATTTTCATGCTTGTTCAAATGGAATTTTACAACAAAATTTATTAGCTCTATAGATTTTAGACTATTGATAGTTCATAGACTTGAGGTACAATTGGGTTCGGTTGGGCTTGATTTCGTTTATGTATCTAGTTTGGCAGTCAGATTTTAGTTTCACCTCATATCAGACAGCAGTTTCTCTGTAATATTTCTTGTCAAGCCTTTATTAGAACCAGTAAGAGTATTTTTGTCGGGAGTGTCTGACTAGCAGATACCTGGAACTCTGAGCCCAATCATTGGACTCTTTCTTTTATACATACAAGGCAAATATACGCATAAATATAACTTCAATATTTAAATTTATAACCGTTTCCAACCGGTTATTAATTTGAAATTAATATAAAAATAAGCTCGCTTCCTTTTCCCTTTTGCCTAATAACAAATTTCTTTAACTCATTTGTATTGGGCTCTATTTATAGCACATCGATGGCAGCCATGAAAATTTCCTCAATTTTTGTTAATTTCATTAGGTGTCCATCGCCCCTGCCTCCCCTTATCCTTGCCCTACAATTTCTCCTCATTTAAAAATGGGTCTTTCTGATTAGCATTAGCATACGCTTAAAAGTCTTTTGTCTTTCTCTATGTCAGAGCGAGCGAGAGAGAGATATATTTAGAGAGAGAGAGAGAGAGAGCGCGCATTAAACATTTAACAACCTGTCTTCGTCTCATTGACTTTACCGCATTGCTGCAAACAGGAATATGCCTTCCCTCTTCCACTCTCCCACTCCATCACACTCTACCACTCGCCCCCTCTCTCCGTCTCACTCTCTCACTCTCAGTCTTGCTGTTGCTGCTGCTAGTGCGCCTGGCAACCCTTGGCTTTGGCATTGAGCTTGCGATTGGGTCGCAGTTTCGAGGCTTTTTTGGTTTCCCCCTTTCCCCTTTCCCCTTCCCCCGCCCCCTTCTCCTTTGCAGTTGCAAATTACATTCAAATTATACGATTTTGATAAGAGGGACATTCAAAAGTTTCCAATTTCAAGTTGTGCCGCTCTTCAAGCGCGTTCTCCTTCTCCTGCTCGTCTTCCACTACTCCGCTCCACCTCTTCCCTTTTGCTTTGCTCTGTTGCTGCTGCCAAAACTTCTCTACTAAAGTTGTTGCTCACACACACACATACATACATATATATTTGTATATGTATATACATGTGTATATATGAGCGGAGTGTGCGTGCACAACACAACTAGGAAGAGTGCTCTCTTACCAGCTGCCCAGTTGTGAAATACCCTGTAAGTGTCAACAATGTTGTATAGAAAAGTTTTATACAAAACAAATTTCAATAACAAATTAATTTTTCGTCAATTTTGGGCTATCAATATTATATATGTATGTAAAATGGATAAGACATCGATATATTTATCGATTTATAAGATCAGCTATAGCTAGGCATAAACCTTGCAGTATGCACGTCTAATTGCTGCCCATTGCTTGGTATGCCTTATCATCGCATGATTACAGGGTATACGCAAGCAAGCAAGCATGCAGCAGCGAACGGGCGCGCGGGCGACAGTCAGTGCAAAAAGTTGACATATGTGCGCCCCGAGCACTTTTCCGGAAACAGCAGGGCGACATTTTTTCCCATTTTTATTTTTTTTTTGTATTTTGTATTTCGTGAATTTTATTTTAGTTTTTTTTTTCGCTCTCTTTTTTGCTGTCGCTGAGTTTTGAGTGTAGCCTCGGCATCAAGGGACATGCACTTGATTTTAGTTTCTCTTCATCTTGTTGTAACTGTTGTTGCCATTCTTGTTGTTGCTGTTGTTGTTGCTAACGGCATATCTGTCGGACCGGTTGCTCGGTCGAGCACGGGCTTGTATGATTGAAAAATTAATGGGCATGACCAGAGCAAGAGCTACGCAGGACAACGGGAGGGAGAGAGAGAGGGAGAGGGAGAGGGACAGAGTGGGAGTATGGTAGGTAGATAGGCAGAGGAGGGATAGGGACAGGCAGTTAACTATTCCACTGTGGTTCACAGTTAAAGTTGCCAGGCAAATACAGTTAGAAACGTAACGAAACGCCATTTTACGCACAAAAATAGACGCGAGGCTGGCCTCTCGCTCTCACTCGCGCCCTCGCCCCTTGACGTGCTACCCCACTCGCTCTATCGCTCGCTCGCTCGCATTGTAATAATCTAGCAAAATGCAAAATGAAATTGAATTTTTTAAAATGATGCTAATTAAATCGAAAGATTTAAATCGTTTAAATGTCACGAGGGGAACAAAACGCACACACAAGTTCAGATATCGTTTCGAAAGGTATAAGGTATACACATACATACATACATAAATGTATTTATGTGTGTGTGTGTGGTATCAGATATTAGCCGGCTTTGCACGGCTCAATTATTTTGCTCCATGAATAGACATTTATTTGAGCTACCTTAAAGCTTCGTTTCCACTTACAGAACTTTTACAGAAGTTTCAAATCAATTTGTTAACAAACAGAATATTTCAAGTCAGTCAATCAATCATTCATTAATGGATTTGCATACTTTTAGAGATAGCTACAATTAGAATTTCAGCTGACAACTTTCTCATCTCAGACTGTTAGACAACATACAGTCAGTCAATCATTCAATCAATCAATCCGTCAATCATGGCATACAACTACATAGTGTAAGTAAATTTCTAGAAAATAAATCAGCTTTCCAGCTTGACCTATCAGTCAGTTACCAATGAGTCAATCAATCGATCAAGCAGTCAATCAATCAACTTTATAAGCTAACTTCATTACTAGTCGGGCGTTTGCTAACCAATCAGTCAATGAGTCAATCAATCAATCAAGCAGTCAATCAGTCAATCAGTCAATCAATCAATCAATCAATCAATTATAGTGTGCATTTACTCAACATAATAAAAGAAGGTCAACTTGTGTTAAATAAATTAACTACCGAGGATAAGTTGTTATTCAGCGATCTGTCGAGTAGTTCGGTCAATCAGCCTGTCAATCAATCAATCACGTTGTATATGTACGTGATGTCATTTAACTAGCTAACAGCTACAAATATCAACTCCTAGCTTACGAGGTTAAGCCAGCTGATCAGATGTCTCTCCGACAATCGCTCAAGGAATCAATCAATCAATCAATATTTCAGTAGAAAGCGAGAAACATGTTTACATTTGAACAATACCTCACAGCAAACCAAAAAAGTTTTATTTGATATCAGATGCACGCAAATAATACTTCTCTGCTCGCTCAGAGGGAATGCCCAGTGCCTGATTAATAGATTTCCACTTCAAGCTTAGCTAAGATTGATCGGATAAGGATTATTCAAATTAGTAGACCCAGTTCCCTAAAATAGTCTCTGATACTCTTATACACTTATTGTCTTACATTCTTATACTCAGACGCATAATAGTGTTAGATTATCAAAGTACCAGATATTTAGAGTGCATGAGCTGGTATAAGAGCTAGTGACGTTATGACTTTATAAGTGCATCAGAGCCTCAAAGACAGATAAGTTCTTTGAAGTTTTAACAGAGCTGCTCGACACGAGGCTTAGTTAGGCTATTTGCTAATCATTGCCCACTGGAGCTCTCTCTCTCTCTCTCTCTCTGTAGACCCTTATGTATAGGTTGTTTATAGACGTAAACTTCTAGTGTCGAGGAATGAACAGATTTGGTTTCAAAAGACAAAAATCCAAGTTCAAACATCGAACACGAAAAGTGAAAGTCAAGCGATCAAGATACAAATAGACTAAGATTATCTATGATTACTATGATCTATGTGATTTATAAGAGATGTGATCTATGATCTAGAACTTATGATCTATGATCTTCTAAACGAAATTAAAGTCAACAATCAGAAAGTATCAATCAGAAAGTATCAGATAGATGAGCTATATGATAGATACGATATTGGTTTAAGGCTTTATAAGGACTCAAACTTTTGGGTAAGTCTAAAAAAGTTAAGACTAGGATTTATTTCATAGAACTACGAAATAAGTGCTAAAAAAAATATCATCTACAACTATATATATTCAATTTCTAATCAGTTCATTAATATCTCTATAGATAATTGAATTTTGTATTTTGTTTATTTTTTTAGGTTAGGTTTACTTAGGCTAACGTTGACTTTCCATTAGGCATATTTAAAGCTTAAAGCAAGTTTGCTATAAGGCGAATGTGTTTGTGTGTGTGTGTGTGTGTGTGTAAAAGCATCTACTGGCTAATAGGCTAAATTAGACGACGACGACGACGACGAAAGACAGGACAGAAATGAAGGAAGCAAGCAGCAAGGCAGATCAACAGCGAGTGCGAGAAAGAGAGGGAGAGAGAGAGAGAGGAGCGGCAGAAGGTATAGCAGCAAGGGGCAACAGCAAGGGGCAAGAGGCAAAGAGAAAAGCCTTTAAAAGCGTTTAAGCGCAACATGAAGAGAATAAAAGTGCGTTTTGCAATCAAAGTAAAAATGCGAAAGCGCTGCAAAAAAAAAAAACACAAAATGGAAAATATATAGAAAATGTAGCAAAAAAAAGGGAAACGTACGAGGCTAGAAGAAGACATGAGAGCAGCAAATATAGACGCGGGAGAATGGGAGCAGCATAAGCTAAATGAGTTGAAGGACGACAAAGCGGGTAAAGCGCAGAGCAAATGGCTGAACGAAAGAAGAGGCAGCAGCGGAAGGGGGAAGGGGGAGGGGGAGGGGGTAGAGTAAGTGGAGTGAGTTAACGGGAAGCACAACTGCGAATATCAAAGCGTTGGCAAAATGGTGGCTCGCTGCCTGGCAGCCTGGCAGCGTGGCAGAGTGACAGAGACAGAGAGTGAGAGTGCGGGTGTAACGGTAAAGATGAGGGCTTGGCACTTTGCGGGAGCAGCCAACCATTTTTTGTTGTCTACGCTCGCAATTCGTCTCATTTTTTTCTTGTTTTTTTTTTGCTTTGTTGTTGTGTGCAGTTTTTGCTGCTGTTGTTGTTGTTGCTGTGCGGCAGCTATTTGAAATTTTTTAAAAGATGCTTTTAGCGGTAAATAATGAAAAGTTAAAAAACCACATCAATGGGATACATTTTTGCTTTCTTAGAGGAGTTTTATGTTGGCAGAGAAAGACAAAGAGACAGATAGAGAGAGAGAGAGAGAGAGATTGGTTATAGAAGCACTCTGCACAGCTCTGCATGTGTTGTTTTTTTTCCTTTGTCAAATGCATTTGGGCGAGCCAAAAGCAACAGACACCAAAGTAGAGTGCGCTAGACGGACATGCACTGTTAGCAGATACTCTGTAAACTGCTCCATTGAGAAGTCTGCAAATTTACATATGACCATACAATATGATACTCTGTACACATACGCTCATGCCACATTAACTCTTATACTGCTATATAGAGTGTATACATAACCTATATTTGCTTGCTGTTGTTGCAGCAGGTAGACTATGTTGTATGTTAATTACAGGGTATTAGCTAGTCAAACAAGTGGCCGATAAGGACTAAAAAGTTAATTAGAAATGAACAATTAGCCCTTAGAGTAAAGATCAAGTTTGTAATGCATGCACATATTCCTCACAGGGTATCAGATAGTCGAGGTATTGAATAATAAAGCATAAGTTATTTAGAAATTAAGTATTTCAAAGAGTAAAACCTAAATGACAACTTGTAGTTGACGTACAGAACAGAACAGACAGGAATGCATGTAAAGTACAGGGTATCAATTAGTCGAACTGTTGAGAAAAAAAAAAGAAAGAGTTTAACTAAAAATTGGAAGCGTAGAAAGCTTTCTTTTTGTAATTAATGTTTAAGCATATTTTGAAATGTATATAAAGTACAGGGTAGCTGCTAGTCGAGCTCGCTGAAGTAACTAATCTAACTACATTTTTTTTATTGTTTTGGCCTTCCAGAAATGATGAGCAAAAGATGTCCACTAGCCGAGCCAGGGCAAAGCCAACTAGCCAACCAAGAAGTAAACTCTGTGTGCTCGTTCTGTTGTTGTTGTTGTTGTTGTTGGTTGTCGTAGTTGGTGTTGTTGTTACTGTTGTCCATTCGTTTGGTCGGTATTTTGGGGTTTTGGTTTTTTTTTTTTTAACTTTGGCTTTGTTGGTTGAATAGATAGATGGAAGGCCCTAATTGATGTTATGATCATCATCATCATCAACAACAACAACAACAACAGCAACAATCGGCACATCAACTCGTTGTTGTTGTTGTTGTTGTTGTTTTTTTGGGATATTGCATTTTGCGGTGCACGCGGCGTATGAGCAACAAGGACAAGGGCCCAAAAAAAGCCGAAACGGCACAGAACGCAGCTAAATGGAATGGAACGGGCAAACAGAGAGAGTGAGAGAGAGAGCGGGAGCGGGAGCGGGAGCGCAGTAGAGGGGACAATCGTTTGGCAATGGCTGCCATTTTGCAATGCTTCGACATGACAGAGGGAAAGGGAGGAGCAGTAGAGTAGTGTAGAGTAGAGTGGAGTAGAGAACGTGCTGTAGCGCAGTAGAGTGAGCGAGATGGGGAGAGTGCGAGTTTGCAATGTTAACTCGACAAAATGGTTAACTGCAAACTGTAACTTTCGAGAGGGTTATATTAGGAGTGCATGTGTGTGCATGTATGTGTGTGCGTGTGTAGATACAATTTGTAATGATACACAAATTAGTATCCTAAATGGATGCTTAATAGCCAAACTGGTTGTTTTCCAAATGCGACTACGAAATGCACACAAAACTGAGCGAGTGTGTGTGCATGTGCATCTCTGTGTGTGTGTGTGTGTGTGTGAGTAAACTTTTGGTTATGAATATACCCATATGTACATATGTATGCAAGTATGTGTGTGTGTGTGTGTGTGTGTGTGTGTGTGTGTGTGTTTGTACGTCTGTGGCAAACAGGTTATTGCGGCCTTTTGATGTCGCCAATCGGGCAGCAGATTGAGAATTGGGATTGGAATTGGAATTGGTAATGCAGCTGTATATATATATATGTGTGTGTGTGTGTGAGTGTGTGTGTGTGTGTGTGTGAGTGCGAGTGTTTACTTGTGTATGTGTGAGTGCACTTAAGAGCAGCTTTAAAGCCAAATGCATTTTATAGATGCATAGAAACAACTAAGAAACTTGAGAAACTTTGAGGGAAAACTTTAAGTAAAAGAATAAGAACTTTAAAGTGAACATGGAGTTGACTTAAGCTAGACTTTGATTTCATTATTAATTAATAATATCATAGTCAATAATGAGAAATGTAAAGTGAACATAGAGAACAAATCAACTTGAAAGCTTAGGCAAGGGGGAAACTGGAATCTAGAAATGGGGAAAACTGAAAAGTAAGAAAAGCTGAAATTGCGCTTAAGATGAATATGGATTAGAATGAAGTCAATGCATTGTTATAACAGTAACTCTTATAAATAGCTGTAATATATTTGCCTGTGAGCCTAAGACTGTAGGCTCAATGCAGTGGCATTCAAACTGTTGACAATATTGAAGAAGAAAGTATGATGAAAAGGAAGAATGCTAGATAAGAAGAATCAAAGAAAAGAAGAAGTAGGGGGAAGCAGAAGAAGAATTAGGCATAAATGAAATGAGCCAAAGAAAGAATAAAGAGAATCAATGAACAAAGAAAAGAAGAAGAAATGAAGATAAGTGCTCGAAGAGGCCGAGTGTCAGCCGAAGAGCCAAGAATCGGGTTCAAACTTCATGCCCATAAAGCCGTCTAATAATGAGTTTCCAACTGATAGAGCAACTGTCAATAAAAATGATTATAGCAGATTCCAATCAGATACTTCGATAACTATCGATATCGATATTGAGAAATGTTCGCGCTGAGGTTAAAAAAAAGTTTCGCTCGCCCTTTTTACGAAATTTAAGCGAGCCTACTGACCAACAGGACGAGCCTTTAAGCCACACGTGTATGTGTGTGTCTGTGTGTGTGTGTGTGTTTGTGTGTATTCAACAAAGAGATGAAATCATTTCGAGCAAGCCAGAGCTCCAATAAGATGAAAAATAAACGAGCAAAAAATGGGAAAAAAATGAAGAACAAACAAATGAGAAAAGAAAAAATAAAATGGTAATAAAAAAAAAGGAAAAAGAAAATAAAATAAAAGCTGAGGCAGTGCTTCAAAGCGAAAGGCGAACGCAAAAGAGAACGAGGATGCGAATGCGAATGGGAACAAGGACGAGGGCGAGAACGAGGATGAGGATGTGCGTCGTCGTCGTCGTCGTCGGCAGCAGCAGCAGAGAGGACAAAGTCAGTCGGTTCAAAAGTATTGTTTTAAGGATTACAGCGAATGCGACGACGACGGCAAAGAAACTGCCAAAGAAATGTGGCAACAGCGCCAGCGTACGATGGCGACGTCAACGTCAGCGTCGGCGTCAACGTCTGCCACATTTAACGAACACTAATTCATTGCGCTGCCAGCGCAGCAGCGGCAGCAACAACAACAACAGCCATAGCCATTTTGCTGGCAACTGCTGCGCTCTGATTGGTCAGCCGTTTTGGCGCATTGGCTATACGAGGGCGCGCACGTTAGCCAGAGCGAGACAACTAGCTAGCACTCGTGTGCAATTTGCTGTCGCCATTGACGCTGCCTTTGGCTGGGGCAACATTTTCATTTGATGCGCGTCGCTGGCAGCAGGCACAACACATTTGCCTCGCCGTGAACTTCACTGTCAGCTCGGACTGTGTATGTGTATGCATGCTGTGTGTGTGTGTTATGGTAGACTCTGTGGATTCCAATTGGCATTGCGGCAGCTTTTTAATGAGCAGGCACGCTATCTCGCTCTCCTTCTCGCCGCCGCCGCCGCTGCTACTGCTGTTGCTGCTGCTGCTGATCGTTGCGGACAGTTTGAGAGGCACAGACAAACTGTGTCAAACTGTGTTTGACGCTGTTTCTTTCGCAATTAATTTGCGCACTTTCACTGCGCCGCAAGTTTTGCAAATTAGCCAGTTGCAGTTGTTGCCGACAAAAGGATGTGTGTCAGACAGGCAAAAGAACGAAAAACTTTGCCAACTCTAATGGGATAAATGTTGTTTTATGCGTACGTGCGAGCGAGCGAGTTGGCAGCAGCAACAACAACAACAACAACAACAACAACAACAGCAGCAGCGAGCCTTATTGGATCAAACAAAAACATGGCATATATATGGACAGCTGCTCGCACACACACACACACGCACACACACATACACATACACACACACACACACGCACAGAGAGACAAACGTCTGGGCAACTACTAACGAAATTAACCAAGCAAGTTAAAGCGAGACAACAGCTGCTGCAACAGTCGTGTGCGTGCGAGCAAGCCGGCCGTTAGCTGCAACTGGCACAAAATGGCGCATGCTGTCGCACTCGACATGCACGCAGCGTTGCCAGACCAGCCGTCAACGGCAGCGGCAGCAGCAGCAGCAGCGGCAGCAGCAGCGACGCCAGCGCAAGTTTCATTATTTTTCAAATTATTAGTACGACTAACGATTCGTGGTCTCTCACACACACACACGCACGCACACACACACACGCACGCACACACACAAACACTAACCACCAATCGTTCGCGCGCAACCCGCAATGCTCCCACTGTTAGCAAAAAGCAACCCCCAGCAAAGGCAGCGCAGCAGCAGCATCAGCAGCAGCAGCAGCATCAGCCGAGCAGCGCAGCGCAGCTTCGTGCAGAGCACATGATCCTTAATTTCGTTATAATTTTGTATGTTGGCTGAAATTGTATATCATTTTAAGTTTGATCGGCCGCGAATACGTACCGTTGTGCGTGCGACAACAACAACAACAACAGCAGCAACAGCAACAACAACAGCGTCAGCAGCAACAACAATAACAACAGCAATAGCCAAACAATTCACAATAGTTGCGACATTAGCCACACACACACACACACACACACACACAGACAAAGACACAACACACACACACAGAGTTGCGTGTTTTTCGAGGCGTTCGTTTTTCATATTTGTTGTTTTTTTGTTGATTTTTTTTCTTCGTTCACCGTCGGCGTCGCCGCATTTTGCTTTAGCAGCGGCAACAAACCAACAAAACCAACAGTCGCTGCAACGGCTTTCGACATAACGGTGCCATACAACACGCGACGCAACGCCAATTGCAGCTCCAACAACAACAACAACAACCAAATAACAACAATCATTAATCAACAAAATAAAACAGCAAGAAAAACCAACTGTTTACAATTTTTTTCAATCAGAATTTTGTATTTTTTTCAAGTGCCCCCAAAAAGCCGTCGCAATTTGCAAAAAAAAAATAAATAAAAATAAAAAAAAATTGAGAAAAAAATAATATTAAAATGTGCGCGCGTGTGTGCCTGTGAGTGCAAGGAGCACGGCAATAATAACAAATGCAAATGACTTGCATTGAGTGCGATTATCAGAAGAGCAAGAGGAAGAGCAAGAGCAACTGAACAAAGCGCCGCTTCGCAGCGGGCCAATTAAAGACAAGGCGCCATATTAAAAGGCGCCATTTTTTTTTTGAACAACGGCTTAGCATATTAAAGTCAATGCGCCATTTTGTGACAACAATTTAGCAAATGACAGCAAAGCTAAGATCAGACACGCGTTCTAACAGCAATAAGTGAGAGTTTTTCGTAAAAATCAAGAGTGTCAAAGCAAACAGAAAAAAACCTAAACGTCAACGAGACATTGAAAAACAAAATAAAAAAATTGTCAGTCCTCATACCTAAGCAAGCCATAGGAACGAGAGGAGCTTAGGTTAGCTCGAACTAAATTTTATTTACGTAAAGACGAACGCGCGCATTTCGCCGCGTTACAGCCTCCAGTTGGATTATTCAATAGATTTCTTCAAAACGTATATCGATACGCAGCGTTTTTACGCCGGCCACAAATTGGATTTCAAACATCAAAGTTGTGCCGGCGGCCCTGGTACCGGTGTAGGCGGCGTCGGATTGCCAGCTGGATTGGTAGGAGTCGTCGGCAACAGCAACACAAATAGTCAACAGCAACAGCAACAGCAGCAGCAACAGCATCAGCAACAACAGCAGCAGCAATCGTTGCCCGCCAACGGCAGCAACAGCAGCCACGCCCACAGTCACGCACACGCCCTAGCAGCAGCACACGCCCATCATCAGCAACAGCAGCAGCAACACCAGCAACAGCAGCAGCAGCAGCAACAACAGCAACAGTTGCCGGCGGGCGCTGCGCCTCTACAGCAGCAACAATTGCAGGTAGCTCAACAACAGCAACAGCAGCAGCAGCAACAACAGCAACAGCAGCAACAGCAACAGCTAGAGCAGCTGCACGGCACGCCCACACTTCTCATAGGCAACGGGCCCGGGTCGACGGGCCACTCGACGGTCACATCGACAGCGGCCGCCGCTGCTGCTGCTGCTGCTGCCGCCGCCGCAGCATCTGCCGCTGCCGCATCCGCAGCGGCCTCCGTTGTTGCCTCCTCATCGTCGTCGTCGGTGGCGGCGGTGCCGCACAGCTTGGGTCTGAGTCCGCAATCGAGCGCCGATTCGCAGCAGTTCAACATCTTTCCAGCCATATTTAGCAGGCAGCTCAACTTCTCGGCGGCTGGGGCGTGCGGCCAGGCGGCCAAGCTCAGCATGGACGAGCTGCGCCCGAATTTGGTGGGCGGTTTGCTTGGTTTGCAGCAGGGCCTGCTCGAGGATCATGCGAGCATGCAGCATGCTGCGGCGGGCGTCGGCGTTGCCCAGGACACCAAGTTCATGTCTTTCCAGGATAACCGCCTGATGGGCATCGGCGGCGCGCACGAGAATCGGCTGCTCAGCCTGGCCAGCTCGGTGCAGGACACTCGCTCGCCGATCACCACGCTCGACAAGTCCTCCTCGTCCTCGCTCAACCATCAGCGCAAGTGCAGCAGCACGCCCGAGGACTTCAGTGCTCTCTACTCGGGCTTGCCGACGCCTGGCATGGACTCCTCCTCGCATCACCACACGCCGGCGCACACGCCGCCCTCTCGACTCTCCGATCACACCATATCAGGTAAGCTCTATCACAGACTCTTCCATCCACTATCTCCCTCTGCCCCTCTCTCCCTCTCTCTTTGCCGTTGTCCTTTTGTTGTGTGTAGTGCAAGGATTAACGCCTGCTGTCAATTGTTCCTCGACTCAACTGCCCGCTTCTGGCATATCCTTTGTCGCTGGCCTCTACTTTGCTCCTTTATGTTAGCATATCCTTTAGCCACATTTGCCACGGCTTAATCGCAATTGTTGTGACAGCAAAAGGACAAAAATCAGCTGCTAGCAAACATATATCGTGCTGTCCTTTTGCCTCTGGCGCGTGCTCTGGCTCTGTTTCTGGCTCTGCCTCTGTAATCCAAGCTAATCATTGAATCCTTTCAATAGCCCAGCTTTTGTTCTCAACTAGCTGGTAATGCGAAGATAAAGGGCTAAAGGAGAAATGACAAGGGAGGAGAAGAGAAGAGACCAGAAGATAAGAGAAGGGAGAAGATAAGATTTAAAGAAAGGAAAAGATAATGTAGAAAGAAGAGAAGAGAGAAAATGAGAGAAATAAGAAAAGATAAGACAAAAGAGGTGAGCACGAGAGCTGAGAAACGAAGACAGATATTTTACTCTTCGTTTCTCTGCTCTTGTGAAAAAAAGGGAAAGAGAAGTTAGGAGAAGGGAACAGAAGAGAAGATAATGAGGAGATAAAACGAAGAGAGATAGGTAGATCAGAGGAAAGAAGAGTAAAACAGATTAGAGAACTGCAGATAAGAAATGAACCTAAGATAAGATAAATTAAGTGAATGAGAAGAAAGTAGCAGCAAAATGAGAAGAAGAGACGAAAAAGTAGAGAAGAGGCGAGAAGATATAACGTTAGAGAAGTAGTAGAAGAGATCAGAGGGGAAGACAAATGGCGGCACAGACAGACTAAGTCACAGGCTAACCTAACGAATCATATGAACGACGAACTTGTTAAGGAAATCAAAGTCGAGCACTGAACTATAATAATATTCTATATAGTAAATACTATATACAATTTCAGACATCCGCTAAGGAAATTTAGACATCATTTTAATAATACTGTACATACAATAAGAAATTTGTTGGCAATAAGAACAATCTTTGATTGGTTTGTATTTCACACTTTGCCAAAAATTGCAATGATCTCGCAACCCTGTTGCACATGCTTATAATTCTCAACTGGTTGAAGTTAAGAAACAAAGCGAGAACACCAAAAGAAACAAGAGAGAATCAAAAGGGGAGGAGAGATAAGGAAATGAAGCAGAAACGCGAGATTGAGAAACAAGAGAGCAGTAGAGGGAAGTAGCAATGTGAGAAGTGAGGAAGTAACTGAAAGAGATATAGAAGAGATAGTTAAATAGTAGCTGGAGAGAGAAGAAATGAGAAAGTTAGAAGCGAGGTTACAAAACAAACGATCAGAGAGAAAAGCGAAACAGAATCGAAAGAGATATCGTAATATTGAAGTTAGAAATAGATAAAGAGATCCAGAGAGAGAGAGAGAGAAAGAATATTATAAGAGAGCCAAATGAGAGTCGAGGGAATGAAAAAGGAACAGAAGCAGATAGAGAAATATGAGATAAGAGCTATTGAGAAGAGATGTAGAGAACAGATATATAGTAACGAGAAAGAAGCGAGACATAAGCAAGAGAGAATCAGAAGAAAACTGCAGAGAGAGAGAGAGAGAGAGAGAGAAAGAGAGGGAGAGAAAGAGAGAGAGAGAGATGGAGTTGAGTTGAGTTGAAAAGAATACATAACTGAGGATCACTCAAGGCGCTCAACAGACCAGGAAACGATTTACTCCTTTATGACCTTGTCAAGGTCAATACAGCTCAACTGACAGAGAGTCACAGAGTGAGAAAGAGAGAGGGGGACAGAGAGACTGTGAGTTAGCATAAATAAATGCAGATAAAAGGTAGCGTTCGCCTTGTGTGTTATTCAATTAGTGCGAACGAAATGTTAAATGCAAACATAGTTGAAATTTTGTTAACGAGCTAAGCGGGCCAATTAAGCGCCCAAGCAGCAGCAAGCAGCAAGGAGCAGAAGCAGCGTAGGTCGGAAGTCGGAGGTCAGAGGTCACATGGCAGGTGACAAGCTAAATGAATGAAGCTTAAGCCTTAGTCGCTCCCTACTTTGACCTTTGGCCCTGTAATACGCCAGGTGAGCAACATGGGGAGAGAGAGAGAGAGAGAGAGAGCGACTGCTCTGTCCGATTAATGTGCCGAGAAATTTGCATAAATTATCCCATATTGCATATTCATGGCCCGAGCCGGAGAGGACGACGTGACCCGTGACCCGTGGCCCGTGGCCCGTGACCCGGAGACGTCCGCCGAAGTTCTTGTGGCCGCAACAAATTATGCAACAAGCCGAAAGAGAGAAAGGAAGAGGGACAGGGGAGGGAGAGAGGGAGGCAGGGGGAGAGGGATGGAGCTCTCATAAACGTTTGCTGCATATTAAAATCCAAATTAAATGCTAGTTGCCTCTGCTCTTAAATTAAAAGCTCCCTCTCTCGCGCTCTTTGCGTTACAGTGAAATCAGAGTTAATGAAAATTTGTTGAGTTTTTTTATACTTTCTTCTGGAGCGCAGCGGAGTATTAAGTCAGTCGGTCTATATATTTATCCTTCTGCCGTCTGTTTGTCTGTATGCCCGCCCGCCTGCTTGCTCTGTTTGCTTCTCTGCGCGTCTGTCTTTCCATCCGAATGTCTTTCTAGCTACACATCCTACTTTCTGTCTAGCTGCCTGTTCGCTCTTCCATTCGTTTGTCTGCCGGGCCGTCCATCCGTCCGTCTGTACATCCGTACGTCCGACCGTTCATCTATCTGTCTGTCTCTGTCTGTCTCTGTCCGTCTGTTCATCTGTCTCCGTTCGTTCGTCCCGTCCGTCCGCCCGTCCGTCCATCTATACGTCCCTTTGCCTCTCTGTCTATCTGGTTTTCTGCCTGTACGCCTTCCGTCCGTCCATCCGTTTGTCTGTACGTACCTCTTTCTTTTCCTTTCCTGGCTCGTCCGCCTGCAATCTAACTATCTGCCTGTCCGTCCGTGCACCTCCAAATTTCGCCATCCGTCCGTCTATCGGTCTAGTCGTCCAGCCTTCTATCCTACCTGTCGTCAGCCTACGGACTTCAAATTGGATATATATATAAAGATGTATACACCCTCTTCGGGCAAATATTTTCGTAGGCGCTTCCGAGAGGGTACGTGACAAATCCGAAATTACTTTCAGAGTTGAAAAAGTTTTGCTTAAGCTGATCTCTACAAGTAGATCTATAAGTTATTGATCTTGACTGCCATAGATCGTGATGAGAGGGTATACTGTAGTTGAAATGTCTCATGAGTGTTTGTCAATAGAAGGCTTTACTGTTGACTTAAGGAAAAGTCAGTTCTCTCTCTGTATAAAAAAAAGAAACTATTTCATTTGTGTTTTATGTCAGTTAGACTATATTTCTCGCTCGCTTTCAATTTTTCTCAGTCACTTTTTCTCTCTCGTTTCTAGCAGAGGGTGCTTTTAAGAAACTCAAACCGGAACCAAATAGCGGAATGTCAACGGTTTCCGCTGGAATCACATCGCCCGGAAGTGGAATCTCATCATTGAGCCAACATGCCGGGCATACCCCAACCACAGCATCCTGCCCAACGCCAGCCAGACGAAGACATCGCACCACATTCACACAGGTCAGTTAACCATTGAGTGAGAGTGAGAGAGTGGGAGAGCGGGAGGGAGTGAGAGTGAGGGAGAGAGGATATGCATGTGCACCTTACTCACTTATATATATATATATATATATATATATATATATATATATATATATATATATATATATATATATATATATACATATATTAGGGGTATTCCCTATTACTACCCTCCGCTGCCTTCCCTTGCAGCCCAGCCCAGCCGAGACCAGCCCAGCCCAGCCCAACTCAGCCACGTAGTGAGAAATTTTAATTAGATTTCGTGAAGGTTACGCTTGTAATTAAAACTTTTGGCATTTGCCAAAGTAAATGCCCAGCAACAACAACAACAACAACAACAATAACAAAAGCAAAAACAGCTCAGTTGTTAGATAGAGCCTCATCATTCAGAATGTTATTTCAATCACAAATTCAAAATTTAATCAACAAAATTCAATCGCTTAGCTTATGGGCAAGGACAATCCGTTAAGCAGTGTTGGAAAATGTTGCGTAAGAGTTGTTGGCCGTATTGCGACTTGCATGAATCTAGCTAAATGCTAGCAAACGTCCAGTGTTGATCGAGCTTTGCACATGTAGATAGTAAATAGGAAAATTGTATTGCAAAACCGCTTTTGAAGCATGCGATTCATGTTAGACGTTAGATGCTAGATGAACTAAATGTTGGTCTTGCAATCGCTTAGCTTAAGTACATGGGCAAATCGTAGATCAGTCTTGGAAAGAGGTGTAAATAGTGTTGGAAAGCGTTTAAAAATATCAATGGTGTATAAATAGTGTTAAACGGTTGCATATGTACATAGCGAAGGAAAACCAAATGTTGTAGAGTGTCAGCTGATGTAGGACAAGTAGCTAAGTGCTGGAAAACACCAAAGTCAATATGGAATAGCGTCAGTTGTGCTATTTAGAGTTTTATATAAGTCTGACGTAGTAAATACAATGTTTGTGCAGGCCGTAGGCAATTTAAGAGTTGGAAAGCGTTTGTAGAAGCAGCATAAATATAAGTAACAAAGCTAAGACAATTATTGTAAAGCGTCAGTGAAGTGATATCAACATTATTTGTATGCCTGAGCATAGTTTTGGAAAACACCAACTAGTATATGAAAAGTGACGACTATAGCCAGCCTTGACTTATTAGCCGGTTCTTCATAAGTCATCGAAAGCTTGCTAACAACCACTTGGAAGTGCTGCTTAACGCCACATAAAGCGCGTCGACAGCTCCATGTGTCAAGCTGCGACGGCTTTAAGCTAAACTTCATTACGCTCGCCTCGAATCTGCTTAAGCGCTGTTGTTGTTGTTGCTGTTGTTTGCTAGACTTTTCGCTGGTCACTTTACAACACTGCTTTCTAATGGAAATTTGATGTTAAACTTTTGACAAGTCCTCCGAAGTGGGCAACACAATTTGCATTTGCCAAACTGAAACTGAGCCAATGGGAATACGAAAATTGTTTAGCTATGGACAAACAGGGTGTGGGGTCGCGGAGGCGTGGCACTGCCCATGTCGCCATCAATTCAACCCAAGCCGCCTTAAATTTTTTCTCTTAGCTGCTTATCAGAGAGATTTTCCATCTATTAAAAAGTCACGGAGAGGGAATACAGACAGAGACAGAGAGGGAGAGAGGGCGTGTGTATGTGTGTGTGTGCTGCTTATATCTGTATATACATATTTATATATATATATATATAATATATGCAACAACAAATTAGCCTAATTAAAATCCGCTTTATTTCAGGAACAATTAGCTGAACTGGAAGCGGCATTCGCCAAATCGCATTATCCGGATATTTACTGTCGCGAGGAGCTGGCGCGTACGACAAAGCTGAACGAGGCGCGAATTCAAGTGAGTAGACCCCAATGCCCACCGCCCATAACAAAACATAAAAATACCCTAGAAAATGTGTAATAATGAGTTGCTTGACTGACAATTCACTTCAATCTACCGAGTGCACTTGCTTTGACTCTTTATATTCACAATATGCTAGCAAAAAGTTGATTCGTAAAGGAATTTAAAGTTCTTGAACTAGTTTAATTGTTCATATTCAATAGGTATACTCTATGTAGATCACATATACCATATGCCTTTTGAAAATCCAAACTGAAATCAAGCAATGTCCTTAAATGAATTCTAGTTCGAGGAGCTGAACTAGTTCAATTGTTCATGAGCGGTAAAAACACTCCATATACATCACATATACCAGATTCCACTCACCATTCAATTAATTCCAGTTCAATTGAACCACTTCAGTTGTACAGTATGGAACGATAACTAAAGTTATCGATAAACTGTAAACTACTTATTGAACACTTCAGCTGGAGCCTCTTTAAGCGAAGTTTTAGTTTTAGAATGAAATCTTAGCTGAAAGTCTCTTCAATTAGCGACAATTATCTCTCAATCTAGCTATCGATATATCATATATCGATTTATCGTTGGTCTTTCAATTTGCAATTTATTTCAACAGTTGTTTTCGCCTGCGGCGCTGGCAATTTGCGCACTGATGCGATTTAGGGCCATTTGCTTGGTTATAGAATTTACCACAACCCCGCAACCCCTACCCCTCTATACCCTCTATAAATATGTAGCTCTGATCATCTGGGCTAGGCGATTAGTTCCCGATTATTCCAATTGAATGCTTCGCTTTTGGGTGTCGCTCTAAAGTGCTCTCCGGGGCGACACGGCTTCAAAGCCAAAGCCACCCCCCACTAGGGCGCATACACTCATGCATGCCTGTGTGTGTGTGTGTGTGTGTGTGTGTGTGTGTGTCACCCCCTCGCAACACCCTCAACGACGCCCACCCGCCCTTGCTGTGCTGCGACTCTGTTGCGCTTTCAAGTGCGCCGCGGTAATAATTAATTTATAGTTTTTATCATGACTGCGAAACAAGTGAAGTGCAGCGGCTGCTCCTGTGGTTAGGGTAGCTCAACTCACCCTCCTACCCCACCCTTCCACTCCAGCAAGCGCATTTCATTTGCCCATTTGAGGTATAGAATTACATGTCACAAAGGCGACGAACAGACGAAGCTCAAAAAATAAAAAGAAAAATCACAGATTTGAGCTGAGAGATTCGTGAGCTGAAAGCGCACCGACAACCTGTGATAGAGTTAACTAAATATACATATATATTCTACATAAAGATATATATATATATATACATATATATATCAGGTATATCTCACATCACACACACAGCCTAAAGGCTGTCTCTGAGTTGTGCTTTCCTAACAAGATTTACGCTTGCTTCATGTCGAAGGAAGTGTTGTTGGCTTGCAAAGTGCTCTATGATTGCATTTTATTTTAGAGTGTTGTTAACAACACTAGCTATATTTTTGCTAAGTATAAGTCAAGCCACACATAAGTCAGTCGAACAGCTAGGCGCTCTTACGAGCCTCTAGCCTTTCAAGTTGAAGTGTTGTAAGGCATTGTAGTAAGTAGTATAGTGTTTTTAGAGTGTGTTATTAACAACACTGGACATATTTTAACAAACACAATTCAATAGCTAAGCTAATAGCTACTTCTAATCTAATTGAAAATAGAGTATTGTTTGAGTGTTATTAATAACACTAGCTATATGTTGTAGCCATAACAGATATAGATATAATGATCATAATATATCTAGATATATTTATCTATGCCTACAATTTTAATGCTTTAAAAGCTTTTTCTGCTGAGAGCTCAAAACGGTTTCTAGTTAGACTTTAATGCAATTTGATCGATCTATAATCATATAAGATCTATGTATATATAAGATCTATATGTATATAACCCTAATTAGTTGTCAAACAGGTTGAAGCTAATGTCATACGAGTAGCATTTGCACTCTCGAATGGGCAAATATGAGAAATGCTTTTTAGATTTTTCAAGCAGATGTAGCAGCCACATAACCCCAACTCCGATTCCCACCTACCGCTAGCCCCCTAGCAGTAACCCTCATTCGCTCGCCTCACCAGCTAAAGAAAATTTGCAATAAAATTTTATATGCGACAAATTTCGTCAACACCAAAATTATGTTGTAGACATGGTTGTTGCTGGTTGTTGTTGTTGTTGTTGTTGCTTGTTGTTAAGTGAGTGCCAGAGTCAAGTTGTCGTCAAATTACCAACAGAGAGAGAGAGAGAGAAAGATAGAGAGAGAGAGAGGGAGCAGCAGGGCAAACTCTACGCCTCATTATACGAGGGTTGCGGTTGTGCAGCGGAGGGTTGTGTGTATGAGTGTGTGTGTGTGTAAATATTTGAACATTTGTAGAAAAATATGGTTTATGCTGTGCTAATAGCAGGGCATTTGCCTGTCATTTGATCGCCAACAAATGTCCTGATTCGAGTCACTCTGCCGCCAGCCCGCCTGCCCGCGTGCCCGCCTGCCCTCTGCCCTCTGCCTCGAGCTCAACCCTCGCCCCTTGCCTCATTTTGCTAGTCTTTCAATTTGCTTGTTTGTTCAGCTCACATAATTATCAGATCAGAGCCGACAGCTGTATATATATCTATATATATATATATATTTATGTGTCATTGTTAGCCCTTTTCGCATTTTGATTATTCTCTAGAGCACAGATGCATTTTAAAGTGAAGTAAAAGCTTTTTGCTTGCTTGCGATGGCTATCTTCGGGTACAACTAATTGAGATTAGATGAGGTTTAAGATTAGGCATGAGTAGAGCTTGCAACAAAATCAAGACAGAGAGAGAGAGAGGGTGAGAAGGAATATTATAGAGAGAGTGAGAGGGATAGGCTCACAGTGCTAGATGTGAGCAGCGACTGATTTAGCTAATCATTATCATATCATTAAATTATTTATCATTATTATTCTAATTCTCATTTTCATTTGTCATGATAATGAATCATATCATTATCATCTATCATTATCATTAGCATTATCATTATCATTAGCATTATCATTATCATTAGCAATAGCATTAAAATTAGCATTAGTACTACCATTAGCACTATCATTATCATTATAATTATCATTATCATTAGCATTAGTATTATCATTAACATTTGAATTGACATTACCATCTCTCATTATTATTATCATTAGAAATAAGATTAGAATTAGCATTAGCTTTAGAATAAGCATTAGTATTAGCATTAACATTAGCATTATATTAGCATTAGCATCATAAATTATAAAAATAATAATTATCGGAAAAATTCTAAATCCTCAAAATAAACTTTGTAGACAGATTTATTATGAGGTATAGAAGATTTTTATGGCAATCGAGAAAATATATCGAATTTCTGTTTAATGTTGATTGCATCGATTTCTTTTCTTTTGTTCTGTAAACAAATGTAAAACGAATCGCATGAAAGTAACATATTTATTTATCAAGAAACCACTCGAGATATATATATATATATATATATATATATATATATATATATATATATATATATGGGGAAAGATAGTGAGAGGGAGGAAGGGAGGCAGAGAGAACAAAAGGAGGAATTGAGTTGAATAAATAAACGTGCGCCAATAAGTAGGCAATGAAAATTGAAAAACTGCTAAATGGCAGAGAAACACGAAGAATATGAATGGAATGGAATATAACAGCAGATATATATATAAAGAAAGAAACTTTTACAGTTTGAATGTATACATTCAATAGCTGTTACTCTAGTCCAACTGATATTTCATTCTTATGTAGCTGAACAAAAGCCAGCTCTAGCGATAATCCAATTGGAATTCAACTGATATATTGCAATTCGAATTCATATTCAATGCAATAATTAAACACGACGCCAATTGACAATTGTATATTTAGTAAGTGGCGAAAAAAGACTCCACGGCAGACACGTTCCAATCGGAATTTTGTTTTTTTTGTAACGCCAACAAGCAAATCGAGATATGTGTAGTCCAATTGGAATTTGTATGTTCTGTGGCGAATGTAAAAATAAAATAGTTCAATTAGATGTCAATTGGAATTATAACATGCTGATTGGCATGCTGAATTGATTTCGCTTGTTTCAATAAGGATTAAACATTTTTATTCAAAACAAATCAAATTTCAAGAAGCAAAAAACCTAGATAAGCGGAATCCAATTGCTACATGATTAAGTAAATTACATAGATTTATTGTCAGTCAATTGGAATTACATAAACTTTATAGATTAGCTAGGCAAAAGCATAGAGAAAGTAAAAACTAAAAAAAATATATCTGAAAAAATAATGAAAAATAAACAAACATACAATTGGACTTGACTCTACTACTACTACTACCAATCAGACTATTTATATAGAGAAAATAAACGCAAATTCAAATTGCAATTTAACTACACAAATTACACTTATTTACATAAATTTGGATTACTTGTCATATAAGAGGAAGAAGAGTGAGTTGAAAAGCTTTAAGAAAAAGTAAATTCAATTAGAAGCCAATTGGCATTCAGCATATTTTCAAATTAGAAATTATGTTTAAATGAAATGTGATAACAATTCGTTTAGCTGCTTGTTTTATTTATGGGTCACACACACACACATACTTTAACACACACACACACATACTTCAACACACACACATACACACACAGTCACACATGCAGTTGCATCTAAGTTCAGCTAACTCCAATTTAATAACAACAACAATGAAAATCCCTAAACGTTGCTGAATTGAAATAACCAAAAGCAAAAAAAGAAAAGCAAAAAGAGAGAAAAACATTGCAATGAAACGTTATGCGGGTCAAAATTTGATTAAATGTTGAAAGTAAATTCAATTTGAATACGTTTAATTTTCATATTTCCGTCGCGGTGTTTGTCTATGTCTGTCTGTGTCTGTGTGTGTGTGAGTGCGTGTGTCTGTGTGTGTGTGTGTGTGTGCGTGTATGCGTGTGTGCGTGTGTGTCGTTACATATTTGTGTTAGGCCTGGTTATTTGTAGTTTTAATTTACATTTATCTAATTAGGACCGTTCAGAGAAACCAACAAATTAAAAAACATAGAAAAAACATCGCAAAACATCGCATTCTAAATTTTAGTTACCTTTATCAATTACCATCAAAATCAAATAAAATGCTATGCAAATATAAAAAGTTATATAGAAAAAAAACATCGCCATAACATCGCTTAGACAGCCAATACACACTTTTCAAATGAACTCATGACATAAGCTTTATCTGAACCTATTTTTAGCTTTAAGAAAAAATATTGCAAGACAGCACCTCAAATATTAGTTGGTTTCATCACAAAAACCAAATTAGAAAAATTAATTAATAAACCTAAATGAAAACTATGGAAAATTACGAACAATATTACCAAGACATCGCAAATAACATTGCCATTACATAACCTTGGCGTTTCTCATAAAGCTTTGAATCAATATCAATAAGCTCGCAAAATGGCTAACCGCTTTAGAAAAGCTCAAAAACATCGCAACAAAACTACGAAATAACATAGAACATAGCAACTCAAGTTTCTTTTTCATAAAAACATCGAAAATATATAAGAAATGAAAACAATGTCCCAAAATAACAGATTTAGCTAGAAAGAAAAAACATCGAAGCAAACAAATTTTTGGAAAACATCGCAAAATATGAAATATAAGAAAAGTTTTATATAATATATTACTGATATATAAATAATATCTCAGTAAGTTATGCCATGGCATTGGCATACCCCATGCTTTGCTCTGCAACTTTATAGGGTATAGCAAAGTTCTGTGCTCGATTTTACAATTTGTTGAGTTGTTTTTTTTTTTTCATTTTTCCTTCTTTCTCATTTTCATTTTTATTTTTTCTTCATAGCCATTTTTTTATGTATTGCATCTATATGTAGGACTGTGTGTGTGTGTGTGTGTGTGGGCGGAGTAACTCAATTAAGGATCCATTTGATGGCTGGCACACACACACACACACACACACACATACAAACATACAAACAGCCAGCTAGACAGACAGTCGAAGCAGCATAGAAGGCAGTTTGCAACCCTCCAACAAATGGTTAAGAGCATTTTTACCCATACACAGACACACACACACACACACATATATATATATATATATATATATATATATATATATATAACCATGGGCTGGCATTTTTATGCTGGCAGCCAACCAAATGAAACCGAACGAGCCATCAAGTGGGCACAGAAAACAACCCCAAAAGCCAGCGACCGAGCTGCAGGCCTGCTTGTATTTTTCATTAAAATACACACACAGACATACACACCGACCCTCACACACACATAGCCATGGACAAAGATAATAATAATGATAAAATAAATACAAGAAAAAATGCCAAAGACGTCGCAAGCCCAACTTCAAGACAACGACACAAACCCACCACACACACAGCAGTTACCCACACCCGTCGCATTCTCCCCACACCCCGCACTCCGCACTCGCTCGCTCTCTGCCCACACACCACTTCACCACTCCACCACTTCGCTCTCTCACTTCAGTTGTCTGGGCCCGCGCCATTACAGGCGTCTTGTAAGCAAGTCAAAGTAAGCTGAGGCGAGCGCAGCTTTCAAAATGTCGGAAATTTTTACACACAGCTCGTCGCCTGCCTGCCTGCCGCCACCGCCCTCTCTGTCTCTCTCTCTGTCTTGCGCTGCCTTGCTATTCCCACTCTTGCTCCCTAAGCCCACTGGCAACGTTGTCTATGCTGGGCGCGCGGCTTTCATCTTGGCAATTTCTTTTTGCCATCAGCAGCAGGAGCAGGAGCGGCAGCGGCAGCAGTCGGGGCAGGAGCCCCAGTCGCAATCGTGAGGACCATCTTTAATAATGTCTAAGCAGAAAGCCCCCACACACAGCCATATCCCACCCCCACCCGCTGCTGCCCCCACTCATTGCAAACAGCGTCGTCAACTTATTTTCAATTTCAATTTTGTAGATTTTTTCACTCATAAGACGTCGCCCGCAGTCTAAAGTGAAATGCTTGAGTGTATTCGTGTCTGTGTGTGCGTGTGTGTGTGTGGGAATGGATGGGACAGCCATGTTTTTTTCCGCCTTGCCTTTTTTCCATCAGCCGTTTTGCACTCGTTTTTTTTTATGCGCACAGCGTTGCCCAAGTGCTGCGGCTGGCATTGCTGGTTAATTTAGCAAACAACTTAAAGGTCTGGCAACGCTTTAATTGCTGTTAAATCATCTTTCTCCCTTCCTCTCTCGCAGGTTTGGTTTCAGAATCGACGCGCCAAATACCGCAAGCAGGAGAAGCAGCTGCAAAAGGCATTGGCACCATCTGTGATCCCGTCGTGCAACGGCATGATGCGGAACATTCAAGGCTATAGCGTTTCTCGCGGCTATCAGCCCTATCCACATCACAATACCATGAATCGTTATCCCCAGGTAAGTCTACACACACACACACTCACACTCTCACCCACTCACACACTCACACACCCACACATTGGCAAATTTATTATAATGAACATTTTTTTGGCACTTGCAGGATCTGTTCCAAATGGGCGCCTCCTCGTATCCGGGCATGACGCAGCCATTTTCAATGGCCCACAGCACAAATATGGGCTCGGTAGGCGTGCGTCAGGACTCGATGGGTGAGTACGCAAAACAAATAGCTATCGATAACAATTCCAATTGGCTGGCACTACTCACGCTCATTTCTTTGGCCTCACTCCCACACACGGCTCGCCTCGCCTCTCTATCTCGCCCCCGCACTTTCACTGCACTTGTTTCTCCGTTCCGCTTGGCAAACGTTTCGACTCGACGCCGCTCGTGGACTGACTGAAACGATTCTTCGTCTGTTTTTGCCTTTTTCTAGCTGCTCGTTGCGATCGGCCGCTCGCAGCTTTTGCTTGAGCTTTGGCTCTCTCGCGTCTTAAGCTGGGCTTTGACTTGAAAAGGTTGAACGCAAGCTTTGATCTCTGCGACGTCACAATTTGTGTACTACACGAAGACTTCCATTGCAAATGTGTGTAAAGTGACTTTGTAGAGTCTATTACCTATGAGTATATACTCTATATATCTTTATATAAATACATATATATATAGTCACAGGTATCTTATATTTATATTCTTAATCAACGTGCATAGATACTTCAGCTGCAAGTAAATTTAGATTGATCAATTTGACAAATTTATAAATCGTTCAATAGCTCGTTTGCTACGTAACTCTGCTTACCTGTACTAGTTACAAATCGATATCATTATTCATATCCCGAAATTTCTAAGAGCTAGATAACGATAGATATCGATCTTCATATTCCTTTTTGAGCATATCTCAAGATTTATAAAAGCTAGGAATATCAAATTCATTGATTCAGATTCTTATTTAGTATATATATATATTAGAAATATTTCAATTATAGAATAGCGGCTCTTAGACTTTCATATATTCCATAGAAATCTATATCGACCCCGATAACTCATTTCTTATCACATTTGGAAAACATGTGCTGCGCAAGCTGTGGTTACCTTTTCATAGCCATGATATAAAATGCTCTCCACGATAAATGCCCAGAAAGCTTCGCTTACTCAAACTCTCATACTCTCATACTCTCATACTCTCATACTCTCCTTCTCTGTCTTTCCCTCTCTCTTTGCCTGTCTCTTTCTCCCTCGCTATATCTCGCTCCCTCTCTCTCACTGTCTAACAGTTAAAAGATTCGTTCCTTAAGACAATCTTAAGCAGTTTCATAGATCTTACCAGGAACTTAAGTTTATCTGAAACTTAAATAGATCATACTTTCCATATAGTTCAAGTTTATATATTCAGACACAAATCAAGGAAAATCTTTAATAGCATATATTTATGATATGTATAAATTATATGTGATTTTCGAGTTAGCGTAAATTTCCGTTCGTAGTCGGCTCCATTAATTCGAGCCATTTGTCTGAGGTATGAAATTGTTTTTTTGTTTATTGAGACGATGTCGCGACGCCTGATAAGAAAAGGGGAGCCGAGGAAATGGGAAGGCAGGAAGGGGATCTCCCGAATTCGAAGCCATAAGCAGAAAATTGAAAGATAAGCAGCGCAGCTAAACAAAACTGTAAATACGATTGACATTAGATACAGACACATATAGCCCCCATACAGAGTACATACATACATATATGGCCAGAGGGGAGGCGGGGGAACTACTTAGCCGGATATTATGAACTAAAAGAGAGAGGGAGAGAGAGAGAGAGAAGAAGTGCAAGGCAGAAGTCAAGGCGACGACAAATCAGCAAATGAATTTCCGGCCAAGGAAGAAGAAGAAGAAGAAAAAAACAAAAAAAGAGAAACGAAGTCAAGACAAGTTTCTCAAGTCCAGTTAGGCGCAGCATCCTGTGTATGTCTGTGTGTGTTCGTCTCTGCCCATTTTCCATTTACGTAGCGGAAATCTTGAATAATCGTCGAAATATGTGCAGCTGATTCAACATAACCTCTCGCTTAATTCAACCTAACCTTATTGATTTTTGCATTTACGTAGCGGAAATCTTGAATAGTCGTTAGTCTATGCATATATATATATATATTAGCATTACAACTTGTTGATTCAATCAACACTTGACCTAACCTTCAATTTAACCTTGACTTAATGCCAACTTAACCTCAGTTCTATACAGTAGCATTACTTTAGACTTGTATAGTCATGAGAATATAAAACTATTTAAGGATTTCAGCTATATAATATACCTAGAGGTGTATTTTATAGAGCTAATACTCAACATAACCCAACTTTTACAAAACTAAACATCACTTTTCTGAAAATTTTGAATAAACATCATTATATAAAAGTTTCACTCAATTATATCAACTTATTATCACTTTTCTTGCATTTGCGAGACGAAAATCTTAAATTATTCTGTATATATACTATATACAACCTCCTAACCTTACATTCTTCATATTTTATATGAATTCATTTATCAACAATTCCATCTAAACTTACTTACATATCAACTAAAAGAGCTCTCTACCCTTAACCTTTCTCTTTAACCTAACTCCTAACTCTTTTCTTCTTCTTTCTGTTTTTCAGGCATGTCACCGGAGGACGAATGGTATAACAAAAGCCTATCCGCATTGCGCATGAATAGCTCGCATCACCCGAACTTATCGGCGCCGATGCTTCAATACCAAACATAATCAAAAACCTTTGACGACTTCTTTTAAAGGAATCAGGAAGGTCGATACTCGATAATCGATACACGATTTGATTCCCTTAAGAGCGAGTGCGTCAAATGGACTAGAAATTAGACATATATATATATATAGAACTTTATATAGACTAACATTCGAGTATATATAATATGTACGTATATATATGTATATATATACACACATATATATATATATATATATATATATATATATATATATATATGTATACATATATTTATGTATGTATATATTTATATATATATATATATATATATATATATATATATATATATATATATATATAGTTAGGCTTAGCTATAAATCTGTATCTGTATGTAGAACTATTTAACTATTGAATGTCGTGCTCTAACTCTATGTATACCTATATCTAAATACATATGCATATATATATAAATATATATATCTATATAATTGGTAAGACTTGTTGATATTTCGTCTATGTAATTCCCATAAATATATATATATATATATATATATAAAAATATATAATTTTTTTTTTTTTTTTGATATTGTAATAGGCTAACTAGTCGTAGCAACTAAGTGAAATTGTGTAATTGAGATTTTAGCGTGAGATTATAAAAGATAAAGATCGATCGGTCGATCGACAAAAAAAAAACCAAAACAAACGAATTGATAAACGAAGAAAAACCAAAGAAAAAAAAAAAAAACAAAGAAAAACAAAATATTGTATGATATGCATAAGCACTAATCCTAATGTATACTACACAAGATAAATCAGTTATAAGACAGATTGTTAATAGCAAGAATACAACTAGAACTAAATGCCACTCGTCACTCGTCACTCGTCACATTTCCTCACCCTGCGATGTACTCGTTACTCGCTACTCGCCACTCGTTACTCGTCACTCTGGATCAAACAGTGTATTCGTTACTCGCTACTTTTTACCCGCTACTTCATCTACAGTGTTACTCGAGGTGCTCACTCGTTACTCCTTACTTACTACACCATCTTCAGCGCCACTAAGGTGCTCAGATATGTTCGCTACTTCATCTTTAGTCTCTCTAGAGATGTTCAGATATATCGAACTTACATTCACTCGCCACTCATTACTCGTCAGACCGCCTCAAGCATAACGAATTGAAGTGCACTCATCACTCATTGATTGCTGCTTCAGCATCAGTCTCCTTAGAGATGCCCAGTTCACTCGCAACTCGTAGTTACCCACTGTGGTTAGCAACGAATTTTCACTCGTGACAGTGTCTCAAATGTAACGAGTTTTCGTGCACTCGTTACTCGATGCTCGCTTCATAATTTGTACCCAGAGATAACGAGTTTCACTCGCTACTCGTCGCTTTTATTTAACGAGCTTCGGCTCACACACTTAGACATCTCCAGCTAAAGTGAGATGAAACGAGACTAGAGTGAATTCCACCCCTCCCTCTCACTCCCTCCCTCTCGTCACTCGTTACTTTCCAGATATGAAGCAGCGAGTGCTACGACACAGCTATACGAAAACAAAAAATGTCATTCGAACTATTTAAACTTGTGTAAACTAATTGTAAGTGGATTTTTTTTAGCTAAGCAATGCATAAACGAGAGTTAAATTTAATAATTAAAATATAAACACAAAAAACTAAACTAGATAAAAAAAAAAAAACAAAACAAAAACAAAAACAAAAACATGAACTACAACCAAAATACAACTACAAAAAAAAAAAACAAAAACAAAATATACATAAACTATATATATTTAAATACGAAAAAAAAAAGAAAATGAAATTGAAAACCAAAAAAGATGTTTAACAATTTATGCCAAACAACAGCAAAATGAAACATAAATAAAAACTAAATAAAAAACAAAAAAAAAAACAACAAGAATTTGCAATTCTTTTCATTTGTGTATACCCTGTAGCCATGAGAAAGCGGCGAAATAGGGTATATTGTTTGCGTTGGAAAGTATGTAGCATGGCAGATAGAGAAGAACTATGTATGAATGTGATTGAAGGGTTGAATAGTAGAAAAGTATAAGAGTTATTAGTACAAGAGTAGTAGAGTAGAACAGTGTAAGAGTAGAAGAGAAGAGAAGTAGAAGAGTATGAGAGTGTAAGAGTAGAAGTGTTCAAGAGTAAAATAATATAATAGTAGAAGTGTAAGAGACTAGAAAAGGAGCCGAGTAGATGAGTGTAAGAAAAGAAGAGAAGAATAGTAGAAGAGTAAAAGAATGTATATGAATATAAGAGTATCACAGTTTATTAGTATGAGTATAAAAGTGTATATGCATATATGAGAGTATCACAGTTTATTAGTATGAGTATAAGAGAGTGTATGAAATTAAGAGTATCACAGTTTATTCTTATGAGTGTTTATAAATATAAGTGTATCACAGTACATTTGTATGATTATAAGAGAATACAAGTATAAAAGTTTAAAAATACAATAATTTAAGTGTACATGTATACATACATGAGTGTAGAAGAGCATGTGAGTATAAAACTAAATCAATACATGATTATGCGAGTAAAAGTGTATAACTCTCAGTGTAAGTATAAATTTATGTATAAGTGTAAGTATAAGTGTTCAAATGGTCAACGATCAACAACAATGGCACAGTTTTGCCAGAGTTCAAAAAGTCTGAATGGAGCTATACTCTATTTGGATATACAATTCCAGAATGTTAGGGTAAGATACAGATTTTAACTGCTAGGGTCTTTTAATTCCATTTCTTTCTTCTCTTTTTTCGTCAAGCTTAATGTTGTGGATCACAAGAACAAAAATAAATAATGAAGGGGGAGCTCGAACTGCCATTGTCAGCAAATTCTCTAGTGGCGCCCAAATATTGAAAGTTTTGATGCTTAAGATGATAGCATAGATACATATATACCACATATTTAGACAGCCTCGTCGGCTTAGCTTTTATCTTGAACCTTGAGGGGCATAGAAATTGGTCAGTCATCAATAATTCCCTAAGTTTACGGTATCTTATCTAAGTTGCTTAGCTTACGTATACCCAGCACACTCGCTAGCTAATCATTAAATGAAAGTTTGAAATTTTTGTACATTTAATTTTTATTTGATATATTTTGTATAACTGGCCTATCAAAAAGTGTGTCATCTGAGTATTATTCAAGTTTACACAAGATTACATAAATAAATAGTACATGTATACCAAAGATAGTTCGTCACTCGTTATTTCTTACTCGCTACTCGCTGCCCGCTACTCGCCACAATTTCATCTTCATCGTTCCAATAAAATTTAGCTTGAGCTCAAGATTTTGTATAAAACAAATAAAGTATAATAGTTAACATAGTTGAGTCAATTTTGTATAGTCACTCGTTACTCGATACTCGCCACTCGTCACTCGTTACTTCTTACTCGCTACTTTTCACAACTTCAGTTAAGTGAAAATCTGTCAAGAAAATTTAACTTGCATAACTTACATAGGCTTAACAATAGAAACCAGTTTTGAGTACATTCAAACAACACATATAACATTTAGCTCGTCACTCGCTACCTCGTCACTCGCTACTTTCCTCTCGCTAAGCGACAAACAATCTAATCTATCGAGTTCAACTTGTGAACTTTACAACTTTTACACATATAGTAAACATAGATACGTACATTGATATTACATTAATTTGCCATTCATCGTTTCTTTTTACTCGCTACGCGCCACTCTCCACAAATTCATCTCTTGACTCTTACAATACCTTAAATTAGAGAACAGCTCAGATTATCTTAGTGGTTATATATTTTATGAGAATATAGTTGTGTATGATTCGTCACTCGCTAGTACTCACTCGATACTTTTTACGAGCTACAATTGAAACCCCGATGTTTTCACTAAACAACCGTACAAGATTATCAAAAGCTAAATCGATACAATTGTTAAAATTTACCCAAAATGTAACTTTTTACTCGTCGCTCGTCAATCGCAACGCTCTACGCGCTACTCGTTACATGCTACAACTGGAAACAGTGAACAATTGTAAAATTAATAAAGTTATAACTGTTCGTATTTATGTATAAAAATATATAGCTCTCACCTACTTGCCTACTCGCCTCTCGCCTAACTCTATACCCCTCTCGCTGCTCGCAAAAAAAAAATTGAGTCGTAGGAATTGTAGAAATATAATACTATATATTGTATACATTTATATAAAATATAATAGCTCGCTTGCTAGGCGTCTTTCGCTACTCGTCTCACATTTTTCTACTCCCCACTCGTTACAATTACAGTACCGGATGTAAAACCATTTCAAAACATAACAGTATAATATAATACCATACTCGCCGCTCGCCACTCGCCACTCGCCACCCTTCACTTCTCACTCCTCTCTCTTCACTCCTCACTCTTCACTCATCACTCCTCACTCTTCACTCCTCACTCCGCACTCCTCATTCGCTACTTCTCACTCGTTATTGTCACTCGGCTACTCGCCGTAGCTCACTCACTACTCTCTGAATCTATAAAAAAAAAACAAAAAAAAAAGGTAACACAGAACTATTTATTTGGACTTGGATTGGATGGTACTGGTTGCCGTAGTTCCTATAACTAATTGTCAAGACACATCAACGCAATAACGAATTTAATGAATGAATGTCAGGTTGAGAATGTGATAAACGTTGAGCTGTCCACACACGCACCGCCCGCCAACGCCCCCGCCCCCGTTCCTTTACCGCCATCGTCTTCCTGCTCTCTCCTCTGCTTTGGCTACCCCTTCGTCGTGGGCACGCCCACTTACATGGGTGTTAGCCAATCAGGGGGCAAGCAGCGCTCGAGGAATGGCACACAGCCAACGAAGTGTGCCAAGCGATTGATCCAACCAGGAATCTGACGGCCACACAAAATCCGCGACATGGCATCCGAGAAGTGATTGCAATTGTGGCTGGTCAGATGGTAGCTGTTGCCAGTGAATTGCCAGCCCAGTTGCTCCACGATGCGACGCACCTCGTCGCGGCTCAGGTGTGTGTGGCCCAACTGGATGCTCTCGCGATAACGGAAGTTCTGTCCCAACTCCTGTTGGGCGCTGCGCGGCGCCAACTCAAAGATGCCCGTGTTGTTCAGGCTGTGTCCGCCAAATGTATACTCCGTGCCATACACCTGAATGCCGGTGTGAAAGATGCCCAAGCCAAGAGGCGTTACATACTCGTTGATGGCAAACAAGTCGTAGACATTCAAGATAACGGGCTCCTTACGCATGGCCCCGTTCAATGGCAGCAGCTCCTCACAGCTCTCGCTGGTGCCGCTGAAGCAATTGAGCAACGGCACTCGATTGAAGAACATGCTCATTTTTTTCATTAGTCTTCGGGGGTGGGTCGCCGTCGTTGCTGCACAAGCCAACACACGCACACAAGCAGAAAGACAAACAAGCACACGCACACGCACACGCACGCACGTACGCAGAAATACGCACTAGCACGCACAAGCACAGACACACAGGCTCACAGACATGCACGCTCACATGCACTCACTCACTCGCTCTCACACACGCACACACACACTCACACACATGCACATGCACAATTGTTGCTGTTGCTGCTTGTTGCTTTTTTTCGTTTTGCTCCGATGCTCTGCGCTCTCTGTTCTCCTGCCCACTCAATTCCCGTTGCTTTTGCTGTTGCAGTTGTTGTTGCTCTCGCCTGTGTGTGTGCCTTTGCTTTTGTTTTAATTGGCTTTGCCTTTGCGTGTGCTTCTTTAACTTTTGTTTTTTTCTCTTGCCTGAGCTCCTATTTGTTTAGCTTTTTGCTAATTGCCGCTCCCGTTGCCGTTGCCGTTGTCGTTGTGTTTGCCGCTGCCTCTGCTTTTGTGGTTTTGTCTTCGTTTCCGCTTTTGTTCTTTTGCGTTTGCCTTGTTTTATTTTCAGTTGTTTTGCGCGTATAATTTAGAATTTGTTTATATTTAACTGCGATATTTTTTTGTACGATTTGGATAACAGTCAACAGAATTTGTTGACATTTTTTGCTTTTACTCTATGTGATTGTGCGTGTGGGAAGCAACAAATCAAAGCTTCGATTCGCTCCGCATCGCAACGCAGCGCATCGCACTGTGGCAGCGAAAGCGAAAGCGAAAGCTTAGGCAAAGCTCGCTGCGCAGCCTGTTCCTGGCATGATTTGCGAAAAGGCAATTCAATGTAGCCGACGCGTGTATACCCTTTCTATCTCTCTCTCTCTCTCTCTCTCTCTCTCTCTCTCTCTCTCTCTCTCTCTCTCTCTCTCTCTCTCTCTCTCTCTCTCTCTCTCTCTCTCTCTCTCTCTCTCTCTCTCTCATTCTTTCATTGTGTCTGTCACTCTGTGTGTGTCTCTCTCTCTCTCTCTCAATCTCCCTCTTTCGCTTTGTTGCTCCCATTACAAACGAAGCACAAAAGCATTTTCATCTCCTCTTTTTCTCCCCATCTCCCTTTCTCTCCCTCACGAATAGATCTATAATGAGTAGAGCTTTAACTTTTTCCGCGCTACGCCAATTCTCTCATCCAAGTGAATCGAGCATTCGTCCTTCTTATTCACATTCCCACTCCCTTGTTTCACTCACTCTTTAATGCTTTGTATATATACACATATATATTAGATAAAATAGATAGTGTCACTAATTCAGTTAATAGTTCGAGCGAACTAGTTGACCTGTGGGTCAGCTAGCTTTTTGCCATATGCTTGAACCCCGGGCAAAAACTTTTGCATACATAGATGAGCTTTATTGCTCTCCCGCAGCATACATATACGGATGTGCCTGTGTATGAGTGTGTGTGTGTGTGTGTTTGCTTACATTGATTAGCATCCCCCAGATGCAATTGATTATGCTGCAAGAGCAGAGCAGAGACAAAAGTTCAAGGCATACTTTTAGGCGCTGCCTCTTTTTTATTGATGAAGAGTAACGAGTAGAGCAGCTCGTTGCTAATTATGTAACTACTATAGGTTAATAAGGTTAATAGGTTAATAACTGAAGAAATTAAGAACGGATTGCACTTTGCAAATAATTTGCTCACTAGTTCAAGTTAAAAGTAGGGAGCTGTTTAACGAGTCGCTCTAGCGTTTGTACCAATATGTATTTAAACCCGAAAGTAACGAATAAAACACTCGTCGCTGGGCTTTTCCTAATCAATATCAAGCAAACTCCACTCGATTAATGCAGCCAAAAGTAACGAGTAGAACCACTCGCTGCTTGGACCTTGCCCAGCCATTATCCAATCCTACAGCAGAGCTCGCTGCAAATCCAATACTGTACTTTTCTATTCCCATACGAAAGTAACGAGTCGAACGACTCGTTAGCTTCGGATATAAACACATTTTTATATTTATTTTATTTTATTTTAATTTAAACGGGTTTTCTTTTAGCTTCTTGTATACAATTTGTTATCATGCTTGAGTATGTGTGTGTGTGTTTATGTGTATGTGTGTGTATTTATTTATAGAAACCAAAATTAAAACCCAAATTAAAAAAAAACTTACAAGATCGCTTATATGTCTATAAAAAAAAAGATTGTTTAATTTATAAGACAAATTGTACCATAACAAACACCGCGAATTGCTCTCTGTGTTTACTGTGCTGTTGTTGTTGTTCTGTTTAGTGTGTTGTTCTTGTATGTTCTGTTGTGTGTTGTTGTTGTTTACTTCTCTGTGTTGTGTTTTGTCATGTTGTTGTTTAGTGTGTTGCTTTTCTCTATGTTGTGTGTGTGTTGTCCTTCTTCTCTGTGTTATACTCCGTGTTGTTGTTCTTTTTGTTTTGTTGTCCTCGTTGTTGTTGTATGTTGCCAATGTAGTATCTTGTCGTTTTTGTATATCATGTTGTAGTGTTGTTGTTTTTCTCTGTGATGTTGCTGTTGTTGTCTGTTCTTGTTCTTTTGGTAGTGTGTTGTTGTTCGTCTTCTCTATGTTGTGTGTTGTGTTCTTCTTCGTCAACTTGTTTTTGTTGTTGCTGTATGTCATTGGGTATTGGGTATTTGTTGTTCTGTGAGTTGTATGTTGTATGTTGTACACAAGCATTACCCGAAAAATGTTGCCTATGCCTAAAATTACAGCACGAAAAAAAAGGATTTGTGTTTGTTTTACATCATTAATTATACAATATTCACGTTTTTCTTTTCTTGTTTGTTTTTAAATATTTTTTTTTTGTTTTTTTCTTTGTTTTTTTTTTTATATTAATATTAATATTAATAATTATTAAATACATAAATCGTAGTAGTAACTTTTTTTTGTCTACTGCTGTTGCTGTTGGCATTTTGCGTGTTTTTTTGTTGTTTGTTGTTGTTGTTGTGCAGTGTGTGTGTGTGTGTGTGTGTGTGTATGCGAATGCTTTAGTAGCAAACTCTTTAGCAGTCATCTAGCCAACCATTTGTGTCTCTCTTGTTTGTGTGTTTAGTAAAAAGAAGAAAAAAAAGAAAAATCTATCGATAAACGATCAAATGTAATCGCTGCATCTTCATAGGCGAACGATCTGATTGTTAGAAAACCATATATATTTATATACAAAATAAAAAAAAATTATATAAGACTTTTGTCAAAGACGAAGCTAAACTAGAGCAGATTACTCAAATGCATGAATATATAGTATAGTATATATATATATATAAATATATATATATATATATATTAGTATATATTCATATATAAACTGAAGTTGCTAGAAATGTTGAAAATGTAAAAAAATTGTTTTTAAATTTGCAATTCAATTTTTAAATAAAAAAATTTAAATTATATAAAAAAAACTGGATAAACTAAGCAAGCGATAAATCGTAAATGTATATATGTATGTGTGTGCGTGTGTGTGTATGTGTGTGTGTATGTGTGAGTGTGTGTCTAACTAATATATATCAAATAAAAAGTTGTGTTAGCTAAGTAGAACTCGACGCATCTGAAATTTTAAACACACGCCAAAAAAAAAAAAAAACCTTTGGGCTATACGATATATATTGATATATACATAAATATATATATATCTATAATATCTATCGTTCGTTATATATCTATATATGTCGCCTGTTGATCAGGCATCAGTTATTTTCAGCCATCCAACGTGGGGGCCGTCTCTTTCTCTTTTTTGTATATGGGCGTGACTCTCACTTGGCCAGGAACTCAACGGCGAGTGCCATCTTCTTGGCTGGCGGCAATTCGGCAGTGTTCTACGAAAAAAAAGTAACAAGAAAGAGAAAAATGGTTAGCGAGTGCTTCGAGATTAAGATTAGATATATACAATGAATAGATGAAAATGAACTTCAAATCACAGTAATTAAGATGGGAACAGCTTGCATAACAGCAACCTAGCAAGGGCTATTGACGAGTAAATTACAGCTACACCGAATAAGCTACAGCAAGTAAGTTACAGTGAGCAAATTAGAGTAGATTTCGTTAACGACTATTGCTAACGAGTAAACTAAAGCGAGTAAAGTACAGCCAGGTAGTTACGAAGAGTGAACTACAGCGAGTAAGCTACATCGCTTAAAATAAGAGTTGGTTGGTCTAACATCTATTGGAAACAAGTAAACTAAAGCGAGTCAGCTACAGCAACGAGTTTATCATTGCATTGTTTTTCACGTACCAATTCGGAATTGTCACGTTTGGCGGCTGGAACGTGACTGGATTTGAGCGTTAAGGACGATTCCTCGCTGTCAGCTAATTCGTTGTGATTGTTGTTGGTCGCTGTTTTGGCGGGGGCGGCGCTGGTGCTGCTGCTGCTGTTGTTGTTGTTGTTGTTATTGCTGCTGCTGCTGCTGTTGCTCGAGAGCGTCGAGGTGGAAACAGAATTGGCAACAATTTGAACTGCATCGCTGCCTGAGGAGTTGGTCGCGGTATCCGATTCATCGACAATTGTTATAGTGGGCGTAGCTTTAGTAGCGGCAGCAGTAGAAGTAGCGCCTGTTGCAGCAGCAGCTGTTGCCGCTGTGCCAGTTGCAGCTGTGGCAGTTGCTGCTGTTGTCGAGCTGCTGTCAGTGCTCAATTCCGACTTCTTCTTAGCTGGCTCGTCTTTTTTCGAGAGCTGCTGCTCCTCGCTCGGCTCACTGTTGGAGGAGTTGGCAACAGTTACTGCGGTAGCTGCAGTTGTTGCAGTGGCTCCTGCTGCTGCTGCTGCGGCTGCCTCAGTGCCTTGCTCCTCCAGCAGCGCCTCCTCAGCCTTGGCTTCATATTCCTTAACGATCTCATCTAGATTCAAGCGTCGTCGGTTGTTAACGTAGTAGGTGCGCACATGCGCCTCCGTCTTGGTGCCAACCACCTTGGCAATCATCTGTTTAGATCAAATCATTATAAAATTGCTCCTTCACTATTATTTTAGCTCATTTACTCACCTGAAAGTTTTTGCCATAGTCACGCAAAGCGAGCAAGACAACTTTACTCTCATCATTTGTCCAACGTGATGAAATGCGAGCTGGCTGCGCAGTTGCAGCTGCGGCTACGACAGCTGTTGGCGACGCTGTCGCCGTCGCTGTTGCTGTACCTGTGGACGTCGACGTCGTCGTGGTTGTTGTTGTTGTTGTCTCTCCTGCCCCTGTTGCGGCTGTTGCTGGCGTTGCTTTAGCTGCATTGCTGCCTCCCTCTTCTGCCGGTTGGCCATCGCTGCAATCTTTTTCCAGCTGCTCCAATAGTTGCCTATTCTTCTGTATCTGTAAAATGGGCCACGGGGCATTAAATCCAAAAGCTTGGAAAGACAGAGAGAGCGAGAGCGCGAGAGGGGGAGACGGAATGGGGGGTAGGGGGAGAACAGGTAGTCAAGTCTGTCTAGATCGTAATGGTCAAGTCAAAGTCAATTCTGTATATTTATATGTAATGCGTTTTTATGGATGTGTGTGTGCTATGATAAGTGCGTGTGAGTGCCTATAAGTGATATGATATGCAAGCTGCAGGTGTATGTATATATATATATATATATGTGTGTGGGTGTGTGTGTGTGTGTGTGAACAAAGAACTACAGTAAACAAAAAACATGCAAGAGCTCCAAATTATCGTTTTTAGACAACTGATGAAGCTCCAGATACCCTAGAAATATGTACAAGAGCAGGTGTAAGACCTTAAGAAGTGAACCTTTTTCACTGAACTGCTGGTAACTCAAGACACCCTAGATTTTTCTGTTTCTTATGCTTAAGCGATAAATGTACCTCAAATCAATATTTTTGCTACACAACTACTTGTATACCCTGTGAAAGACCTATTTCTAATAGAGTTTAAGCAATACTGGAATGTTAGAGCAAATTGTTTGCATTTCAGCTAAATCGAACTGAAATGATCTGAAGCTTGGACTGACATATAAATCGCAAGCTTTTACTGGAATATATAAGTCTACCTTTACTGGAAGGCAGTACTTTCTTAATATACCCAGTTAGCTGGAACGTAAGAGCTAAAAGTCAAGTTCAAGCTGGGGAAACAAACAAAAATTTATCTAAAATTCCAGCTTGATTGGAGTGGAATGTAGTCGATGTTTTAACAGCCCAATCAAAGGGGAATGTGTATTAAAAGACTTGAACTGGAAAGTCACAAGCTTCAACTGGAATGTAAATCCAAGCTACTACCATCAGTTTCATAGGACTGGAATGTATATATAATAGTATATTATATGATAAATACATATATATAGGACTAGAATGCATATTAAAGTTCTTTACATTCCAGCTTTACAAGATTCAAATGTAAGTTCAAACTTTTAACATGCCAGTTCTATATGCCTGGAATGTAATACAAAAGCTTGTACATTTCACTCGTGTGGAATGTATTCAAAGTTTACATTCCACTCCAAGCTTCCAGCCAGCTTGCTTATACATTGATCTATAACGATCTAAATTATTAGTCTGTTTTCCAGTCCGCAAAGCTTCTACATTCCAAATAACATAATAAAACGTAACGAAAGTTGCTGTTGTTGATGTTTATGTTGCTGTTGCTGTTGTTTGTTGTTGTTGATAGGTGAAAATAAAAACTTTGTATTTCTTACTTCGGCCATGAGGGCGGCTATTTTGCGATCGCCTTCGGCTAGATATTCGCACGGATTTTTGCAGCCGGCCAAGGCGGTGAGATCATCGTGATTGATATACATGCCCCGTGGCGGTTTACGCTTGGAACGATCTGCCGCTGCGGCGCTGTTGTTGTTGTTGTTGTTATTATTATTATTATTGTTGGTACTGTTGTTGTTACTGTTATTATTATTGTTATTATTATTGTTATTGCTATTGCTGCTGCTGCTGTTGCTGTTGTTGTTGTTGTTGTTGTGTGTGGAACGTTTTGAGGATGCAATGCTATCCGGACCAGAGATGGGACGTCGATTCCCAGTGCGTCTATCGCATGAGCAAAAACAACAACAACAAACACAAAATATCGAATGCAGAATGGAAAGATGCGGGTAGAGAGAGGCACAACAAGCACAACATCAAAGATGATTGAACGATTGAGTGTGTGTGTGTGTGTGTGTGTGTGAGTGTGAGAGAGTGTGCATGTGTGTGTGTGAGTGTGTGTGTGAGTGTGTGTGTGTGTGTGTGTGTGTGTAGGTCAACAAGTTATGCAACATTCAGTTTTTGTACGAGTTCAAAGAGCGTAAGAATGGAAAGAGAGAGAAAGAGAGAGAGAGAGAGAGAGAAAAACTTAGCATTAGCTTCGAATTTTACAACATAATTTAGCTAAAGTTGGTTTTGTTTTTTTTTTTAATGGGAATATCTACCTCCAGTGCGTGTGACAACTTTTGCACATGCGACCCAATGGCGAATCGAACAATATGTAGCAGACAACGTTGCAATTTTTGCAAAAACCGCCCACAACGACGCGTCGGGCGCTGCCGTTGCTGCTGCCAGTGTTGCCAGAATTGTGATTGTTGCTATCGTTATCGAACTCGATGCCATTATCGATAGTCAGGCCAAAGCCGGGCAGGCTAAAGCCAAGCATATCATCACCCAAGGCATGCGTATAGATGCACAGCTGTTCGGCATCCAGTTCAATGCTGTTAATGCTGTTGTTGTTGTTGCTATTGCTATTGCTGCCACTGCTTGCGCCAACGCCGCTGCCGCTGATACTGCCACTGCCGCTGCTGCTGCCGCCATTGTTATTTCCGTTATCCCCAGTTGCATTGCTGCTGTTGCTGTTGCTGTTGGCATTTCCATTGCTGCCAGGCAAGCCGCCATTGTTGTTGCTATGCGCCCTCTGCCATTTTGTTGTTGGTTTTTAGGATTTTTCGGTTAATGCCGACGCAGTCGCAAATAGCAGCAGCAGCAAGCAAGAGTTCATTGAATTTTGATATCGTTTGGGATATTTCATAATTTCATTTTTGATCGTAAGTTACGTTATATTAATGGATCGTTGTTGTTTGTTTGTTTTTTTTTACGGACAATGTTTTTTTTTTAATGTGTTTGTGTTGGTTTATTTTGACAGTAAATGCAAAGAGAAGAGAAAAAAACAGTTTGTTGGTTTTTTTTTTTTTGGCTTTAGTTCACTAGGTAACGCTTAAAATGTAGTTTGTTGGTTTGTTGTTTGTTTGCTGCTGTCTTAAATCCCATATTTTACTATAAACTTGCACACAACCCCCCACCTCCCTCCAGCATAACCCACTCGCACTTGATCATCATCAACTCTTCGAAACAAAAACAAAACAAAAATGCAGCTCGAACTAAATTTGCAACTTTCTACGTGTGCTTATTCTTCATCTTCACCTAATTGCTGTCATTGTTGCTTCTTTCTTCCTTTTTCGATAGATGCTCAAAGCTCAATTTGCTGCTGCTGCTATATTTGGATTGCGAAGCGCATGAATATGTAAGCGTGTGTATATATGTTTGTTTGGGTATGTGTGTGTGTGTGTGTGTGCATGCATGTGTGTGTGTGTATGTATGTGTGTGTGTGTGTGGTCAGTTTTGTCAACGTTTACCTTGTCTGCATCATGTGTATTCTCCTCGATGAGTCTTTTGTGAGGTACTTTTTCTTTAATATTGTTTTTATTGGATCCTTTTTAATGGGGACTTTTTTTGTGATTTTGTTTTGGTACTAAAATAGGCCAAATATAGCGCACTGCAAAAACCGCTTAAGTTCTAGACTCACACATACGCATACATGCATACACACATACGCATGATTATCATTGATATCATTGATCATTACATACATATGATATGTATAAGCATGCTTGATCTTTCTTTCTTTCTTTCACACTCTCTCTCGCTCTCTTGCTGAAGTTGCGTGGGCATTGCACCTGTTTGTGTGTGTGTGTATAGAGATGTGTGTGTGTGTGTTTGTTTACAAATATTAAGATTTCAGATTCAGACCAGTGAGAAACATTAACTTTTTATTTAGTTAAGAGAGCGATAATTGGAAAAGTGGAACAAATGAAAACGAGTGGAACGCAATGCAAGTGCTGCGAGCCATGAGTGAGCGTGGAACGAGTGACGTTCCATTAAGAATGAAGAGCGCGAAGCCAATGACATTCCACGTGCATAACGAGCTGCTCTATGAGGGTGCGTTTTGAGAGGGGGGCGGGACGTGGGGGCATATAAATATACATATATAATACAGAGATTTTAGTACAGCAAAACGGAAAAACTAAACAAAAATAAATCTACAATTCAATCAATCGAAATAAAACTTAAGAAATAATCATTGAAACTATGTATATATATATATACATGATATATAATATCATGTAGCTTATTAATACCAGGTCAATCAAAGGGAACGAGGAGATAAATGTTAATGATACATGTGTGTATGTGTGTGTGTGTGTGTGTGTGTGTAATAATAGAATATATAAAAGTTCAATGAAAATGAGAGAAAAACTTGACATAGACTCGCATCTCGAACCAATACAGCCCCAGTGGGGTAGCTAAACATATAAAATCATATCTTTAACAGTTTCCGAGCTGAAATCATGCTTTCAATGGTTGGAGATAGATCATGTCTGCAGATACATCTAGAAATGCTCGAGTTAATCGAAAAACATTCTCAACTTCTAGGTGAACTTAGGCAGATAGATAGATTAATAGATAGATTACTAGATAATTGGTTAACTCTTGCCAAAGCTACTCAATAATGAGGAAGAACTACGTGAACTATTTATTATATATATTATTATTTGTTAATATCTTGATTATATTTGTTTTTTCATTTTTTTGAATAAGAAACACATATAAATATATATTTATTGTTTATTATTTTGGTAGTCTTTGTTGTTTCTTTTTTTTTCGTGATTTTCATCAGCATTATCATTATTATTATCATATTGTCAACATTCATTTACGACCAATAACTCAATATATCTTTCTCTTTATAGATTTAGGTGTACACAACTATTTGATTCATATATATATATAGTTTTCGAATAAGCTATATCAATCTTTGTTTGTTTTTTGTTCTTTGTTTTTTTTTTTTAATACAAAACATATTTGTTATAAATGACTATGATATAAAAAAAATAAAATATTTAATTTAAGTGTAAGTCTAAACGATGTTGGTCAATGTTTTTTGTTTTTATTTTGGTTTTGGCATAAAATACATACATAAATAATGTACGTCTGTATGCATGTGTGTGTGTTTGTGGGTTTGCATGTATGTGTGTGCGGGTGTATGTGTGTGTGAAAGTTCTTATGAGACATATGCAGGCACGGCGATTATCTGAAAAAAGTAACGAACCATATTTATACTCTATATCTATAAAACGAAACCTAACTACCCTAAAGAGAAGAAAAAAAATTGAGTATATATACTACACATAACAAAAATATATATACATATATAGTTGTATATGTATGTACCATCCTTGATATGCCTCAAAAAAGAAAGCAAAGGTAAAAGTTATTAGCTCTAGTTCAATTGGCTGAACTAGCTCATATACATGCAGTGAACTATGGAGTATTGAACGCGAACTACGCACTCAAATGCATTCTAGTTATATTTACTGAACCAGTTCATGCACTCATCTACGTGAACTATGAACTATTGAGTATAACTACAATTTATACAAATTAAATGCAAGTTGAGCATTTAAATGAATTATAGTTCACTTTGCTGAGCCAGTTCAATGGTTCATTAACGTGAAACTGTGAACCACAGAGCGTTAATTTGCATTTGCCAGTTCAGTTAGTGGTAATGAAGCAATGATACACTGACTCAGTTGATGCTGAACTGAACCGTTCAGTAGAACGAATTGATTCATGAACAATTTGAATCACTCAAGCGAATTATCGATAACTTAGGGAAGGAGAATCGTTCATAAACTATATGAGATATTTTACCAAGTTTTTCTAATGAGAGCTTTCCATTTTGCCCCCATCCCAGCACAACTGATAAAGATATAATGTGTTGCCTTGGCTAACACACAAATTAATGGATCATAATTCATTACAAGCGGATCAGGAACACAACAGTTATTCATAGAGTTTAGAAAGAGAAAAAGCACAGCCTGCATTTGTGTGTGTGTATTTGTGCGTGTGTGTGTGTGTGTGTGCGTGTGGGTTTATGTACGTATAGATAAAAGGTTTGTAGTGCAGTGTATCTCCTACCCGGAAACTTTTTACTTGATCAATCGAACATTTTTTTATCTAATTTAATTTGAGTTTTGATTAATTTTTGCTCTGCGAACTGGTTTGATTTAAAAACCAGTTCATAGTTTAGCAAATGTCTTGCTCTGTAATGATAATATATATATATATATATATATATATATATATATATATATATATATATATATATATATATATATATATATATATATATATATATATATATATATATATATATTATGGATATTCTGAGATATCTTAATGGTATATATAAAATATGAATTTATACATATAAATATATGTATATATATAGATCACTTATTTTTATAATTTGCTTCTTGCCACATCAACTTAATTTATAGTCAACTATATTTGGTATTCATTTTGGTTCACTCTAAGCCTACGCCCCTTTTCCACGAACAGAAACACTAGAGACACACACAAACACACACACACACACTACACAGGAATACACACACGCACACACCTTTACACACACTCATACAGACATATACAAGCTACACACATATTGTTTTCATTAAGTTCTACAAAAACAAAAACAAAATTAATTTCGATAACGATAAATCGATCGGGTGCTCAATTCAGTCCCAAAAAGTTGGCTTTCAGCCAAATATATATATATATATCTATCTATCTAGTTGGACATCTATCTAACTGTATATTAATATCTTTTTATACAACCTTCTGTCTTATCTATCAAGTTATGTTATTCTATCTATCTATCTATATGCATATATCTATATCTATATGGATATATATCTATATTCATATCTATATCCATATCTACCTCTATATCAATCTGTTCATATGTCTATCAACATCTGTCTATTATTTACGTTTTCGCTATCTGTTTATACACATAGTTCACAGCAGAAAAAGAGAACTAATTAATAATATGTTTTTGTATAGCATCTATTTTCAGTACTAACTAAAACTCAAAATTAAAAACACATCTATTACAGTCCTAGCCTCTATAAAAAAAAACTTTATTATATAGACTTCGATTTCTTCTTCATCAATAAATTTTTGTTGTATATAATAAATACAAAAACTTCTAATTATAATTCCTATACAAAAAGATAACAAATCAACTCAAATATTAATCTATATGACTTAATAAATTTCAATTTGTAATCCAACTATAAAGAGTTTGTTGTAGTATATAATACAAAGATATAGAATAGAATGTAAAGTTGGCTATAATAGGGCAATATTCTATACATATACTATATACTATATATTAATACTATATTTTATAAAAAATTGTTTATAATACTTTAAGACAGCTCTGAAAAGCTGTGCGTGTGCGTGTGGCGTGTGCGCGTGTGTTTGTGCATTTCTGTATATAGATGAGCGTTAATGAAGGAGAGATTTCTAGATATGTAAACACTTATGCTTGGATTATGTGTAGATGTGTAGATGTATATGGATGTATAGATGATTGATGTATCAATACATGATGTATGGTGGAATGGAGAAGAGTAGGATGATGTCTCGAAGGAGTGGCAGAGTCTTGCTTATTGTCATTGTTTAGTTTCAAGAGTTTTTCTTTGGTTTTTTTGTTTGTCTTGCTAGTTTGTAAATGCTAAGCGATAATTACCTTTTCGTTATCGTTATCGGATTCCTCATTGCTGCCTAGCTCGCTGCCATTTTCCGAGCCCTCCTTGACAGCGGCCTTTAGCATTTTCTCCTGACGATCCATTGCGCTGCTGCGATGTCGCGTCTTCTTCCACGAATAATAATACTTGACCAAACTGGCAATCGATTTATCCGGCAGCTAGTAAGAAGAAAACAATTGTTAGCTATATCTTTAGATTACATATTATATATATACAGCTATATATAGAAATAGATAGACAGATAGAGAGAGAGAGAGTTGTCTACCATTTGGCGTATGCGATGAAAGCTTTTGCCATGAAATTGAAAGGCTTGCTCGAACAGCACTTTATCCTCCATGGTCCATTCATCGGGAAAAGGCGTAAAGTTAGCCAAGTCCATGACAGCACGTTCCAAGTCGTGTTTATGCCAGAATAACATGCCCAAGGCCTGTTCACCATTGTAGCCATACTTGTCCTTGGCCACCGAAATGTATTCCTCCACTAAAGAAGCAGAGGTTGAAGAGAAGTTAATTTTATAGCTAGAGACATGTCTCTCGAGTGTTGCCTACGCTTCATGTCGGGTATCTCCTTGGTGGGCGACCAAACTAGCAGCGCACGCTCGTTCATCAGCTCTGGACGACGATCCAGTTCGGGCACGAGCTGTGGACACACAGCCTGATAGTCGCGACCAACGCGGATTTTCTCTGCAAGAACATGGAAGACAATGAATTGATGCATTGCTGAGAGGGAATTATAATGAGCTTACCTTCATATTCAGATTGCTTCGCCTTGGATTTGCCATTGCGTTTAGTGGCTACATGGAGATCAAGTTATGATAAAGAAGTTGGAAATTTCAATAAAAATGATGTGCACATATTTATATAGTCATCTATATACTCACAGTTATCGTCGTCGGAGCTCTCGGGCGTGCCAGCTCCGGTGACAGCAGCTGCGGCCTTTTCATTGGCTGTGCCTGAGTTTACAGAGTTGCCACCTACTCCCAAGCCGCCAGCGTTGTGGCCATGGCCAGCGGCGGCGGCTGCGGCAGCAGTGGCAGCGCTGCCACCGCCGCTCTGGTGTGTATTGGGGCTGGGTCCACGTGAGCGACGACCATTGCGGACTATGTCGCCGGTGTTGCGCTCGGCCAACACCATTTTGTCGCGTATGAGCTGGGAGCGTTTATTTTGTTTCTCCAGCGTGCTGCGGATTATTGCAACTCCAACAACAAAGAAAACAAACAAACAACAGCACCAACAGGGAGCAACTGCAAAAGCCAAACAATATTTTCAATATGGTTAAAGTACATATAAAATCTAAGACAACAAATCAAGCAAGCAACCAACCGAGCAAAAAAAAAAAACAGAAAAAAAATTATATTAAATAGAAACTCGGCGCATTTTAAGCAAAGTAGGCAAGCTGGCTACGAGTCGCACTTTGTCGGTAACAGGCGTAGTGTGTAGTGTGCTGTCAAACGGTTATACATCTGTATTTGTGCGTGTGCTATACACATCTATATATACATGCATGTATATGTATGCGCGTGTGTATTCGCGCGTGTGCCTGTATATGTGTGCGATGGCTGCGAGTGTGTGCGTGATTAGGCCAAGCAGCTGAGATGCAATGCAAAGTGCACATTTTAAACACGTATAATACACATATCAAATACACTTTCTTGCTTACCTGTAACTGCTGCCCGTTTGCAATAAACAAACAGAAATGCGAGAGAGCAAAAAATATAAAACAATTAATAGACGCGCGGCTCAAACGAACGCCGAGTACAAAATGCTGCTGCTGCTGCTTCGACTGCGGTTGCGACGACGGCTGCTTTCGCTTATTTACACGATTAAGAGTTTAGCAAATTACAACGCGGAGCGGTATTGCAGCTCATGCAATGCACACATTTGGAATATGTTCGAGTTTCAGAATTGGAAACGCAGCGGCTAAGGCGACGGGGTTGTTGCGCGCAGGTAACTAAAACCTAAACTGAACGCGAAAAAAAAAATACTCGCGTATGACAAAATTCTGCATTGGCCGTTCTACAGTGCACTTTGCCAGTAACGATCGTAGCGTAGCTTTGTCTGTCGGTTTGGTCGTTGAGTTTTATTTGGTTAGTTAATAAGTTGGGCGTCGCACACGAACTTTTTATCGAAACAGTGGATAGAAGTATCCGTAGGCGTTTAATTAAAGCACTGGTAATTAATTTACATTGATTTTATAAGTAATACGGCGTAAAATCTACGCAAGAGCCGAAATTAATTTAAACTGTGCCTGTAACATGCAACGTTGCAAAAGACATTATCGATATATGTGTGCTGCGGTATCGATTCTATTTCTTGCTGCCTTTCCAGTGATGCCATCGTTGGCAATCATGAAACGACTTTCAGAAATTAAAAAAAAAAAAAAAACAAATTAAACCCGCTTTCTAGATTTAAGTTTTAAGGCTAACTCTGATTGTAGATACAAATAAATACCATTTTGTTTGTTTTATGGATACACTATATGAAATCGCTACCACACCAATTTGACCTGGTCAAAATGTTATATAAATAATTATCAACTATTTATATATTAACTTTAAGTGTTTATTTTAATTTCAATCAAAATTTCATACAAGTATTTTATAAATAAAATATATGTACAACTTGTTGTTGTCGAACATGTGACAATTGAGTTGTGTGGCAACGCTAGTAAAACATGCTCGATAACCAATAACGCACGCATATCGGTCATGCTCTAGATTCGACAGTTTTTCCGCTAGGTGGCGATACGGCGGGCGCAAAGTAAAGTCTCAGACGTGCGAGTGGTCGAATTTTTTCTATACGTGAAAATAATCCAAGTGCAAATAACCCAAAAAACGCAACGCAATGGCTGCTAGATTTATACAGAAAATTGTAAGATCATGAGAGAGTTTAACAAAATATTATTAACAGCTTGCCAGAAATTAGTTAAGCAAACATTGTGTGTGCCGCGATTGCCAACCCTTTCGCAATTCTCCTTTGCCTTCTTCTCCCTCTCCCCCGCACCACTCACACACACGCACACAGATGCAATATTTGCCCATTTGTGATTACGTGCGCCCTTCCAGGGGGGAGGGGCGGAAGCAACAAAAAGGAATAACTAAAACTAACTTTCTGATTTTGTTCTTAACTTAAACCCCAAACCAACGTGCAAACAACCACAACCACAACCACAACAACAACAACACATTACGCAAAAAATATATATTTGGCAGTTGAAGCAATTGGGTTTTCAGGCGGCGGCCGAGTCAACGTCCTTGGCCGGAGCCACACTTAAAGCCAAGGTGCGTGCACTTCCAACAGCAGCAACAACAATAGCAACAGCATCAACTGCTGTTGGCCTGTCGAAAAGGGGGAGAGCGTCGTAAGAGGAACAAGCGACTGCTTCGTTTACATAACACAGCGCGTGAATGAGGGAGGGGGCGGGGGCGGGTGTTTGATAGATAGAAGACTGCCTACATAGGCTAAGACCTTTTAGCTAGTTGCAAAACCAAAAAGAAAAGAATTTAATTTGATTTTGGCAAGCGAACACTTATGAATTAAATTCTTTAGCTTATCAATTTCCATATTTCGCACGGGTTGCATAAATAGCGATGGCAACGCTGCCGCCTGCCTGCCTGCCTGCCTGCCCGCCTTGCCAGACGCGCGCTTAACCTCAACGAGCGATTGGTTGCAGCGCCGCCGCTGCTTCCGTTTGCATGCGCGAGATGTCGCTTATGTAACAAGACATCTGGCAACCTGATAGATAGTAGCAATTGTTCTGCCTCTTGTGACCTGTGTTATCCATTGTGATTGTGATTAATGTGCATTTGAATTTGCGTTTGTTTGCTTGCAGGTCAACACAACGCCCACTGCCAGTCGCGGCTATGCGTCCGGCGCTAGAAAGGTAACACTCATACCCGGCGATGGAATCGGCCCCGAGATCTCTGCTGCCGTGCAAAAGATTTTCACTGCCGCCAGCGTACCCATCGAGTGGGAAGCTGTTGATGTAACGCCCGTTCGTGTAAGTATTAAATCATTTGATTTTCCAACAGTTTCTTTTTGAATAAGGCGCGCAGAAACTAGCTGGCAACACTAGCCAGTAAATAATCGATACTAAGTAGTTAATTGTTCAGCTTACTGGCAACACCTGCCAGTCACATGCCCGCCATATCCACAAAGATGGCAACGCCATCCAACGCCAATTTAAATATAAATTTAAAAATTTTGCTTCGCAGGGACCCGATGGCAAATTCGGCATACCCCAAGCGGCCATCGACTCGGTCAACACCAACAAGATCGGTCTCAAGGGACCTCTGATGACGCCCGTTGGCAAGGGACATCGTTCGCTCAACTTGGCGCTGCGCAAAGAATTCAATTTGTATGCCAACGTGCGTCCCTGTCGCAGCCTGGAGGGCTACAAGACGCTCTACGATGATGTGGACGTGGTCACAATTCGTGAGAACACCGAAGGTGAATACTCTGGCATCGAGCACGAGATCGTGGACGGCGTAGTCCAGAGTATCAAGCTCATCACGGAGGAGGCGTCGATGCGTGTGGCCGACTATGCCTTCCAATATGCCAAGAACAACAATCGCAAGAAGGTGACTGTGGTGCACAAGGCCAACATTATGTAAGTAATGAAACGAACTATTATCTACACCGATAACTGGATATATGTTTATCTGTATTATTCATTTCACAGGCGCATGTCGGATGGTTTGTTCCTGCGTTGCGTGCGCGATACGGCGAAAAAGTACCCGGAAATTCAATTCGAGGAACGGTACTTGGACACGGTCTGCCTTAACATGGTGCAGAATCCAGGCAAATACGATGTGCTGGTAGGTGGCAGTTAATCGATGCTCTAATTTGAAATTTATTGCCGAGCTGGCAGCATTTGTCAGTGAGAAATCGATCAATGGTTTTTAAATTGTTTAATTTGCTGGTAACACTTGTTAGTATGCAGTTGCCCGCCAAACATTGCACAAAGATGGCAACGCCTTGCACATTTGAAACAATTCATTGCCCAACTAATCTCTCCTTCTCTTTCTATGCCTTTGCAGGTCATGCCCAATTTGTATGGTGATATTTTATCTGATATGTGCGCCGGCTTGGTCGGTGGTCTTGGCCTTACGCCCTCGGGCAACATGGGCTTGAATGGTGCTCTATTCGAATCGGTGCATGGCACAGCGCCCGATATTGCGGGCAAGGATTTGGCAAATCCAACAGCTCTGCTTCTGTCTGCTGTGATGATGCTGCGTCACATGGAGCTCAATTCGTACGCGGACAAGATTGAACGCGCCGCATTCGAGACCATCAAGGAGAGCAAATATCTAACGGGCGATCTCGGCGGCAAGGCCAAGTGCTCCGAGTTCACAAACGAGATTTGCGCCAAGCTCTAAATAGCCAAAGTCTCCGGCGAAAAACTACGACAACAACTATTTCGGCGAGTGAAAAGAAAGTAAAAAAGGAAGTAGAGCTTAAAGCAATTAATAACCACTCGCTGCTCAAACCAAATAGCAACAACTACAACAACAACAAATCACTCAAACAAACAAAAATACAAATTGAAGCCCGACCGTTTCTAATATTCATTTTATTTAGTTAAATTTATATATTTAGGCAACCCAAGTATTTTTTTTTTATGTTCGAATATTGCAAATTTTGTAACTAATATTCAAATCGAATCAGTTTAAAGAAAACACCAACTTTGCATGTTTACAAAACAAATTTCAAGTATTTATTTGTTGCCATCCAAAATGAAAATTTCAATTATTATTTATATATATACACATCTATAATGTATATATGTATATCGGCCACGAAAGTAATTCTAATTAATTATTATTTATTGTGTTTAGACATCTCTTTTTTTAAATTCTTTTCCACGTGCGTCTTTTGTTATGTTTAAACAAATTGTAAAAAGCAAGAAAGAAACAATTAGAACCCAAGTCAAGCTGAAAGTTGAGTGCATAGAAAACAAAACAATAATTATAATATTGATAATAATAATAATATTATAATAAATGAATAATTATAATTGAAAACCAATAAGAAACAAAAAATTATATAGCACATTGTTTATTCATTTGAATGCAATTGTTATTGTTTAATTGTTTAATCAGGCATACAGACCGAATGTCATTCAATTTGTTGAAAACTCAATAAAAAATATATTAAAAAAAAAAAACAAAATGAGAAATTTTCCACGTTGCAAACGAGCTGAGATGAATTCACGAAACATGGTAATGCGAGTATAACTGTAAACACAGTATAACAGTAGCAGAGTATAAGAGTTTCACAGTAGTAGAGTATAACAGTTTCACAGTATTAGAGTATTACAGTATAACAGTTTCAGAGTATAACAGTTGCACAATTTCACAGTAGCACAGTTTGGCAATAGCATAGAAATAGAGACAGAGCAAGATATAGAGACAGAGATAGAGACTGAGCCAGACAAAGATAGAGGGAGAGAGAGAGAGAGACAATGATAAAGTCAGAGAGCAAATAGAACTAAAGAAAGCTAGAGATACCAAATATATGAGATATGATATACGATAAAACAGACACAAGGTATGCAATTCAATATACATATATGAAATATAAGAAATGACATACGAGGTAAAGATACGATATACGCGATAAGCCATGCGAGGTTGAACGAGGTACAGGTGGGACTTAGAAATCAAGTAATTTCCAATCCGATTTCTTCTATTTCGCGATCAATTATACGATAATCCCAACATTTATTAAAAACCCAAACTTAAATCTAAATTTAACAGATTCAAGAGCTTAAGATGATTGTTATTTAACTATATATATATATATATATATATATATATATATATATATATATATATATATATATAATTATAGATGTATAATATATATGTATAATATCTGCAGTCTTCAGTCTCCAATTCTCCATTTTGCTATGTTCTATCCTTAATCACCGTTGCCATCCCAGGCATCGGAACCGGGATGTGGTGGGGAGATTGGAATCAGATCGATGTTGCTAATGGGCAGAACGTGCAAGCCCAGTTCGGTGTGCTCGAACAGAGTGCGTCCGTTGAGCACGTAAATGCAGTTGCTGTTAGCATAGAAGAATACGTTGATCTCCGGCTTGTGGGACATCTCCAGGATCTGCTCGTTGGAGAGCATGATTTCCGTGTTGGCAATGGTCAACGAGATGCGAGTTGGCTCGCCAAAGATGTTGATGCCACTGTGCTGCTGTTGCAGCAGCTGCTGCTCCATGGTTACGGTCTGTGAGTTGAATTCCATTTCCACATACTCACGACGGCCCACGCACATAATGTTCCACTCGGCATCCGGAACTAGCTCTATGCCCAGCTGGCTGTCCGCGTTGTTCAAAAGTTCCGGAACATCAGCGCCCGTCTCCTCCTGGATCATTTGCTTCAGGTGCTCTGCCAGAGCGCTATACGGAAAGATGTGCACATAGTTCTCCGCCAGCTGCAAGCCATCGGGCAGCTGCCTGCTAGCCAAGCCGTCGATTATCAACGGCGGCCCAGCCACCGGCTGATAGCCTAGATTGTTCGAGGCATCGTAGATGCGATACTCGTTGCCAGCGACGCGAGCGAAGCACAGACGCAGCACCTCCACTGTGGAGGTGGTGGCCAGTGGTGCAACCACACTCCATGGGCTTGAGATGCTCTCCACTTGTTCCATGAAGTGTTGTTTCAGCTCCACGTCCTCCTCGTCGACTGGCTCCTCCTGTTCTTGCCCATCCAGCTGGGCTAGCTCCAGCTCTATGTCCACATAAGATTCCTCGATTATAAGCGACTGTGGAATATGCTCTATCAAGTCTTGTTCATCTGATGAGCTCCAGTCCAGATCGAGGTCCAGTTCCTCCAGATTTTCTTCCTCCAGCTCCTCCGGCTCTAGCATTGGCTCCTGCTGCTCCAACAGGCGCTGCTGCTGCTCCAGGTGCTCCTCATCGAGCGCCTCCATTAAATCGGGATCCAGATCCCAGTTGATGCCCCAGCTGTTCGCTTCGTCAATCTCTAAGATCATATCGACTGCTGAATATTCCTTCTCATCCGAAGCCATCTTCTCTCTCACTCTTACTCTATCTCTCTAACTACAGGGTATACAGGCTTTGTATACACTACTTACACTACTTAAACAGGGTATATATATATATGTACTCACTGACTCTCTGCTCTCTCCTTCTTCAGTTCGTTTCTTACAGGGTATATAGCTCAACAGGATATACTCTATATATAGGGTATATAATTTTTCTTGCACTTTTTACACAGGAGATCTTTAACTTACGTTCTTTCTTTCTCTTTGCTTCTTTTCTTACAGGGTATATAGGTACTTTACAGGGTTGTGCAATTCTAAGATGCTGTTACTAGTTGCTTCTTCGCAACTTGTCTCGCTTCGTTTTGTTTGCTCTTTTTACAGGGTATATGCAGTTAGCATACACTATATACAGGGTATACAATTTATTTTAGCACTTCGGAAGATCTCTTATTTGCTCTGCCTCTCTGCGCTGCTCTTTATCTCTTCTATACGCTCTAGAGTTACTTTACAGGGTATATAGAATATATATATACTTTAGTTAACCCACCGATTTTATTCTAAGATGTTTATACTAGCCTCTTCTTTGCTTCGTTGCCTTTTCCCTCTTTTACAGGGTATATATAGCTACCATACAAGTTATTCCATATAAGTCCAGGGTATATGCTTCGCGCTTCCAAGAGGTTCTTACTTGCTTTTCACACAGCTTTTTCTTTACTCCTTTTCTTGCTTACTATCTAATCAAGGTTATCTATAGATATACAGGGTTTGTATACTTTTCTTTATCTTACATCAATTGCACTTTACGAACTTAGGTTGTTCTTCGGGTTCTCCCGTTGATCCTTTTCTTCTTTAGCCTATTTTTTGCCTTTTCTTGCTTCTCAATCTTTGGTACTTTCCAAATTCTTCTTTTTGATTTTTCTTAAAAATAATTTTTTATTATTTTTGTCGCTCTCATATGATCAAGTTACTTATAACTATTATTATTTTTGTTCGGCTTTCGTAGGGAGAGCTGTCCGGGCAACTTTGATTGCCAATGCTGCAGGATACAAAATTCGAACAGCTGGAACGAATGGAATTGGCACACAACATTTCAAGTGAAACGGCCGGCATTTGCCCACTGTGCTTCATTTTTAAGTTGTTGCGATCGGCTTACAAGGGCGCTTGCCTCTCGTTCATGAACCAGTTCGTGATCCAGGCTATGAGCTAGCTCACAAGCCGGTTCATCAACTAGTTCCAGCAACAATTTTCAAAATGTGGTTTGTTTTATTTTGCTTCTATTTTTAAATAAATTTTACCGGTTCATGAACCAGTTCCAGCTGAAAATAAAGCCCGTGTTTCTTGAAATAGATAAAATATTATACATATTTGTTCCACATATATTTTTTTATTTTCAAATGTTTGATTTCTTTTTAACCAAATACATTTAGTTTGCTTATTAAAAAAAAAAAAAAAAAATTAAGGTTTTATTCAATTCATATTCGTAGACTTAAGTTTCTCCTACTGTAATTATTTGTTTATATAGTTATATTTAGGTTTATTAAAAATATGTTTTAACTCATTGAAGTTGCTTTGGTGCAAAACATTTAGATTAAAATATTTAATATTTAGATATATAGCTTGCTATCTCTCTCCAATTGTTTTCACTTGTATTTGGATACACACATGTATACATACAAACATTTATAAATATATATAGTTAGACATATATACATTCATTTATCTGCGTCACATACATATATCTTTGTGTATTTATTTAATTAAAACATTTATATATTTTGTATTCATTTATATTCTGTTCCTTTCCAGTTCTTAAGTATGCTAATTTCTGTTCTGTCCTCCTGCTCGCACTTATTTCTATTCGCTTAGTCTAAGCTTTGCTTTGGATTTGCCATGCAAAACAAAAAAAAAAAAAATAGCGTATATTGTGTATTGTACACCGAGTTAGTGAGCGCGACGGAGCACGCATTAGTCTATACGTCAAGTATTCAAGTTTTTGTTGTTTTTGTTTCTGTTGCTCTCCTGTTCGCTCCTTTATCAATAGCCTTAGCCTAACGTCCATTTGCAATGCTAAAAATAGCATAGCTTATGCATAGTGTGCATACTCACAAAGAGACAGAGTGAGAGAACGAGAATCGCATTAGTCCATTTGCTTCTCTTACTCATTCTGCCTTAGCCTAAGCGTAAGCTTATAGTCTTTCGCTTATGCTGAGTGCGTGTCGTAAACAGCAAGAGCGAGAGCGAGTTACTTATATATAAACAGTACATTGAAGTTACTACTACTTTGCTGCTCGCACTTACTCATAATACCTTAATCTAAGCTTTGCTTTATATTTGCAATGCTAAAAACAAAAAAATAAAAATAAAAAAACAAAACGTGCATTTTATGCAAAGAGAGAGGGAGAGAGAGAGCACATGAATAGTTGGAAGCTCTATTGGTTTGCTGCTTTCTCTCTATGTCCTTGTCTCCGTCTCCCCGTCTCTTCTCTTACTAATTAGCTTGGCATGTGCATTGCTTTGCTTATGGCGCTGCCAGATGTGTTTATACTTAATTCATTATTGACTCCACCAATTACTATCTACTCCTCGTCGAGGCTATCCCAGCCGTCGGACAATTCATCCAGCTGCAGCAGCTACTGGAACGGCACAAATTTCGTCATGTCAGCGGCTGTGGTACGTGGCGCAATGGCCGGATTGGTCACAGTTATGGGCAGCTCCAGGGATGTGGGCACTCCGCTGCCACTGCTATTGGTCACACCAATAACAGCCAGGCTATCCTCCAGATTGCCACCAATGGCGTCCATAGACAGTGGGGAGACACGTCGATGATGCAACTGCAGGGCCGAGGCCGAGGAGCTGCCGCCGCTGTTGGCGGCGCGCAATTGAAGGGCGGCAGAGGCGCTGGTGCTCGGCTGCTCCAAGGCGGACATAATGGGCGTCTGATCCAGCAGCGCATTTGTCTCATTGGTGCGGGCTGTGATCGGCGGAGTCAAGTGAGATGCACTGACAGGCAACGTATGTGCCATAAAGCCGACCACATCTTCTCCACCTCCAGCTCCAGCTCCTGCTGCTGCAGTTGCTGCCGCCGCCGCTTGCGTCTCAATGTGTAGAAGTCCTCCAACGCCTACATTGCTGCCGGCTAGCGCTGCAGCCAATAAATCAGGCACTGAAGCCGGAACAGAGCCAGCTGCGTGCCCATCCTCGTGCAAAGTCAAATCCTCCAGATTGACCAGCTGCAAGTCTCGCTCCTGCAAATAATTCTTGGCCGCCTGCAATATGTCGGCGGCATGCAACAGCGCCTGGCCGCCGCCGTCGATCTCAATGATGATGTCATCCTGCTGCTCGGCTATATTCATTAACACCTCGGTCGTTATCTCCAGCTGATGTCCACTGACATTCAGTTGGAGGACATTCGATTGCAGTTGATAGATTTCCTCGGATGGCGATGGATCCTCAACTTCATCAGAAGCCGCCAATTGGTCTTCAACTGGCTCCGGCTCCTCCTCTTCGTCGTCGTGGCCTTCGGCCAACTGATTTGAAGGCGACATCATGTTTAGCATAGCGCCTGGCACCACGTTTCCTCCTTCTCCGGCTACTGCGCCTTCTCCTCCTCCTTCTCCTACTTCTACTTCTCCTGCTGCGTCCCCGTCTTCACCTTGCTCGCCCTGCACCACCTGCGCCATGGCCTCACCATCCAGCAGAAAGACCGCCGACAATGGATGTCCTTCGGGCAGCCGTGGCGTCTCAGTCAACGCTTCTAGCGGCACCGGTACCAAATGATTCTCATTATCCAAATACAACGCCTCATTGTTCAATGGCGTGAAGTTGTTGTTGTTGCTCAGAGAGCAGAGCATGAAGGTGTTGTTGTAGCCGGGAATGGGTCGAGTCATCACGGCACAAATCCTGGGATCTGTTGCCGTCTCCTGGGTGGTGGTTTCCTTCGACTCATCTGGATCGGAATTGTCACCTGCTGGCGGACGGTTTTGTGAACGTGATGATGTCGCTGGTTGATCATCCAATGGATCATCTGTTCTCGGCGCCTGTTGTCTTGGCTGCGGTTGCTGTTGCTGCTGCTGTAACTGTGCCTCCTGCTGCTCCTGCTCCTGCTGTTGCTGCTGTGGTTCCTGCTGCTGCCGTTGCTGCTGCTGCTGGCGTTGCTCAGTCTCAGTTTCCTGTTGCTCTGTTTGCATGTCAGCTGACACCGGCCCCAGTTCAAGTTCCATCTCCAATTGTTCCTGCTCCTCCTCTTCCTCCTGCTCCTCCTCTCCCTCTTGTTCCTCTTCTCCATCTTGTTCCTCCTCTCCCTCTTGCTCCTCCTCTTCTTCCTGCTCCTCCTCTTCCTCCTGCTCTTGCCTTCTCCTTCTAGTCTCCACTTCAGTTGTTTCATCGCTGCTTCGACGCTTTCTTCTAGCTTGGGCCTCGCGCAGTTGCTGCAGCTGGTGTCTGGCAACCATTAGATCATGCTCAGTCAGCGTACTCAAAGCTTGGCAGGATCCGCTATTTTGTAGGGTGCTTCTGTTTGCCCCACCCACGTCCATAGGCTGCTCGCTGAGCACTCTGCGATTAAGCCTGAGCATGGGTTGCTCTTCCAGCCGCATCAGCAACGCCTTCTCCTCGGCATTCGGTTTGTGTTGGCTTCGGGCACGCGCCCAACGTTCCCGGGCAATGCGACTGATCTCAGCGCTGCGTCCGCTAATCATGTCCGCCTCGTACTTGAGCAGCATCTCGCGCTCCCGCTTCTTCAGCTTTAGTTCGAAGCGTCGACTGGTGGAAGGTGTTGGGGACCAACTGGCTGGTGATGCAGGCGAGGCAGCTCGAGGGGATTCATCTCGCAGGTTTGCATAGGAGGCAAATGCTGCGCGTTGAGCTGCGGCTGATGTTGAAGCTATTGGGGATCCAGGTGATTCAATTGGTGGGGGTGGTGGCGTGGCAGGTAAGGGTGAATCCATTAGAGCAGATTCAGCTTGAGAGGATTCACCTGTGGGACTAGTTATTTGCTCTCGTTCCTCTTCTTCTTCCTCTTCCTCCAACTGCTGCTGCTGCTGATGAGCATGATGAATATTTTCTTCATCCTCCTCCTCGTCATCGTCATCCTCATCTTCCATCTGCTGGTGGTGATGCTGCTGCTGTTGATATATCACCACTTCCACCGGGTCGTCGTCCTCATCTTCATCCTCATTCTCTTCGTACTGCTGCTGTATCTGCTTAGCTTTCTCATCCGCCTTAAACTGTTGCTGTGCCTGATCTTCATCTTCCTCCTCGTCGTTCTCCTCCAGCTGCTGCTGTTTCACTGTATTATCTTTCTCTTCCTTCGTGTTCTCTTGTTCCATTTCCTTCTTTCTGTCCTCTTCTGTTTGCCTTAGCAGTCGCTCCTGCTGCTCGTTCTGTTCGTCTTCCTTTTGAATCTCTTCATCCTCATCTTTCCTTTCCTTTTGACTCTCTCCATCTTCAGCATCGTCTCCCTCTACCTTCACCAGCCGTTTCACTTGGCTGCGACCACTACCTCCACTACTGCTGCTGCTGCTGCTACTGCTGCTGCTGCTGCTACTGCTGTTGCTGCTGACACTGCTCCTTCTTCTGCTGGGTCTACTGACTCCACTGGCTCTGCTAAGTCCACGACTCCGCTCACTTACACTGCTCACATCGCTATTCACCGAATTGGGACGTATCTCGTAGAGATTGGGCAGCAAGATGTCCTCCAGTATGAGCACACCACTTGACTCGGTGGCCGTGGTCGACTCCTCGACCAAAGCTGGAGCCGAACGATGAAGCTCGCGCGCCTCCTCAGCCGAGATGACAGCCATATTTGATAGAATGGAGCTGCTGTTGCTGTTGCTATTACTGGTGCTCGTGTGCTGCGAGGAGCTGTTGCTGTTGGAGCTCATGTGAATGTGGATGTGGCTCAAGGCGGGCGATGCCAAGCCGCTGAACTGCGACTGTATGGGAAAGTGCATTTGGCTAGCAAAGTGCATTTGCGTTTGGAATTGCAATTGAGTTTGTTGCGTCTGAGTTTGGATCTGGACTTGGGTTGGCACCGGCGACGAGCAGCTCAGCTCTTCGGCTGTGGGCGTCGGTGTGGGCGGAGTTTGAGCCAGGTTAAAGCTGGACATAGCATTAGATCGCGATTTGGTTTTGGCGTCGCTTCCGTTTGTATTGTTGAAGCGCCGCCTTTCAGTCTTAAGTACAGAATTGAAGCCGTTGGAGGCATTGGATAATGTGGCCGGAGGCGATGTCACCACTTGCTCCTCCTCCTCCTCGTCGGCATCCTCCTCATCCTCCTCTAGCTGTGACTCCTGCTGACTTGTCTCTTCCTCCTCCTCCTCCTCCTCCTCTTCTTGCTCCTGCTCTGGCTCTTTCTCCTCTTCCTGCTGCTCCTGCTCCATTTGTTGTTCATGCTCTTCGTGCTGCTTGTTGCGCGACTTGAAAATGCGTTTCTGTCGCTCCTTGATGGGCAGACTTGACTGTTCCGCCTCCGCCTCCATACCCCCTCCGGTTTCCAGTTCTTGTTCCTGCTCCAGTTGCAGCTCGTGACGCTGTTGCTGCTGCTGCTGGTGGTGTTCATTGAAGCCCTTGAAGATGTCGTCATGGGATTTGGCCAGGGATTGCTTTCTAGACTGACGCTCCTCACCGCCATTGGGCAGAGGAGCCGCAGCTGTAGTTGTAGCTGGCGGGGCTGGAGGTGGAGCAGATGGCTTAGTGCGTCTTCTATAGCTTAGACCATTTCCATTTCCCTCAGCAATGGGTGTATTCGGTTGCAGTGCAACCGACTCTAGCTGTTCGTCGTCCTCATCAAAGTCAAAGCAGGAGACAGCACTCGGATTGGGATTAGTTGTTGTTGGCCTCATCGAACGCTGCGGCTCGGCAGCATCGACAAAGACAACACTCTCGTTGGAGCTAGCATCGCTATCATGAATTAGGATCGGCTCATCTGGCACACAGCTGCTCTGGGCGCTAACATCGAACTCTTGGAGCACCACGTCGCGTCGATCCTTCTTTGGTATGTTGCGTATGCGTTTGGATGACGAAGAACACGATGAACAGGATGCCATGGCATTCATGGATACATCATTACATAGTGCATCGTTTGTAGCTGGACTTGCTTCGGCATCGCCATCACCGCCATTGGCATCGAGATCGTCCTCTGGCTCCTGCTGCTCGATCTCTCGTTCCAGCTGTTGTCTCTGCTCGCTTTGCTGCTCCAGTTCCAGTTCCTGGTCCTCCTGTTCGTAATCTCCCCATTCAGCTAACAATCTTTGCTGCAATTCTCGTGAATCATGCACGATCTGATTTGGAGTGCTACTGCGTTGCTGTTGCTGTTGCTCCTCCTCCACCTGTTCTTGCTCCTGAACTCGCTCAGCTTCCACTGTTTGCTCCCTCACAGTTTCAGTTGTCTGCTCATCCTCCTGTCGCTTTCGTTTGCGTCCACGTTTCGCAGCTCCTGCCGCGGGCGGCGAGCTATGACTCGGTCTGCCTCTTGGCTTTGACTTGGGCTTGGCCTTCGATTTGGTATTAGACATTGACTGAGACCTGGATGTGGACGTCGTCTCTGGACTGGATGTCACAGTTTGGGTCGCACGATTGGGCAACGACTGTGAAAATGGCAACAGTAATGGTGACACCGATGGCAACAACATAGTGGCGCTGGTAACTGTGCAGTTCCAATCCCTGGAGTGGAGTGAGCGTTGCCGGTGTGTTGGAAGCGCAAAGTTAACTGTGGAAGAGACGGATCTTCCTGCAGTTCGAGTTCTTGATCTTCCTTCTCTTCTTGTTCCATTTTCTTCTCTTTCTTCTGCTTCCTCGTCTCCATATCCTGATCCTCTTCCACTATCATATAATCTTCTTGCTGCTTCTCTTACTGGTCCTCTTCTTCTACCTCCTCTTCCTCCCCTCTCTCCTCTGTCAGCCCTTGATCGATAGCCTTCTCCACTTCCACTGGATCCACTCTCCTGCTGCCTGATACTGGAACGCGTTAATCTTCTATATTTTGCCGGCGTTGCGGACGCTGGCGGCATCATAGGCGGCGGCACTGGCATCGTAGCACGCAATTGATGGCAACGTCTACGTCTCGGATCCCTCGAGCTCATCTGCGTGTTGCGACGCACCAGTCGAATGGAGCACTCACTCGACGACGATTCAGAGGGCACGGGGGACTTGACCACACGTTCGATGCTCGCCAGCGTCAATTGGGCAATGCTCGCCACCTGTCTTTGCTCCTCGTCATTCAGCGGAGCATCCACCACAATGGAAACGTGCCGTGATTGACAGCGCCACAGCGACGAGTACGTCGCCAAGTCACGAGAGATCGATGTATTGGCCCTGCGGGATGAACGCAATTTATTCGCCAAGCAATTGCTGCCACAGCCTGGCATCGCTGTAGGTATGGGTACCTGGCCGCCGGTGCTCAAGCGACTTAGTTCCAAGTGAGTGCGTCTATGAATGAGCAGAACGTTCATGCTGCTCGTATGGAAGTCGCATAGATTACACTCATACCGCTGATCGTTGCGTCCCTCGGGTCGTGCATAAGCAGAAGCCGGTGCGCCAATGTCCATGATACGGATCGATGAATCCTGTCCAACAGAGAGATAGAGCGAGAGAACATTAATTGGAATGTCGGAAAGTCAAATAACATATATATAGTAAAACAATTGTCAATATATAGTAAACGTATCGCAAAAGAGCTGTATATAGAAGGCGAACTAAATGTTGCAGCGGGCAAGACATGGAGAAAACTGAATAGCCTTATAGGCATATATGTATAAGAGTTGTCAGTATTTAGCATAAGAAATATCAGATTGAAATGCGTAACGCTGCAAACTTTTATACGAAAAAGTTATATGTAAAGATCTTCGACTGAGACTTAATAGTCTTACTACATTATATATATTGAAGACAATTCTTCTGCGATTTGTATTATAGTACAAGAGAACTTGAAGTAAACCCAAAATCATTAAGGGGTATACAGTATGGGAGTATAGTATAAGAGATGTCAGATTGGAATTGATACTCCTACAATGTTAAAAAACCTTTTGGTATAAGAGATACGAACATAAACATTGTAATAGTGGTAGAGATATATATATTCTATATTCTAGATATATCCATTACATTGAAATTATATCTGCATTGTTGTTACCCAAACTCACATTGCTGTTGTTAAAGTTGTTGTTGCCATTGTTGACGTGATTATTGTTGTGGACGTGAATGTTGTTGTTGTTGTTGATGTGATTGTTGTTGTTTATGTGACTGTTGTTGTGGTTGTTGTAAAGATTGTTATTTGGAAGATCGGCTTCATGATTGCCCAGATTATTGTCGTTGCTACTGCTGTTGCTGTTGCTATTGCTGCTGTTGTAGTTGCCATTGATTGCAGCAGCGTTGAAGCTGCTGCTGCTGCTGCTGTTACCATTGATGTTGCTGCTGTTCATGGTGCTCGTGCTGTTGCTGTTGCTGTTGCTACTGTTTATGTTGCTGTTCCGAGTGCTACTGCTGCTCCTGCTGTTGTTGTTGCTGGTGTTGGTACCGACGGTGGCGGTTGTGACGGTGCTCGATAGTAATGCCTTAATCAAGCTCTCATGTCTCACCCGTGGCTCAACAGCCGTCATATTTCTTTCGGCGCTACGGCTTTCGGCATGTCTCACGTCCTCATTGAACTTCTCCCTCATATCGGATGCAACGGATCTCTCTGTAAAGCAAATATAATGTTAAAATCAATTCGGAATCAAAATATATATTCTATTTATACGTAAATTGCATTCGTTCACGGCACTCTTCCTCCCACTCACTTCCTCATTCTGTCTCTCTTTACTTTATTATTCTCATTCACTCTGACACAAACTCAAACTCCCTATTCCCTATGCCTCTCTTTCTGTCTTCTCCTACTCTCTCTTTTTTTCTCTTCCTGTCTCCTTCCCTCCCTCCTTTTCTCTTCTTCCCCTTCTCTTTCGCTTTCGTACTCTCTCTCTCTCTCTTCCTCTCTTTTTCCCTCCTTTCTTTTGCCTCTCTCCTTCCACCTCTTTCAATTTCTCTCTGTCTCTCTCCACTCTTCCCTTCATTCTTCGTCTTTCACTCTTTCCTTCTCACAATCTTTCCTTCACTACCACTCTTCTCTCTCTCTCGCTCGCACACACACACGCACACATCTAGCAATCGGGTAGTTTAAAGCAATTCATTGAATCCAGTCACCTTTCCTTAGCTCTGAACTAGTTTCGTAGCTCTCACATTTATTTTATATCTTGTATTGTTCACATCGAGCATACGAGCTCCTCAAAAATATATATTTATATTTTTTTTTACTTTTTATCAAATCAATATATAGAGAATTATATATTTTTTATTTTTGTACGAATCAAGCCTATTTTGCGACAAATCAAATCAAATAAAAGAGAGATAGAGGTACAGAGTAAAAGAGCGAGCGAGAGGGAAAGACAGAGAGAGGTAAAAAGGTGTAAACCAAACTAATATCAGAAGAAAATAAGAAGGAAAACAGAAAAAGGACAAAGAACAAACGAAGAGAGAATATGGGTGTCGGCGAGGAGGTCTGCTGCTGCGGCAGCAGCATCTTGGCCAACATAGTCGGCGCCGCCAGCGCCATTTCGCAGCTGCGATTGCAGACGATCTTTGACAATGTGAAGCCATTGCAGCAGGCACTGGGCAGTCGTCAGAGTCGCCCCTTCATAGTCGGAGGTTTGGCTACGGGCGTGCTCATCTACTATTGCGGTCATCGCTGGCTCAAACAGAAGGGGGCGGTGGATCAGGGGAAGCAACATTCAGATGCATGGAAAGGGGAGCCTGCAGGAGCTGAGCAGCTATTGAAAAACTACGAAACTGGAGCTGGAGATGAATTTGGAACAGAAGTTGATGATGGAGACGATGGAGGTAAAGTAATAGCTGATGCTGGAGCTGCATTTGGAGCTGGAGATGATGGTGATACTATATCTGATGCAGGGCTAACTACCTCTATCTCCTCCACCTCACTGGAGATCGAGTAGAGTCGGAAAAGAAATAAATCAATCAAATGTCAAACATTCAATCAAGTGTTTCGAGAAAACTTCCCCGAATCTCTTTTAGTTACGAATCAAGAGTTGCGAGATCTTGTTCGAATCTCTGTCATTCAATACACAATTAATCAATCAATCAATCAAGTCTCGAGAAAAATCTTCCTTGAATCTCTCAATCAATTCATCAGTCTTAAAATTTTTTTTCTTTAATCTCTCAATCAACCGTTAATCAATCAATCAACAGTCTCGTAAGCAAACACTCACAATTTATCAATCAATCAATCAAGAGTGTCGAGTGAAGTTTCTTCCTCGAATCTCCTAATCAATCAATCAAGAGTTACGAAAAAAACACCTTTATCAAATCATTCAATTAATCAGCAATTACAGATCAATCTCCAACCACTTTCAATCAATCAATCAAGAGTGTCGAGAGAAAAAAAAGAGAGCGGTGTTCCTCAAATCAATCATCAATCAAAGAGTTCAGTATGCATTCATATATATACATATATATGTACTCATACAATAATTATTTTATCTTTCTTTAAATTTATCGAAAAAAGGTGTGTGCATATATTTCGGTCTATGAATCCCGCCTTTAACTAAAGTTCAGTTATGTATGTAAATATAATGTGTGTATACATATATATACATAAATATATGTTTGAGAGAATATATATGTATATACACAAAAATCAATAAAGCTCTTCTAGTTTGCGACTTGTGCTTCAAAATGAAAATCTTTCAATTGATTATCGATAGCATAACATTCAATACTTTTTGATAAAAGCTTTTCGTATCTTTCCTCGAATCTAAAATTATTAAATCTATTTTTAATCTTCTCAATTGTGAAATACAAAGGTCAGTCAATCATTCACTTATTCTGTTCACCAGCTAGTCTACCCAATAGTAACCAACCATCAGTTTCATCCATCAATCAACCAGTGAATTAGGACGTCTCATTTTATGCTTCTTAGCATATCAGTCAAATAGTGAGTTGCTCAATTAATCAGTAATTAGTAAACTAGACTATCAACTGGTCAATCAACCAAGTACTTTTGTGCAGAATTTAAGCAGTCAGTCAATCAGGACAGGTATACTTGTATTATTAGATAGCTAGGTCTTGTAACATTAACTGTTCTTTGACTATCAATCAATCAATCAGCCATGCAGTCAATCAATCCACATGCTTTTACATACAGAAGAACGCACATTATAATTCAACCATCAACCCAAGTTTATATTTGTATGTATACTCACTGTTGCCCTGTTTGATGAACTCCGCTTTCTGGTCGCATTGAAATGGATAGATCAGCTTAGCCGTGTTCACCTGCTCGCTACAAGATCAAATAACAAAGCAAAACAAAAAACAAAACAAATTTCAGATAAATCCCATTTGAAAGGTAGGCAGTACTTACAAAGTCCGTTCGTTAAAGAACTCAACAACGGCAAAGGGTCGTCGCGAGCTATTCACGAAACGAAAATCCTGCGACGAGGTCACCTCGCCAGGCCACCAAATCTCGGAGTTGTGAATCTTTACCCAAACGATGTCCCCATCCTTGTACTGACGCTTCACCGTCTCCTCGTTGCGAAAGCGTGGCATGTTTATGCTGTTTGTTGTTTATCTATATATACTTATATATATAGCTCTAAAGATGTATCCAAATTCGTAGTCCGAGTTCGTGTTACCTCTGCTCCTCTATTCCTTATGTCTAGGTCCTGCTTCAGTGCTTACATCGGGCCTGAATAGCTGCAAACATTTTTATGGTTTTTTACTATTTTGCGAGTTGAAATTTTGAATACATATCTATATACCCATGAATAACCCTTTGCTAAAGATCTATGCTTTCTTTTGGATGCAACAATTGTAAAGAACAGACATAGCATATCGGACATCCAGTCTTAAGCTTAAACTTAAACTGAACCACATACTTAGTTTCTACTATACTTACTCTTATAGATATAACTATATATAGATATTACTATATCTTAAACATATTTTCTTATACATAAAACAGTTGAACATTGAAAATTTAATTGGTAATTCGAGTTTAAATACAAATATTTTTACTTAATAATTTAAAATTCTTTAAAAATATATAAAGTTTTGCTTCGAAATGAAACGAATGCTCGAGTCGGGAGTGTCCGACTAGCAGTTACCTTAGACTATGTGCCATGCAACAATTACAGCATATTCTGATATCGTAAAAATAATAAAATTGATCGGCTATTTCTAGTAAACTTGTTCTGGGCCAGCTTTCAAGGTTCTATGTGTCAGACTTCAACTAGATCTTATAGTAAAAAAAACTCTCTTATACAATGTGGATAGTTTCATCTCTTATACTTTATAACTAAGTCTCTTATACTAGCTAGCTAGTCTTTAGCAGTCCCTCTTATATGTATATAGTTTTTGGCTCTTATACTAGGTCTCTAGCTCTTAACCATATACTCCATAACTCTTATACAAAATATACTCTTATACTAGGTGGCTAGTTTTTATACCACATAAATCTTATATTAGTTAACTAATCTCTAGCTCTTATGCGCAGCAGTCTCTCTTATACTATAGTTTTTAGCTCTCATACTGGATATTTAAGGTCTAAGCTTTTACAAATGTTAACTAATCTATAGATCTCCAGCTCCAGCTCGTATAGTCTTATACAAACAGACAAACGAACAGAATCTTAATCGTTCCAGCTATAGCTTCTACCTTATTTATTCGACCACGGCTCCTTCCGTTGTTATATAAAAATGCACCCTGTACAGGGTATATAAACAATAAATTATAAGACAAATAAAAGTTTTTGCTTTTGTTTTTTTTTTTTTTCTTTTTTGACTAATTTATTTATATTTTTCTTTATTCTGAATAATTTTTTTTACAATATTTCGATAGATATATTATATATATATTTATATTTGTATAATAGTGTGTATATATATAGATACATGAATAATAAGATGAGTGTAAAAAAGAGGCATCCAAAATTCTATAGACACAAAAAACCGATACGAAAAAAAAGCGAATTGCAATATATAAAAAAGAGCCCGATAAAGAAAGTACAGTTTCTACAATTAAAGTGTTATCGTTTATCGAATTTTTTCTTTTATCGTTTATTTTATTGTTCGCATTGTATACAAAATATACGCAGAGGTTTTACTTAAGTTTTTATATAATATCGAATAGAAAAGTGAAACATTTAACAATGATACAAATTGTAAAAAATTGATTGTTTTTTTTTTATGAAAATATGTTAAAAATATATATATATTTCGTCTTAAACTAATGCTAAGATTTAAGTTTTAAGTAAGAGTTTCTTTTTTTTAGTGTGTGTAAAGTACATCGATATAACAGCGTCATTCCAATCACAATTTAGTAGACAGAAAAATTACAAAAATTAACTAAAATATAAAAAAAAGATTTCGACAGCAAACATCGAAATATATATCGATATACATCTATATGTTTATATAAACACGAAAGGCAAACAGGCATAATAGAGAGACATAAGAATTATATAGATAAAACAACAGAGTATGGCAACTGTCAACTGTTAACAGCTGTTAACGAAGTGTTAACAGTATGTTAACATTACATAAGTACAGAAGTTTTTACTGTTACAGTTAACATTTATAAACACAGTTCACGTAAAGCAGTCTATAAACAATTTCTGTTTCTGTTGTTGTATGTAAGTACACTGTTAGAGGGATTCTGTTAACATAAGAGATAATAGCAGCTGTTAAGCACTTTTTACATAACATTCATAGAGCTTTAATTCAACTATTCCACAATCGATTGACTGTTAAAGCTGTTGAACAGCAGTTAACTGTAAATATTAGCAGTTAACAGTAAATGTTAGCTGCTGGAATTTTATGTAATCTTTTTATCATGCAATTTGCTCTGTCAAAGAGCTCTGTTGAATGTGGAAGACTAAAATTCCAACATTTGTATATTCTCGATATTACTGTTACGGCTCTGCAAACAACGACTGTTAAGTATGTTGTTTAGAAATGCAAATTCAAGCTCTCTGTTACTCTAACATAACTCATTATTGTTTGTGTTACTGTTAAGTATTCTGTTAACTTAAAATATAAGCCAAAAAGGCTGGTAACAGCAACTTTAAACCTGTGGTTATCGATTATGTTAGTGCTAAGTGCTTTGTTAATCTTAACAATTGTGTCTGCTATTGTAGTTTTCAATGCCAACTGAGATTTCTGTTAACATCAGTTGGTAAATCTACTGCGAAACGGTTAAGTGTACTGTTAAGCTTGCTGTTATTACATTTATCAACTTCACTGTTAACTGCTCTGTTAACAGAAACTGTTATGCTTATGTTAACATTACAACGCCCGCGCTGTCTATCTGTGGCTGTGTGTGTGCGTGTGTGAGGGAAGTGTCTTCCGTTTCCTTCATTTACAGAGCGATAATCCAATGGGGGCGGGGGTCGGATTAGTCGATTGATTGGTGGGTGCTTGGGGGTTGGGGGTCTTATGGTTATCTCGGTTGCCATTTTTATAATGTCTTGGATTTCATAGTTTTTGGAGGCTTGATGCAATGTCATTGGGTACTATCCATACGACCGCTGTTGCCATTGGAGGCAGACGTTGCCGTAGCCACATCATCGCCCACGATGAGCACCTTGCCGACGCCATCGGGCGCAACCAGCTCACCGCTTAGACCATCCAAACCGGGTTCGCTAACATCTCCAGGTATCTTTGGCTTTGGACGATGCGTATCGACAGCATCGATTGGCAATTTAATATGCTCCACCTTACAGCCATAAGCGACAGGTGTTAGCTTAATGACCGTGTGCAAGGGGACATACAAATAGGGCAACTCATCCGCTGACTTGTCCAGAAAGTAAGCGAACAAACACCTCAAGACGGCCTGATGAGAGACAACGAGCACATTGCCCTGACGTTCCAATTCCATGATGACAGGCTCAAGACGTGCCACCAGATCCTCATAGCTCTCACCGCGTGGATAACGATAAGCGAACTTATTGACATCCCTCGCTTTGAACTCTTCGGGAAAACGTTCCTTAATCTGCTCATAGGTCATCTCTTCACAGTGGCCCGCATCGATCTCGTTCAATGCCTTCCAGCGTTCCTGGGGCGCTTTAACATCCGCTACCGTCTGTATGGCACGTTTCATCCATGAGGTCCATACACGCAATCCATCGATCTGTTGCTGCGAGATGAATGAGGACAAGGCTCGGGCGTATTGATGTCCACGTGAACTCAAATTCGAGTCACCACCAATTAAACCACTCAAATTATGCTCCGATTCACCGTGACGCGTTAGATAGATGGTACGCGGTGTAATATGAATGTTCATTAGATAATAAACAATGCGTGATTCGACATGACCTTCATTGTTATATACGACAACCTTTTTACCGGCATTGTAGACCTTCATGAAGCTGAGATGGGATTCGGCGACTTCATCAATCGGTTGATATCGCTCCTCGTAATGCTCTATGCGTTGCAAGAAGTCTCGGACAACCAATTCCGTATTCATATTGATATAATCCGGTGAACTAACCTTCACTTCCAATATATTCTGTTCAATGATCTGCGGATCATCGCATATCGACTCCACAAAGAATAAACGAAAACCGTGTTGCTTCACAACAATATCGTAGATCAATTGACGACGATCATGCGTGGAGTTCGTAGCATCAAAGACAGCAATGCTGCCGAGTCCACTCAATAGCCAATCACACGAATCGTGCAGTGCTTGATTAGCGCAACGGTTCCGAATAGCCATTGCTTCCTCATTATCGGCACGAAAGAATTCATGGGATTTGTAGGCAGTCGTTGCATGACGACGATATTCGCCCAAATTAAAGACACGCGTCGCAATGCCAATCCAATTGAGATAGCGCGCCAGCTTCTTCGATATGAATGTCTTACCTCTCGCGGGCAGACCAACCATTGCGATCACATGCGGGGTTGTACAATCGGCAATTGTACGCTCGCCACGAATCGGAAACGGTTTGGTCATCACCGTTTCCGATGTGGGCGGCAACAGTTTACGCAGTTCGTCCGACATTATCGATGGACAGACATGCAGTTCGTTTTCAATTGCCAAATCGGCGGTCTTCTTCAATTGATTCAATGAGGTGGTACGCACGCGTAACGACGGCGAGGTGTTATAGGGCATATCCATGATGCTGGTGGCTGTTACGGAACGTACTAGCTCTTTGGCGGCGGCAACTGCGGCGTTTTGTTGTGCCAATTGTTGTTGCTCCAATTGTTGTTGTTGCAAAAGGTGAGCGCAACAGCAATTGCAGGGCTTAGAAGTTGTTAAGATTGTTGAGGAGGAGGAGGAGGAGGTGGTGGAATAGATGGAAGTGGCGGAGGGAGCGAAAGAGGTTGTTGTTGTCACGGAGGAGTTTGTATTGTTGTTGTTGTTGTTGGATGTTAACTTTTGCTGTAGCGTGGGCAACAATTTGTTGGCTGTTGCTGTTGTTGTTGACGGTGTTGTTTCCTCCTTGTTGTTGTTGTTGTTAGCTGCAATGCAATTGAAATGTGTTGAATTGTTGTCGTTGCTGCTACTGCCGCTGGTGTTGTTGTTGCTTTGCAATTGTTGCTGCTGCGTTGTTGTTGTTGTTGCTGCTGCATTGAGCAATTGTTGTTGTTGCGTGAGACATGAAATTAGGCGAGTATTTGTTTTAGTTGTTTGTGTTGTTGTTGTTGTTGTTGTGGGCAATGGGTGTGATGCAGTGTTTGTTGTTGTTGTTGTTGTTGTCGTGTGTTCCACATGAAGCAGCCCAACAATATTATTCATAAATATGTGCGTGTGTATGTATTTGTATGTGAATGAGCCGTGCCAAAAAAGAACCCAAAATATGTGAGTTAAGAATGTGAAAAAACAACGAAATGAAACCAGTTAATAAAGCCCGTTAGAAGCAGACGCAATTAAAAAAATTAAAGAGAACTCGTAAAAAAGCAACTAGATAACTACATATATACACATACGCACACACACAGACACCATCACCCACTCATACATACATACAAATGCTTTAGTTATACATACATAGATATATCTATCAGATATAGATATGTATATATTTGACTTCTTTTTGCACTTGACGCACACGAATACCGACGACCGACTGAACTCAAGCGCGCAGGGAAAATTTGTGCGGAAAAGAGCAAATGAGAAGCAGAAGAAAGAGAAGAAGAAGACACAGAGAAGAGTAGAAACGTGCGTGGGCGACGACAAATCGTTTTAATATGGAAACAAAAACAAAACAGCTATTGGCTTATAAAATATTAAACATAGGCATAGAGAGACGAGGGATGCGTGCGTGAGTGCGTGCGTGTTGTGCTTGTGCGTGTCTGTCGGCTTTATTTATGACTTGTTATCGATAGTTCAGCCCTGGTCGTAATTAGCGATCGATTAGCGCATAAAAGCGAAATTCTTGTATTGTGCCAGATGTTGTTGTTGTTGTGGTGGTTGTTGCTCTTATATTTTGCTTATAATTGCATTTTGCAAATATATGAACTAAAAGAAACAGAAAAAGAGACAAAAACAAAAGCAGAAGAAGAGAAAATCAAAAAGTGAGATATTTTGAAATTTCAATTAGCCCAAAAAGAAATATTTAAGAAGCAGCATGCTCTCTGCATGCATGTAAAATATTTTGTTTTCTTTTTGTCATTTACAGCAAATTTCCAAGGCAAAACGAACGAATGAGAGAGATAAGCAAAGGCCAATGGAATATTTGCAAGCAAGCAAATGCTGCCTTTAGGTAGGTAGCTAAACAGCCACAACAACAACAGCAAAAGAGCTCTCCCTCTCTCACTCTCTGTCAAGGTCAGCGTTGCCAGACAGGCCAAACTTTAGCAGGCGTTTGCATGCAAGCATAAACACAAACACACACAAGTGCATGCATACACACACATACACATAAGAGCGCTTGCATGTGCTAAACGATCAGCTGTTTAGCTAGCAGCAGCGGTCAGTGCAGCCGGCCACGCACGATTTGCAGACGCTAAAACTAACTGCATAGCTTATAGCATTTTTTATATGAATATGTATTTGATTTTAAGTTTAAATGAAAAAAGCTGCATTATTTTTTGCATTTATTATTTATACATACAGTTCGTGATCTATTTTTTTTCCATTAATCTGTTCCTTTTTCGTATATATAATACATATAAATTGTTGATATTTAAATGTAGCCTCTATAACCGACAACTAGGGTTTATTTTTCTATAAATAGCTATAGCAGACTTTAAGTAATCTAGCTATCTCGTTATATATACTAGCTTTTATTTTTTTTTTTAAATAAAAACAGGACTGAACTGTGTAAGTCTACCTTTTTTTTTAAACAATAAGCTCTTTGAATACATATAATAAATACAAATGGTCGCCTTTTAAATCTAGCTTTATTAAGCTATCTATATATTTACTGTATCTTTTATATTAAGTGTAGACTTTTGCAAATGTGTTGCAGTGAAGTTGCATTGTATATGTGTGGGTGTGCGAGTGTAACTAGCTATTTATATTTTCCTATTTTCTTCGGCATTATTAATTAGGCAGCAGATTGATTTACAATTAAAAAAACAATATATACGCGACAGGTGATTTATAATTAATTTATATAATGCTAATGCTGGTGCTGCTGCATACTGGAAATGCGGCGAGAATTAATTGTTAATGGCTAATTAAACCAATTGGATTCCAATTAGAACAGCAGCAAGAAATGCGCAATAGGAAAAAACAAGTAATTGAAGACTTTCGTAACTAGCAGTCTGATAGCCAATCAAAAGCTGAATGATATGGCATGATTGAATGAATGCATGAGTTAGTTAGTATGAGTGTGTGTGCGAGCGTGTGTGTGTGAGCAGTTGCAATTACCTGCGGCCAAGTTTAAAGTTGTGAAGCAGCGCAAGCGAGATAGAAGCACGCGCGCGAGTGCAAAATTATAAGAAAAAAAACAATAATAAAAACATAAAAATAAAACACAAAAAAAAAGATGGAAGGAGAAAAAAACTGTATAACAGCAGCAGACACAACGCTCAATGCGCCAATACTAAAAATTGTGCACTAAATGCAAAAAGTTTGAGGCGAAGCGAAATTGTTACGCAGCAGCAGCAAAGGCAGCGCAGTAAGCGTCGCAGTTTGTAACTGTAAACTTTTTTGCTTACTTGTGCTTGCCGGCAACATCAGAGGTCAACAAATCAAACGAAAAGCAACGCGAAAAACAACAGCAACAACAACACACATAACAAAGTAGCTGTAAAACAAAAACAAATGCAAAATCGAATGGCGCGACTTTTCGCTTTGATTCTGATTGGCAGCAAATGCATGTGTGTGTGTGTGTGTGTGAACTAGTTCACAATTGTCTGTTTGCGCAAGATGCCAAATGGACTGGAAGACGCTAGGGCAGGGCTTGGGCGTGGGGGGCGCCAAACTTAACTGATTCCAAGTGCAATTGAACCGCAACTCGAAAGGCACTTTGCATATGCATATATACACATACACATATACATATATACATACACACGTACACCATAATTTCAATATGTATTTATTTATAGAGATTAGAGCCGGCGGGCAGCAGCAGCAACACAAATGGAAATGCGTCACTAAAAATCAAACTTGACCCGCGATCAGCGATCTGCGATAGACGATAGGCGAGCACGCGACGGAATGAAAGTGCAGAGCACACAAACAAAAAAACATTTGATTAGCAATCGCAGCAGCTTTCCAAAACTTTCCAGTGATACTCTGGCTGGAATCCTTTCCTAAAGCTTAAGCTGTATTTATAATTCTAATAATTGCCTCTAGCTGACGACATTGTCCATGGGAGTCAAATTGGTTCGTTTCTTGAATAGATCTAACCGTATTTATGCTACTGAGCAGAGGGAGAGTTCCCTCTCTCTCTTTCATTCTCTTGTTTTTGCGTACATTGTATGAAAGTAGAGCAAAGCTATTCAATTTGAACCACAACATCCAATTGGATTCTTTTTTTAAATGAGAATACCCTGCATTTACAGTTGTACGTTCCATATCTCCATTAAATTTCTCCTTTGTCTTCCTTTATTTATCTTTAGATATCGGAAAAGCTCCATCCGTCTGTTTGGCTGCCTCTAGCCCTCATTTTCTCTCCATCTATCTCTCTCGCTCCATTTGTCAGCCTCTCTCTCTCTTTTCTATCTCTCCCTCTCTCTCTCTCTCTATCTCTCTCCTTCCATAACTATCTTTCTTAATCTCGTCATCTACACCGTTGAATCTTTGTCTCTGTCTACATGTCTCTCTTCAAATATCTCAATTTATTTATCTATATCTTTCATTTTTCTTTCTCTCGTCAAATCTCACTTATCTTTCTATTCTTTCATTACTAACAAAACTAAGCTCTACATTTCTCTCACTCTGCTGCTTTTATTCATAGAGCAATAGCAGTTGCTCTCATTCCCGTTTTTAACTCCCTCTCTCCCACCCTTTCTGTTTTTCTCTTACTCCTCTAGCGCTTATCATTATCATCTATCAGCTGTTGCTGTTGCTGTTGCTACTGTCGCATTCATTCGCTTTGCACGTGGACAGGCTGTCTGACCGTACACACACTCACACACCTCTGACATAATCAGTGTTTATTTGTTTGTTCTTCCTCTTCTTCTTCTACTTTTCAGCTGTTAACGACGCAACGTTAATCAAAATGTATTTCGAATGATTTCCGACTTCGATTGATAAGAACATTTTGTATATAAACAACAATTTCAATTACAATTACAATTAAAATCCTGACGAACTCTCATTAACCCTTTGACAATATATTAAAAGCGAGAGGAAGAAGAGCAACAATAATAATTCTAATCACCACTCGAGCAGCTGACGCGCTTCTAATAAGATAATCGGAGCTTAGTTCATTCCCCCGTTCCCCTCCCCAGCCATCCACCCACCCACCACCCTCCACTCTTATCAAAAGCTAAAAAATATGCAGACATGTGTATGAAGAGACGATAAGTAAAACAAACATAAAAAGAACAATAAGAGGCGTGATCGACTAGCAGATACCTTAAGAAGTTTTAAAAAAAACTGACTACAGAGTCAATCAGTCAATCAATCAAATATTCAATTCTTTCATATGACAGTGAAAGTACTTTTTCATGTGAATGACGGACTAGCAGATACAATTCAGTCAATCAATCAATCTAATCATTCACACTAAGTTTTATAAATATTTATAAAACTTTGCCTGATTTGCAGCTAGCAGCTAGCAGCTACCCTATGATTTAACTATTCAGCTTTAATCAATCAATCATCGACGTTAAGCTGTTTATTATGTATTTATTTATAGATACTAGAAGCAATCAGGAGTTCATGTCAACAACAAACAAAAAATTGCCACTGCGTTAAATATATTCAGTTATCTTCCATAAAGATTATATGTATATATATATCTCGCTATATATAATAATATATGTGTATATAATATATATCTATATAAATATGTGTTAATTATAACACTAACACCATTAATTTCGCACTGATAACTCGCATCAGACATTCGTAAACCCAATGCAAAAAAAAAATTCCGAGATAAACAATATTTATTTGTGTGATAAAAAAAAGCAACTGAAGAAAACAAAAACATATTCATTTCTTTGAATTTGAATATATAAATATATGTACATGTATGCATACGCCCACTTATACAATTTGATTACTGATTAAGCTACTTCCGTGCAGATAGATCTATAAATTAGTTATAGCAATATTTTTTTCAATTGATTTACATAATTTGGGAGCAAGTATTATGCAGTCGTGTATGCCCAAGAAATATATATTCTTACTTCTTTATCTCTATAACAAAGAGCCTTTTACATTGTCTCCACGACTTTCGCAACATTTTGCAATATTTGCTTTAAATGTTTTTGCAACACTAAATGGTGTCAGCGTTAACAATGGCGAAATCTGTGAACTAGCTGATAAGAATCATTAAAAAAAAGTATTGAGGGAGAGAAAGTTTATTTGAATCAATCCTATTTAAAGTTAGCCCATCAATCTAATCAGACAAAAAAAACCTAGTTATAAAAGTGGAGCGAATGATGGTATAATTATGGGGAGAGAGCTGCTGCTACAGACTAATGAAAACTCAATGAAATTTAAAATGTTGATTATACTAAATAAATGTAATTTATTAATTAATGTACATACTATATATATAATACAAAATAATATCTTAGACAAGAAAACAAACAAATCGAAATTTGTCTAAATTGTCTGATTTTCCCCACTGTGCAAGGCAACGCTTCCTCCTTTTCTCTATTTCCACTGCGCCTCTGCCCGCAATCAAAACAAATATTCATTCACCTTGACATTGACAATTCCAATTGCAATGTCGCTTCCTCCTTCTCCTTCTTCTTCTGCTCCTCGCTTATAATATTTGCTTATAAAGTGCATTGTCTTATACAGCACTTTCGTTTTCGATCACGTTTTTTTTTTTTTTTTTTTTGCATTTTATTGCATTTGCATTCGCATTGGGCGCAGGGCTCAACAGCTTTAGCCCCAGCCATAAACGTGCCAAGTGTTTTATAACAAACAACAATGTCGCTCTCCGTCTGCCTCTTACTCTCGCTCTCTAAATAAGTAAACATGCATGACCCTCTGTCTGTCTGCCTCCCTCCCTCCCTCCCTTCCTCACTCTCTCTCTCTCTCGCTCTGTCTTCCACATTACTCATCAAGAGTGCCGCTGAAGCTGGGCTTGCGAGTGCGTGCGTTTACATTGATTTCATTCTTTCCCCTGCTCTCCAGCTATCTCGCTCTTACTTACTGTTCTTTATCTGTGATCTTTGCTATATGCAGAACAGCTGCGAAGCGCGTGTGTGTGTGTGTGGGAGCGAGTTAGGATTTTCAACTTTCACCCAATGGCAATGGCGCCACACACACACATACACGCATAGACGAAATTAAATTCCATCTAAGCTTTTGGCCATTGTTTGCAAATTTTGCCAAAGATAACAATAAATTATAAAGTGCTCAAGGCCAAAAAAACATTCGCAATGTTTGTTTTCACACAATAATTCCGGTTGACCAGACTAAATTCGCAAAATAAGAAAGTCTATATATATAAACATCAGATATATAATATATATATGTTTATGTCTCGTCTTTCTATACAAAATCTCACCAAACTAACAAACAGTAAAGAAAAGCAAAACAAATCAAGTCTGAAGGCGGAAATTCACAAAAATAGAAAAAAAAAAAACAAAAACTAAAAAAAAAATTCTAATATATTCGAGAAAGAGCGAAAAAAAAACAATAACAAAAACAAAAGAAACAAATGCTGTCTGGTTTTAGCTGTGTTTTTGTTTTGATGATTACGAATAATCATATGATGATGAAGTTCAAGATAATAATGATGATCATCATGACAAATAGCTGTAAAGGCATAACAAAAACAACAACAGCTGTCGCTGCACTCGCTCTCGTATGTGGTCTGCCCATAATATAAGAGCGCAGCCAATAGCCACAGTGTGACCAATCGCATTAACACAGACACACCCACCGCATACATGCACACATGTGCATGTGTGCAGACAAAGTAAAACAGAAAAGAAAAAAAGTTAATAAACCCAAACGAAATATATATAAAAAAAAAAAAAAATAATAAGTCATTAAACTTTGTAGAAAATGCAAAATAAAAAATATAAATCACGCGATTGTAACCCAATGTGTGTCACGCAAAGCAGACGAGCGAAAAAGAAGAACAAGAAGAAGCAACAGCATGTCAGCATAATTTTTGGACAACAACAACAATGAGAGTAGCTGTAAAAGAATGAAGCTCAAGTGCAAGTACATGTGTGTGAGTGTGCGTGTGAGTGTATGCGTGTGTGTGTGCGTGTGTGCGTGTTTATATGAGAGTTTAGTGTGTTAAATACAGGGTGCTTTGAGTTATACATACATAGCAGTGCAGCAGCGGACGCCGGCGTCGCCTGACGGCCTGAGGTGCTGCCACCAAATCGCGTGGACATTGTCGCTGTTGTTGTTGTCGTCTCACAGCATTGAGCCATAACTGTTGTTCTTGTTTCTGTTATAGCGCTGCTGCCGCAGCGCGCGTGCTGCTCGCGCTTCCTTTCGATACTTTTGCGAGTTTTGCAAGCAAGCAGAGCTGATACACACACACATACACGCACTCACACTTGAGAGAGACACAAAAGTGAAGAAAGAAAAAAAATAACACAAACACAGTTACACCACAGTTCACATATAGACACAATAAGCTCGCATGTGTGCGTGTGTGTATATTTCGTGTGCATATGCGTGTGTATATGTGTGTGCGAGTGTGTTTTGAAGTCTGTTTGATCCGCGCTACGCACAAAAAGGTAAACGAAATTTGATCAGACAAAATGCCGTCGCGCGCAAATGCGTTCCGCACACGTCGCTTGTCAAAATAAGAATGAGCAAAACAGCAAAAAGCAGCGAAAAATGGCACGCGAACGATCGCTGCGACGACGGAGACGCTGGCGCGATGACGCGTCGTCGCTATCAAGCAAACGGCGCTCGCTAGTGAAGCGCACACATAAAGCTAGAAAAAATGCTAATTTCGTTATGTTATGTTATACATATACATATATATATACATATACATATATATATATATATATATATATATATATATATAAATATATAAATATATAACATATGTATTTATATTTAATAATATATTTATATCAATCTGCATTATTCGATATAAAACATTTATACACATATATTTAACATTTAGAGATTTGTAGTTAAAAACAGCCAAATTTGGCTTGACACAAAGTACAGCAATACACATTAAAAATAGCTAAAATGCGCAGCACTCTCTCGTGTCGTCAGTGCTGCGCCGCTGACCGCAGAGACAATGCGCATATGAGAAAAAATCTGTTTATATATATAAAATGCTTATTTGTATATATATATAAACTGCAGAATTCGACATGCCGAATTATTGCATAAAACACACACATATAAAACACTTAGAAATTTATATTTAAAAAAACAGCTAAACAACACAGAAAAAAAGCTAAAAATGCGCAGCACTTGCGTTGTCGAAAAACGTTGTTAATGCGTGGATTATGAACGGTAGCTGGCTGGCAGCGATACCGTTATAAATGCGATAAGAGAATTCGCGCAACGCGTGTCCCATGACGAAAACAACGTCAATTGCACTTACCACACACACAAACATTTATATTTTATATGTAAGATTTTGTATATATTTGTATTTAGTACATTTCCTAATTTAATTAGCACATTTTTAGTACAGGCGACAAAAATGTTGTCGCCGTTGTTGTTGTTTTGCTCAACTATTTTCTCTCAAATTTCGTACTAGCGCAATGCATTAATATTAGTCATATATATATATATATATATATATATATATATATATATATATATATATATATTTATTTATATTAGTATTCATACCACTGTTATTTGCTTTTTCGCCTATTTTGTTGCCAAATTACGCAAATCGATAATGAAAAATTATTATACAAAAAGAAGAAACGGAAAGAGCAGAGATGAATGAAGAGAGAGGAGGGGAAGTTGAGGATTTGTGCGCAACATTCTAATGAAAAATGCAAAGAGTGTGTGTGAGCGCAAGACAGCTAGTGTGCAGAACTAGGCTTTAGCTCTTTCCCTCTCTTACCTCTCACTGGACCATAGTGCAAAAGCATAACTTTTGTATGCAATGTGTATATGCAATGCAAGCTCAGGCAAGACAAGGCAATGCAAGCTCGAGGAGCCGAAACGCTATGCAACATGTGTTAGACAAAGAGCAACAATAGTGGCCTTGACAATATTGTGCAGGTATAACAATAAAAAGGAAGAGCAACGAAAGCTGCAAGCTGCAAACTGCGCTTGAGCTCCAGCTTCAGCTCCGGTTTGTCCTCATTCTAGCTGCAAGCTCTTTGTCCTAATTGAAATCTTGTTGCTGGGCAGCAATGGGAATTTATGGCTCTCTGACGTCACTGACTGACTAACCAAAAACTGAAATTCGAATTCGAATTCTAATTGAAATACAAATTAAAAAAGAAAATGAAAACAAGATAAGCAAATCTTTGCACTCGTGTCGATTGCTAAAAACAAAATTTCAATTAAAAAAAATGTTTACTTAAAAAATAACATGTGTTTATATTTCATATTTATTACATTGCAATTAAATGGCACTTTAGAGCGAAATCAAACAACTGGCAATCGGGGCAACGTCTCTGGTAACGCTAAAAAAAAAAAAAACTAGTTTGAGCGCTAAAACACAGTCATTTTTTATCAACAATTGCGCGCGCGAGTCAATTTGAATGGCGGAAAAAGCACCGAAAGTCGCGCGCGCTCCAAATGCAACACTGCCGAAGCTTTTACTGTAAAAACGTCCCTACGTGTATGTGTGCGTGTGTAAGAGAGAGAAAGCGAGAGCAAGTGTGTGCATGGCAAAGAGCGCGTAACGCAAGAGTTAAAAAATGAGCCGAAAAGAGCGCAAAGCAGAGAGCTTCAAAATGAAATGTCGCAAAAAATGGAGAAGATACAAAATTGTCATAAAATACATATATATATATAAGCAAGTATACAGAATTTAATGAATTAATAAAGAATGAAAATGAAAACTTAACGAAACATAACTTAACGATAAAGAGAATGCAACAACAAAAAGCAAAGAGCGGCGAATTATTCACATTTAATTTACTCACTAAGCAGCAGCATGCAATCAATGAAATTTTTTCAACTTGTCAGAGTGTTCTTCTGGTGTGCGTGTTTGTATGTAGGTGTGTTAGTGTGTGGTGTTTCAAAAAGAAAACATAACAAATATAAATATGAACACGAATTCGAGTGCATCTCTTACCTTTTCTTCTTCTTCCTTACGCGGCGAAAAGCTTGTTGCTCTGCCCGTCTTCAAACCTTCTCACGTTCTTCCTCTCACACACACATATACACTTGCACTAATACAGACACAGGCGCAGCAGCCACGCAGCGAGAGACACACACAGGAAAAAAAAACACTTTTGTTGTTGCGCACTTAAAAAAATATATATTGGAATTAAACTGTTTTTTATTTAAATTATTTGTGCTTGTTTTAGTTTGATTAAATTTCTTTTATTTTATTGTTGTTTGCTGTAGTAGATGCTATTATTTGCGCGCTCTGACAACTGCGATTGCTGCTGCTTTGGCCAACACTTTTTTGGCGAATGTCTGCGATGAGAAGATATCGACTGAACACAGCTCGGCGACGAAAACGACGGCGACGACGAAAACGACGACGGCGACATCGACAACGACGACGCGATGTCGGTGCAGACGAAGGGGAAGCGAGAGCAGCAAGAGTAACAGCAAAAGCAGCAAACAACAATCAACACAAACATGTTCACTTGCATAGAATCATTAATAAATAAATAAATATTTATATTCACTTTATATATTCAATTCAATTTATATTTCATTGTGTTCTTTCAAATTCACTATTTAACGGCTTTTTCACTTTCATAGCGCACATTTCTGCAGCAAAGTGCACATATTTATATGCTGATGGGTGTGCTGTAAAAAAGAAGGCAAAAACCTAACAGCACCAATACGCAGGCACTGGAGGCGACGACGACGAGACACACACATACATGTGCGCTTGTACACACTAATACACATAAATATATTTATAACTGTACAATTCGAATCCCTTTGAAAAATACAAAATGTCCTAACTTACATTCGAACTTAAATCGTATTGGCTGCAACTATTTTCCCCTACCTCCCTCCCTCTCACTCTCTTACACTACTATTTGGGGAAATTTTGTATGAACACACTTACCGCTATGCAAGTGCAGTCCGAATCCGCAAGAGTGTCAACATCACAATTTCTGTGTGTGTGAGAGAGCAGCGACAGTGGATGTGCTTTTGTTGCTGCTGCTGTTGTTGTTTTCGGTGCTTGCTCGCTCGCTCGCTCACTCGCACACATACGCACACAGGAGCGCTTCAACGGCTAGAATTCTTAAAAAAAAAAAAAATAACTCACACACGCACACAATATGAACATCTGTATGTGTGATATTACCGATTTTTTGTTATAGACGAAAAGATGGACGAAAAATTTGTGGCAAGTTTTTTTTTTTTATTTTTGCCCGCAAATTGCACTGCGAGCGCACGAACAACAAATTCCTAACTTCTGCAAGGACTACAAATTCTTCAGTGGAACTCTAAATTGTATTTTTTTATATATTTATTTTATATTGTTCTTTTAGTTATTAATCTATAAAACGCTGTTTTATTCAACTGTTTTTTTTTTTTTATATATTTAAAGTTCAACCGAACGATGCGCTATGTGCAGCACACACACACACACGGACACGGACACAGACCGACCGACCGACCGACACACACACACACTCACTCACTCACACACTCACGACAGCGAAGTAAAAAGTATTTTTTCCTATTTGACGCAATTGGCGGATACTTTCAATTCGTTCGCTATTGTAATCGAGCCATTCATGGAGTTGTCGCTGCAGCAGCCACAATGGCTAATTCAAAGAGGTTTTGCAATTCGACGATCAAATTACAATTACGACAAAAAAAATAGTAATAGAGCAAAAAAAAAATCCCGCAGCGTATTAGAGACGTCGATGTAGGGCTGACTAAAACTATCGATTAACTAGTTATCGGTCAGCGATACGTGCACTTGTTCAGCCACAAACACACACATGCATTCCGCACACACAATCGATGACCAAATGCAGTGCTACGTGTTGCGATATTTCGATAACAGCATCATCGCAAGCTCGGCCACACTTAACAGGGCACGTCACAGTATAATTTGTTTTTGTTTTCTTTTTTGTTAAGCTACGCACAACGAAATGGTAATATTTTGTGCGAAACACGAACCTCAATAATACAAGTCATTGTTAAACGTCTTGCAGAGTGCATTGTTCAATTTCCAAAGCCTACTCTCGGTCATCTTGCTGCTAATATGCACCTGCGCCTACCTACGCTCGCTCTTCCCCAGCATCATTGACCGCAACAAAACGGGGTAAACACTTGCAATTTACATATATTACAAAAATGTTAATTAATGCCTATTGTAGCTTGCTGGGCACATTTTGGAAGCTGGCGCGAATTGGGGAACGAAAGTCGCCTTGGGTCGGCGCCGCTTGCCTGCTGATGGCTTTTACTGTGCTCTTTTGGAGTTAAGTTTCAACGAATGGAGCATTTGGATGGGCAGTCAGTAGGCTTTAAGTGCAACATGTTTATTTGTACATTTATCTATTCCATATTAATGTTAACACAAATCGAAATTCGTTTTCCAAGCTGAAATTTGTTGTCTAGTTGTGTCAGTGTGACCATGCTGTGCTCAGCAACAAAATGCTGTATAGCAGCATGCCGGTAGCGAAAGACAGCTCTAAGGGTTTTTATCTCTGGCAAAAGAGATACTTTCCATGTTGTACTTCATCTATATCTATCTATATATGGCTAGATCTGTGAACTGAACATACAAAAAGGCCAACATTGATTAAACTTGGCGTAGTTTATGTTTATCAGTTTCATTTGCTCTACTAGCTTTTCAGTGTAACCTTGCTGTGCTAAGTTAAATATACCAAGTGCAACATGCCGGCTGGAAAAGACTAAATATTCAGAACTTATCCTTAACTCTTAACTGAACAATTAAAATTTGCAAGCTATATTCTAGTACAGCTTGCTGATTGCACAGGGATTTGACCAAGTGCTCGCGTGCAATTGACTTTCCCGAAGCTGATTATTTGGTATTTATGCAGTGTGACCTTGCTGTGCTTAGCACAATAATGCCAAGCCGGTTGCAAAAGGATTCACATTGCCATTGAAATGTCCACAGATCAGGATGCTTTGCGTCAATACGTAGCCAGGAGCAGGGAGCAACTGCAGCAGCTCTTGCAACGTCTCAACTGGACGGAGCAAGGCGTGCAACAGGTAGGTGAAGAATCAGCATCATCAGCTGGAGCCAAACTAATTCCTTCTTGTCCTCCAGCTGCATCGTCCGCTGTCCCAGCCAGATGAAGTCGCCGCCGTGGACCAGCTACCTCCAAGCTGCTGTTCTGCAGCAGAGCACAGTGTACAGCTAAATGCTGCGCTGCTGCAGCAGCTGCTGCCAGGCCAAGAGCTTGCTCCAGTGGATTCTTTCGAAGATTTGCAGTTGAGCTACAGCGCGGAGCAGAGGCTGATCCTCTACGAGCACGTGCTCAGCTGCACGCCGCGACAACGTCTCAGCTTCGAGCAGCAGGCCAATTTCGCCGAGCTCGTAGCAGAGACGAAGCGAGCGCACCAGCGGGCGCGAAGGCATCGCAAGAGCAAGATGACGTTGCTGGAGGAGATGCAGCAGCTTGTGCAACTCCAGATGCAGGCACTAAAGCAACAGCAGAAGCAGCTGGAGCAGGAGAAACAAAGGAAGCAACGTTTAGCTGGCGGAGAACGAAGGGAATGGAAGCCGGAGCGATGGGAGGACAGACGGAGGAGCAGGAGTAGGAACAGTAGGAGTCGAAATACTAATAGAAGAAGCAGGAGCAGGAGCAGTAGCAGGAGTAGAAGCAAGCTGAGGAGCAGCAGAAACCCGAGCGGGAACAGAAGCATTCGAAGAAGCAGTGACAATCCGAGTCAAAAGAGGCAAAGGAGCAGCCGTAGCCCGGAGCGGAGACGTAAGAGAAGTCGCAGTCCGAAGCGAAAACGTAGCAGAAGTCGAAAGCCGAAGCGAAGGCGCCATCACAGTCCTAGTCGAAGTGAAAAGCACAAAAGCAATCGAGACGAACGACGAAGGCATTGGAAGAGTCCAAGTTGAAGAAGCTATCAAATGAGCAGAGGAGCTGTCAAGCAAAGGAGCTATAAAGGAGTTGAAGAAGAATTTGAGTCAAGGGATAAGGAATTATCGAAGGAGCAGGCATAGAAGTAGACTCCTGCTGCTGCAGGAATAGAAATAGTTGAGATCTGAGTCGGAGTCGGAGTCGAGGAGAGACTCGAAGTAGTCAAAGAAGGCGCAGGATAACCCTAGGTTCGAGTTAGGGGCATTGTCCCTGGAACAGTCTAAAGTCAAGTTGAAGATGCATCGGAGGAGCTGTCAAAGGAGGAGCAGGAGAGCCAAGCCCAGTCCAGCAGGCAGTCGGACTCGAACGAGTAACCAAAGTCCAAGTCCAGGAAACTTGAAATTCGAGGAGAAACCGCAGAAGGCAAAGGATTGCCGGATATCCGAGAAAAAGCAAACAGTTCAAAGCGTGGAAGTCCGAATGGAGAAAGCAACTGGAATTGAAGTAGTTCCAATCTGGTCTGAAGAGTGCTTCAACTCCAAGTCAAGTGAATCCCCGGATTGAAGCAGCGGAAGAGTCGGGATCGAGGCGCAATCGAAATCCTTTGCTGAGTTGAAGGAGCAGTAGCAACTGAAGCCAGCAGAGCTTCCTCTCCAGCCAGCTCTTCTGCTGCAGCTGGAGTAGCTGGAGATGCTCCTGCTCCATAACAAATGGAATTTCGACATTAAGATTTGACATGTTAATAGTTTTAATAGCAATTAAATTATTTGTAAAGCGCCATTGTTCGCTGCCAGTTGGAGCAAGTGCGTCCTTCACTTGGTGGAGACGCGTGTGCGCTTGTTCCATGAGAAATTGATGCCATAGTTCTTGACGCGCTCCTTCTTGGGCTTCTGGTCGCCGTCGAGGAACCAGCGCCAGCCGTTGCGCTCGCAATAGGTGATGGCCTCCTCCTTGGAGCCGAATTTCACGTTCATGTTCGACAATGGGTCGCCACTAAAACAAGTGCGAGAGAGACAATGAGTGTGAGAGAGAGAGAGAGAGAGAGAGAGGAAGATGAGAGTTTCCCCCATTGCGCTTACGTGGATGCCCAGCCCATGAGGGGATTCTCCCAGCGCTCGCGATTGTCGAACTCAATTTGCCAAGTGTTTATGTTGTCCGTGCCGCTCTGCATGGCGTTCTTGGGTGGGATGTGGATGCGAACGCGCCGGTCTTTCAGATGCTCCTCGGGCACGCCGGAGATGGGGCTGAGGTTGACCTCAACGGGCACCGTTATCTTGCCACTCAGCTTATTGCGCTGCTCCAGCTCCTCGGGGCGTGCCAGCGCAGTGTTTAGATCGATTGGACCTGCATCCCCCGACGAGGCCCAGCGACGAGCCGTGCTGCCAAATGGAAAAGATGAAAAAATATTGAAAGAACAGCAGCAGCTGAGTAGAGTAGAGCCTTGCACTTACAACTGCATTGTGGGCGCTGTGCGTGCCAACGCCTGACGGATTAGCGACATTTTCATTTGTTTTCCTCCTCACACAATATCGAGCTATCAACGGCAAATCACAATAGAAATTACGTAAAATTTTGGAACACAAGCGTTTTCTCTTTGTTGTTGTTCTAGACAGCTGTTTAGCTTTCAGGGTGACAATTGACTGAATGATATGTAACGCACAGGTATATCGATAGTTGTGGAGACTATTTTGTCAATGCAAGCACAAAAAAATACTAGGGTTTTTATTTTTGAAAATAATTAATAATTGTCAGTCTTATCAACACAAATACATTTGCATATATATATATATATATATATAAATACCAATTTAATAATAATAGTATTATAAATTTGTGGAGCCTATTATATTTCATTGCGATCCATCGCATTGATTGGTGCTCATCACTAGCTCTGATCAACAGACAGCTGTTCTGCGAGTCCTTATTTTATCTGCTACATTTGGTATTTTTGACCTCGCGCAGTATTTTTTGTTAGTATTCCGTAAATTACAAATAAGAGTTTAGGTACATGTAAATGACAAATAGTATGTATGTATAGTATGTATCAAAGTAGTATTTTTTCGTTATATCAAAAACGAATATTGGCGGCAATTGCTCGACTTTAATAAATTACATTATACGAAATTATCGTTTTCGTCAACCATTTAAACACAGAGTTAGCTAGGATCAGCAGACAGCTGTTTTGTGTGTCATTTTTAGGTCGTAGCGTTAGGTCTTTTTGTACACGCACAGTATTTTTTGTTGGTATTTAGTGTGCGAATAATGGGCATTTAGGCGCACACAGACTGCAGTCACGCTGCATACAAACAAGTCGAAATTTTCTGTGCAGCACCAGACAGAAGAAGGAGACAATTTGTTGTCATTGTCATTGTTGTTGCAAAAGACGTGGCAAGGACGCGATTAGAAACGTTAAACGCGAATTCAAGCAACAGCCCAAAATACAGTCGCAACGATGGGTGTCCCAAAGTTCTTTCGTTATATCAGCGAACGCTATCCCTGCCTCAGTGAATTGGCGCGTGAGCATAGCGTAAGTATACATATGCACTCACACACACACATATGTACATATATATATGTGTGTGTGTGTAGGATAACAAAGGGAGGTCAACTGCTGCAACCCCGCTTTCTCGTTTAGATACCCGAATTCGACAATCTCTACCTGGACATGAACGGCATTGTCCACAACTGCTCGCATCCGGATGACAATAACATCCACTTCCACCTGGAGGAGGCGCAAATCTTCCAGGACATTTACAACTACATCGACAAGCTCTTCTACTTGATCAAGCCGCAGAAGTTGTTTTTTCTAGCGGTAGATGGCGTCGCACCACGTGCCAAGATGAACCAACAGCGCAGCCGGCGCTTTCGCTCGGCCCGCGAGGCGGAGCAGCTGGAGGCGAAGGCACTACAGCGCGGCGAGAAGCGCGAACACGAGCGATTCGATAGCAACTGCATTACGCCGGGCACAGAGTTCATGGTGCGCCTGCAGGCCGGCTTGCGTTGCTTTCTACGCACCAAGATCTCACAGGATCCGCTCTGGCAGAAGTGCCGCATCATACTCAGCGGCCAGGAGACGCCCGGCGAGGGCGAGCACAAGATAATGGACTACATACGCTACATGAAGGCCCAGCCCAACTTTGATCCCAATACGCGACACTGCCTGTACGGCCTGGACGCCGATCTGATTATCCTAGGGCTTTGCACCCACGAGCTGCACTTCGTTGTGCTGCGCGAGGAGGTGAAGTTTGGCCGGAACGTGAAGCGCACCTCCGTGGAGGAGACTCGCTTCTTCCTGCTCCACTTGGGACTGTTGCGCGAATACCTGGAGCTGGAGTTCCACGAGCTGTCCACGCCTGAGCAGAAGCTGGACGTCGCTCAGCTGATCGACGACTGGGTACTGATGGGCTTCATGGTGGGCAATGACTTCATTCCGCATCTGCCCTGCCTGCACATCTCCTCCAATGCCTTGCCCTTGCTCTACAAAACCTACATCCGGATCTACAAGCAGCTGGGCGGCAACATCAATGAGCACGGGAAACTGAACTTGGATCGACTGCAGCAGTTCCTGCACGCTCTGAGCGAGGTGGAGCTGCAGCTGTTCGAGGAGCACAGCGACGATCTGAAGTACATGAATGCCAAGACGGAGGCGTTCGATGTGGACGTCGAGGAGATCAAGAATGGCACCGCCGAGGGCTTCAATGAGGATCTGGCTGCGCTCATTGATGAGAGCATGAAGGTACTTCAAATGTCCCAGATTAATTTCCCTCTATAGATCGAATTGCAATAGCGCACAACTATTTCCCTTTTTATAATAGATCAAATAATGTCCCACATCTATTTCCCTTTTATATTAGATCAAATCATAATGTCCCACATCTATTTCCCTTTACTATTTATATTTATATTGCATTGCAAATCAATTTCCCTTCTTCAATTTGTCTTAAAATATGCCAAATTCATTTATAACTACTTTTTTCCTTGCAAATTGCATATTTGCAAAACTATTTCCCTCAATTGTCAGCTAATTGCCTACAAATATCCCAAATCGATCCTTGGCTTGGCTACTGCAAACGTGAAAGAAGAAGAGAGCAACTGTTTTTTCATTTCAATTACTGCATGTCTGCTTCCATATAGACAATTTAGCAAACAAAAAAATTCCCTATGGAATTTCCCTTTACCTATTGCAACGCCAAGTATGCCAAATTAATTTCCCTGCATACAGCATAAATATTCATTTCGAAACAAATTTCCCATTTGAATTGCACTTTTCCCCTGTTTCGATTTCGACAGAGTGGCTCATGCACTGCGTGCGAGCGAGCGAGAGCGAAAGCTTTTGTGCATTTCATCGAAATGTGTAAGCGAGCTTTCAGCTATTGCAAGTGCCTGTGTATGGGTGGTGTGTGGGTGTGCGTGCGTCTGTCGAAATAGATTTCCAGTTAAGCTTTTGCTTTTGCTTTTGCTTTTGCTGTTGTTTTTGCTTCTGCGTTGGCTGCTCGCCCGGGCAATGGTGTGCGAAAGGGCGCACAGCATTTGTGTTCTCTTTGCTCTGCATTGGCTGTTCACGAATGCAAGCTTCCAATTGGAATCGCTTCCAGCAACTGTTGATTTGATATGCGAATGCCCTGGAGGGGAATCGAAAGCCAATTAGAAGTGACAGCGACTAATGAAGCCTTCGCCTATGAAATTCTAACACCTTTCACTTTCCCCACTTGCAGCTCTACGAGGACGACGACGACGACGTGGACCCGGATGACGAGCAGGCAGTGCTGCGCAATGAATTCCAGAACTACAAACGCAATTATTATCGGAACAAATTCAAGAACGAGGAGCATGAGGACTTGATTGGGGAGCTGAGCTATCACTATGTCAGTGCCGTGCAATGGGTGCTCGACTATTACTATCGGGGCGTTCAGAGCTGGGACTGGTATTATCCCTATCACTATGCGCCCTTCATCAGCGATTTGAACAACATTCAAGATACCAAACTGAACTTCAAGTTGGGCAAACCCTTTTTGCCCTTCCAACAGGTAATTCCCATTCGTTCACACTCCAATTGAGACTGCTCGACTAGTAGTTGCACTGTGTGGGCCAAGTTCTAATACTATCTACAATCGATATTAATCATTAGGAATATATATCTGATATCTGATATATACAAAAAGTATCATGTCATGTCAATCTAAAAGTTTACAGGGTATATTTTGCATATTTTCTAATTAACTTGTTAAACTAGATTAGATTTTGAGCGCAAAGGTAAAGACTATACTATCTAAGTAGTCTACCTAAACGTATATGGCCCCTTTAACATTATGGGGTCTACACTTAACCTGGTAAAGTTCCTTTAACTCATTCCCAACATAGATCGACTAGTTAGGCTGTATTTTATATAAAAGCAAATGTGCTCCTAGCTTTATATCATTTGCAGGGTATACAGTACTCTTAGATAAGCTTTAACTGATACGCAATATACATTAGATAAGCTTTTCATATCTCAATTACTGCCAAGTCCATGCCCTCGGTTAATGTCGTATCTCAGCATTTACAGGGTATACAATAATCTCTAAGCTCATTTAGTTACGACCACTGCAATGTCTCTATTAGTATAAAGCCAATATAACTTTCAGCTTTTACAGGGTACACAATACTGATCGATTCTATCATTTACAGCTGCTTGCTGTGCTGCCAGCGGCCAGTGTCAGCCTCCTGCCCATGGCCTACCACGACCTGATGCTGAAGCCAACTAGTCCGTTGGCCGAGTTCTACCCCACGGAATTCGAGAGCGATCTGAATGGCAAGAAGCACGACTGGGAGGCCGTGGTGCTGATACCCTTCATCGAGGAGAAGCGTCTGCTGAGTGCCATGGCCGACTGCGAGCCGCTGCTGAGCAGCGAGGAGCGCGAAAGGAATCGCCACGGACCGATGTATCAATACGATTACAGTGAGAAGTCGCAGGGTCCGCTCAAGGCTCTGGCTCCACTCAAGTCGCTGCAGCACGTCTACTGCACGGAGCTGGCCCGCTGGTCACACGAAATCGCCCTCAACTTGCCGAAGACTGTGTGCGTGGAGCTGTCCAATGCGGCTCGCCACGTCTTCTTTCCGGGCTTTCCAACGATGAAACATTTGGAGTTTGATGTAAGCTGGAATCATGGAAATAATAACCATGACTTAATCTCCTCTCTGTCGCCTTCTCTCTCTCTCGCTCTTGCAGTTTGAGCTGCGTCACGACCGTGTCAAAGTCTTCGAGCAGCCGAGTCGCAATCAGAGCATGGTCTTATTGCCTCGCCAGCGCGAAGCACAGGATACGGTCACCTCGGTGGCCGCTCAGCACCTGGGCCAGGTGGTGTACATTGGCTGGCCGCACTTGATCAAGGCCAAGGTGGAGAGCGTTGCCTCGCGTGATCAAATAGTCGATCGCGATGGCGTGAGAACCAATGAGGCGCGCCGCTTCGACTCGGACTGCAAGTCGCTCGAGGAACAGTTGAGTTATTTTTGCATCTAAAATCAAATTCGAATCACTTGCTAAACTCTCGCAATTTGCTCACAGCTTTACGGGCCGCATGGCCATCAAGTTTGCCAACTACGACGTGCTCGTCTATATACGCACCTACGCCGGCAGCTCGGTGGAGTTCGGGCAGCGTGGCAATGTGTTCATGAAGGACTCGTGGAGCGGTGCCCTGACAGCGTACCCAGCGCAGGGCGTGGTCGCTGACATCAAGGTGCGCGACAATATGCGCCTACAGTTCAATAAAATTGAGCAGCTTTTCCCGGCGGGCAGCACGGTTTTCTTCATTGGCAATCCGTATGCGGGCAGCGAGGGCACTGTGCTGGATCCGATGCTCGTCTACAGTTGTGGTCGTGTGCAGGGTATGTGTCAAGTTAATACTCAATATATTTTATTATTATTTATTTATTTAAATTATATTTTAATGCTGCCAAATGAGCAGCGAGCAAAAGTGCTCAATGCGCTTGCGGCACCATTTTGATTTCGTCCTCCATTTTGATCGTTTGCCAATCACAGGCAAACAGCATGCAGTAGAAAGAGACAAACAGTGTAGTGTGTTCTCTGCTGCTAGCGTGCAAAGTAGTGCCAAGGTCGAATAGCTACGCACAGGTTGCCGCAAGTGCAGTGTGACGTCACAAGTGTGGGCAAAAACTCTGCAAATATGCGTATAATGCATGGGCAACTGCATTTATAAGCAGCAATTTGTTAGTGATTTGATTTAGATTGGCATTATATGAGTAAATTAAATATTTATATCTTTAATTATAACTTTCGCATCAATATTATGTAAATAAATTAAATATTTATATATATTGAATTACCATTGCTTTGATCTACATCATATAAATGAATTAAATATAATGCGGATCAATGCAGTTGCACAAAAGAGAAACAAAAAATACTAAATGCCGTTAGACGCTGAACATTTGCAGACTTTTTATTATTATTTTGCACATTCAAATTCGCCCAACGCAGGCAGGCAGCTTGTCTCCAAGTATATGTATGTGTATATGCCTATGCATAGGCATAATGTGTGTGCTTTTTCACGCATATATGCACATATGTATAGGTGTATGCCCAAAGTTGAGTTGCCATGCTGTCTGTCTGTGCAGACGCATGTATGTATGTACAGTTTGTCAAGAAACACTTTACACACTGAGAAAAAAATACATTTTTTGACTTTAGATGCAAAAATAAAACTCTTTTATTCAAATAAACGAAATTTTTAAAATGCTAAGCTTTTTAATAATTATTTTTAAATTAAATAATAAAAACAAAAACAACAAAACTAAAAATATATTACAAAAAACAACAAAAACTAAGATGACTCACTTTTCAAGCTGTCAAGAAACTGTTTACACATTGCGTTTCAAAATTCTGTTTGGTCCAATTCTTGGAAACAACGGTACTTTTCTGTTGTCTATGCTTTTTGTGTCTCTTAATACATGTTTATTTTTGCATATCTTTCAATTCGGTTATGAATTTTGGCAGAAATATCATCTAAAAGTGAATTACTTTAATTTTTATAATGCCTGGCATAAGATTAAGCTTTGATGTGCTCCAACTGATTTATTATACTCACAAGTTGGGAAAATCTGTTTCAGAATTAGTTGAAGAGTTATCTGTTTCTAGGAAAACAATTTACAATGTTAAAAATCGCGCGGAAAACGAAGGCAGACTTGAAGAAAAGGGCACAGGTGGGCGTTAAAGCAAGGGTTACAGTCAGACAGACCGCTTAATTAAGCGTAAGATTGACCAAAATCGGAAAATATCAGTACGGACACTTGCCGACGACCTTAAGGAAGAATGGGAATTAGATGGGTCACTTAAAGCAGTACTCTAGGCCACCCTACGGCATAGGTACACTTGAAGAGTTCAACACAAGAAAACGCTGCTCGATGATTTACCGATGCAAATGTAGAAAAGCGATCCAATTTCGCTGTGAACATGATTAGTCAGTAGGCAGAATATTTGCAAAACTTCATATTTTACAAACAAACAAAAGAAATGCAGTACTGTAACAGTTGTAACCAAATTTAAGCGTTTTTCTTCATATACCGTTGAAAGCAGCCTTTTCTTGTGTTGAACTCTTCAAGTGTACCTATGCCGTAGGGTGGCCTAGAGTACTGCTTTAAGTGACCCATCTAATTCCCATTCTTCCTTAAGGTCGTCGGCAAGTGTCCGTACTGATATTTTCCGATTTTGGTCAATCTTACGCTTAATTAAGCGGTCTGTCTGACTGTAACCCTTGCTTTAACGCCCACCTGTGCCCTTTTCTTCAAGTCTGCCTTCGTTTTCCGCGCGATTTTTAACATTGTAAATTGTTTTCCTAGAAACAGATAACTCTTCAACTAATTCTGAAACAGATTTTTCCAACTTGTGATTATAATAAATCAGTTGGACTACATCAAAGCTTAATCTTATGCCAGGCATTATAAAAATTAAAGTAATTCACTTTTAGATGATATTTCTGCCAAAATTCATAATCAAATTGAAAGATATGCAAAAATAAACATGTATTAAGAGACACAAAAAGCATAGATCACAGAAGGGCACCGTTCTTTCCAAGAATTGGACCAAACAGAATTTTGAAACGCAATGTGTAAACAGTTTCTTGACAGCTTGAAAAGTGAGTAATCTTAGTTTTTGTTGTTTATTTTATTACACACTTTAAGTTTTGCTATCTGTTTTTGATAGTTAAACTTAAAATTGATTATTAAACAGCTTAGCATCAAAAAAATTTCGATTATTTGAATATAAGGTTATTATTTTTGCATCTAAAGTCAAAAAATGTATTTTTTTCTCAGTGTGTAAAGTGTTTCTTGACAAACTGTATGTGCGCCCAAATAACTTCTGTTTGTCTATGCATGTGCATACACACACACACATGTACGACTGCGAGTCAGTGCATGTGTGCATGTACGTGTGCCCAAATAGTTACTATGCTTGTCTCTGTTCGATACACACGATTTTCTATGAGCCTTGCTTGAGCAAGCTTGATTTCTCGCCGATAGAAAATGTTAGTCTAAGAAGAAGAAAAGCGATATTCACTTGCAACTTCCTGCTGTCTGACAGCCGCTCGACATTCGTTTCATTCTTTCGCTTTTTGTCCTGAGCACAGAGCAGACGTTTGCGGAATAGTGAGCGAAAATTAAACCAAAGAAGACAATTTTTGTGCAAGTTTTTTGTGAAAGATTTATTTGAATTCGATCAATTTAGTGACTTTATAATCCAAAAGAAATTAAATATGAGACCAAAGACCGCTTGTTTCAGTAGGTGCTGCAACATGTTCTTAGCCAAACATAATTCACGTGCGTTCAATTTACAGTTAACATCCGTGTGGGCCCGGAGCCGGAGCTAATGGCCGCACGCCGCATGCAGGAGGAGCGGGACCGTGACTTTATGAACTCGTACAAGGTCTGCCGTGAGCTGAACGTGAGCAGCAAGTGCCTGGGTCGTCTAACGGGCACCGTCTGGGTGGTGCTGGGGCCACGACGTGAGAAAATGGACAACGTGTCCAAGTACAACATTGGACTGCAGCTGAAGTATCCTCGCTTGAACGAGGAACGCGCCGGCTACTGCCGCCGCTTCAACAATCAGTGGTTCTACTCCAGTCTGGCCGTTGATCTCATGAATAGCTACATCGAGAACTTTCCGACCATTGCCGAGTATTTTTCTAGCAGCAGCGATCGCGGTGAGTTCGTCTACGAGGAGGACATCTTTCCTCACGCAGTGGGCCAGCACCATATCGAGGATGCGGCCAACTGGGTGCGCCAGCAGCCGCACATGAAAGTGGATCGCATTACGTGCGGATCGCGCACTGTTTGCAAGGAAACCGTAGAGCTGCTGATCGCGGCCATCGATGAGCTGCGCCTGCTACCCATCAAGGACGTCAAGTTGCAGGTGAAGCCGCATTTGCTGGTCAAGCCGAACGTGACGCTGCCCAATGTCTACCGCAAGCCGGGCGCAGTGCGTCTCTTCGACCGTGTTGTGGTCGTGCGCACCATCTACATGGTGCCCGTTGGCATTACGGGCATTGTCATTGGCATACATCCGGTCACGGATCCGAATCCAGTGCGCTTGGAGTGCCTGAACGCGGTGGAGACGTTCTGTGAGTTGCTCTTCGATCGGCCAGTGGCTAATTGCGGTGATATACACGGCATAGCTGACGAACGCATCTGCAAAGTGCCGGAGAGTGCATTGGTCATCATCAATTCAACGGGTGAGCCATAGTTGTCATAGTTGTATAATGGATTTATTCCATTAAGCTCTGCTTCTTCCCTCTTCAGATAACAGCGAAAAGCAGCTGCCAAAGCAAACCGCAGCTGCAGGTGCAACAGCGTCAGCTTCGCTTAATCAGCACACGCAGCACTTGAAGAGCCGCACGGATGCAATGCGTCGCGACTGGCGCGAGCAGCAGCAACAGCCGCGCTTCGTCACTGCTGCGAGCAGCAAATACAATTCGATCACCATGAATACGCGCATTGCTGACGAATTCTATTTGCCAAGCGATGCGCCAGCCTCGAGCTCAGCAGCTGGCTCCAGTGGAGCCTCAACTTCAGCAGCAGCAGCAGCAGCAGCAGCAGCAGCAGCCGCAGCCGCAGCCGCTGCAGCTGGTGCAACTTCTACAGATCAGGAGGCAGCTTCTACTAGCAGTGTCAGCATTAAGGATCCGTTGCTATTGCAGAACTGGCGCAGCATGTGCAAGCAGACGCCGCTGCACGCCCATCAGCTCGAGCAGGAGCAAGCGCGCAGTCAAGGCGGCGGCGCAGCCACGCCACATGATCAAACTCAGGCGCTGAAGCTGCTGCTGGGCCTGAAGCCAGCGCCGCAGCAAAAGCAGCTGCAGCAGCAGCAGCAACTGCAACAACAGCAGCAGCAGCAGCAGCAGCAATTGCTACAACAGCAGCAACAGCAGCAGCAGCAATTGCAACAACAGCAGCAGCAACAACAGCTGCAACTGCAGCAGCAGCAACAACAACTGCAACAGCAGCAGCAACAGCTAGTATTTCAATTGCAATCGCAGCTGTCTGCACAAACTCAGTCAAGCAATGTTCCGTCCACTTCACAGCCGCAGCCGCAGCCGCAGCCGCAGCCGCAGCCGCTGCCGCAGTCGCTGCCACAAGCGCCACTGCCTAGTCAAATGCCTGTAAGATATTGTTAGCTAAATGTTGTAGCTGCCAAAGCTAAGTCAGATCTTTACTGTTCACACTCTCAACTCTTATACAACTTTGCTTAGTTCTTCTGTAGATCTTAATGTTGTATTTATGCATATCTGTATCAGACAATGTCTGCAGCACATTTATCATTGTCATGGCAGCTTCAACTATAGCTAGACACAACTTTATATACCTATCATAATAATTAACAATTCCCTCTTCTATAGAAACTGCCTCAGCCGCCGCTGTTCTGGCAACGTGAAGCTCAAGCTCAAGCCAAATTGCAATCGGAGCTAATTGCTACGCAGCAATGGGATAAGCGTATGCAGCAATCGCAGCAGGATTTGCCAATGCGGCCACAGCTGCTACGCCCGCAGCCGCAGCAAGCTGTACAAGCGACACAGCAACAGCAGCAACAACAACAACAACAAGTTCTACTACAACATCCACAACAACAACAACAACAACTAGCCAATTCAGCTGTGCACACAATCAGGCCAACACCGCAGCTAGCTCAACAGCTACCACAACAACAACAACAACAACAACAACAACATGCTCAACAACAGCTAGCACATCAACAACAACATCATGCTCAACAAAAGATGACCGTGCCAGCACTTTTCATGCAGCCGTCGTCATCCAATGGCGGCTATCATCACAAGGGCTATGGACGCTACAAAAACAACATCAACAACAGCAGCAACAACGGCAGCAACAATAGCAACGCAACCTTTTATGCTAATAACAACATTAACAACAACAACAACAATGGGCATTACAACCACAGCAATAGCAACAATGGCAACAACAATCGTCAATCTGATGGCAACTTCTATGGCCAACGCCGAACTTATACCTCCATCCAGGACTTTGTGCCCATACAGGCCTATCGTCCCAAGAAAACTCAGCGTCCGGCTGCTGGGCAGGGTCAAGCTCAAGCTCAAGCTCAAGGTCAAGCTCAAGCTCAAGCTCAAGCTCAAGCTCAAGCTCAAGCACAAGGCGAGCTGCCAATGGTATGAAGGATCAAGGATTTAGCTAATTAAGTGATTGAGTGATGGAGTATTGGATGATTGACTGACTGATAGGTTGACTTTTGGAGTGACTGATTGATCAATATATTCAACAATCATCTAACTGTTTACTTTGATTGATTGACAATAGGATTTTGATATACTATAGCAAAGGACGTACTGATTTATGTTAAATTTTATCATGTTGTAAGCTGATTGATTGTTTGATTGACTAAACTTGATGATAAATTTGTATACATTATCAACAAATGAATCATTTAGCATGTTTGACTGACGAACGCCTGACTCTACGAAGCAATGCAATTGAGAGCTTATGTATTTAACTGCACTTAATTTATGATTGATTGACTGACTGACTGTCAATGATTGAATAACGCTCCTCTTCTTCTCGCCAGCAGGAGAAATTTGAAACGGCCAGCAACTGCGCCGTTGTCGATGCTCAACAGGGACTGCAGCAGGCGAGCAGCTCAATGGGTGCAGGAGCAGCAGGAGCAACAGTCGCAGTACAACCAACTGGTGATGAGGCCAGCTCGGAGCTGATGAGAACACTCAAAATAACGGTAAATATATGAAAATAATGAAGCAGACAAACGATCTGGCAAATTTCGCTTATCTAAATGGAGTACGGGTGAAAAGTGCCTAAATATGAATCTCTCTTGTAAATTATGTTTGATAGAGAGAGAGAGAGAGAAGATTCCACTTCAATTTCAAATTCAGTTTTGGGTACCAAAAAGGTACCGCAAAAGTACCAAAAAGGTACAGGAGTTAAGAGATGGGGCTATATAATCTATATGATTAGCATAACTCGATATTCTAGCACAAAAACATGTATTCTAGGCAAATAGAGGCATGAAAAGAGTTTTCTTTTGTGTGCAATATGCTTATTTATTTATGTTATTACAACTATTTTTTTTAATGATTCTACAAATTTAAGATTTTAAGAAAATGGTTGTAAGACGCACTAATATCACCTACTAACCTCTCTCTCTCTCTCTCTCTCTTCATCCACAGTCTTCAAATGCAGAAGCTAGTACAAGTGGAGACGCTGCCACAGGAGGAGAGGAACCAGTTCCCGTAAAGGTAATATACACACCTATCAATATCTGTATATATGTATATATTCATATTCATTCCACTTCACGCGCTTCTTCCACAGCCAAAGGTGATTCGCAAGCCGCGCGTGCCGCGCATTGGAGCCAAATTCGATTTGGAATACATCATGCCCTAAATAGGACTATCACTTGAAAGGAATAAGACTAAATGAAGAATCCCCCAAATAGGCTTTTGTTAGATTTGTATATTTTTTCGTTAAAGTTTTCTTTACGATCCCCACATCACCATCAGCCCGATTCATGAGACAAATTCCAAATTTTCCATCCCTTTTTTTATTCTTCATTTTCTCCATTTATTTTGAAGTTTGTGGAGCAGCGCCGACAGCTCCTTTCGACTGCTATGAATAGAAATTAGTATTATATATAGAGTGCTATAGCTATATATTTATATTTCTATATATATATATAGTTATTATATTTATACATATATATATCTATATATGTATATAGTTATTATTATATATACATATATATTTGTGTATATATCAGCACGATTTCCTAAGCACGAGCTAACAAAAAAAGTAGAAAATGAAAATTTGAAATTGAAATTGAAATAAAAACACGAAAAATTTGTTATTGAAAAGCAAAAAAAAAAAAAAGAAAAACAATATGCAATAATATAAGAGTGTAAACCCCTCCAAAAACAAAGCAAACAAGAGACAAAGCAAGCAAGGGAGAGATAGAGAGAGATAGAGAGAGAGAGAGTTAGACAACGTGATCTTTCTTAAAGAAAAACAAAAGAGTTTTTATTCAAATTCCCTAATATTTAAGCTTCGGTATGTGAGTAATAATGGAAGAGGTTTATTTTGTTATTCAGAAATTGATTTAAATACAATTTATTCATTTCTTTAAATGTCTAACAAAATAAACTTTAAAAATCTAAGAGAGAGATAGACAACAGCATATGTGTACCTATAAAACTCATTAAATCTCAAATACCACATACTTTAATTGTTTTCTTATTTAATATGGAATCATTTTTTCAGAAATTTAAATTTGATTAGCACGTGTATCAATATGCGCGCCTGCACTGTAAGCGGCTGCTGCTGATGATGAGCTGGTTCGTATCTTGACTAAGATTTGCACCAAGCGATGCACAAGTTGCTGGTTTGTGTCTTAACTAAGCAATGCCTTAAGCATTTCAATTATGCCTTTACATCAATTTTTATAAAATTCAATTTGTTTTTATTTGAACATGCTTATCAAAAATTATAGTTAAGAATCAATAGGCTCGCCTGCACTATAAACTATTGCAGCTGATAACTGAAATGGTTTGCGTCTCTGCTGCGCAGCTATGCACTAGCCTATGATGGTACACTTAGTTTAAGGAATCACTTGTTCTTCATGCAGCTGCGACGATGACGTAGTATATCGACCTGTGACAGCTTTAGGTGACGTCCACAGTTATCGCAATGATGATCGCTGCCACCACGTGAACTGCTCGTGGGCACCACAGGGGCTTCCCGCTCATTTGGTACACGTTGTCGTTGTTGTTCCTTGCACTGCGAGCGATGCAGCAACTGATCCAACACATCGAACTGCTCCAGTTCGTAATCACAGCGAGGACAATGCCAAGGCTGCGCTTGAAGTGCCGTCTCCATGGCCAGAGTCCAGGGCAGCTCTGCCAAGCAGCCGTAGACCACATGCTCGGAGACATTGAGGCCACCCTTCTCCTCGTTCTCGCTGAGCGGAAAGTCGGCGGCAAAGGGATTCGACGAGAGGGAAGCGAGTCGATAAGTTGGAGGCGAGCGTGTGTAGAGCGTCTTCTGATCGGCAGGCAGCAGGCGCTTAATGCTGTACGCAACATCCAGACTCATAAAGTCCAGCAGATCAGACCAGAGCGAATCGCTGCCAACGAAGTGAGCAGCAGCAGCAGCAGCACCGGAGCTTGAATCATTACAGTTGCTGTTGAGCTCTACAAGAGAATTGTTTTAGTTATATGAAAGAAACATTGATGCATTCAGCAGTCACGCACCGTTTAGCTTATCGTAGAGTCGACTGCTCCAGCGTCTCCTCAGCTCGATGGCCTTGCTCAGCAGCTGCAGTCCGCTGCCTGGCTGTGGAAAGTCCAAGCCCAGCCAGCCATCGCAAACGATGCGCGAGAGGCCCACGTTCGTATCGATGGCATAGCCAAAGAGCAGCAATGTTTGAGCTGCTGGCAAGCGGATGCAGTTCATCAAATATGGCTTCGCTGTTTCCAATAAAGATCTGGATGGGAGAATAACAGATGGTTATAACTATACGGTATATAGATTTCATTGATCTTACTGATAACAGAGCAGCTGATGCCGTTCGCTGAGCGGCTGCTTGGGCGTGTAGTAGAAGGGCTTCTCGTGCAGATCGCTCTCTGCCAGCTTGAGCAGCTCGAAGTTTTTGGCAAAATGCGCATTCGGATGCAGCGAGAGAAATGGCTTGAGCTGGGTGTGGAAGAACTGCTGGCTGGCGCCCTTGCAATAGTTAAACTCATCCGCGATTGCCAGCTGTGGATAGAAGCCGCTCACCAGCAGCAGCTTCAGCAGCACAACGTCGCGATGGCTCTCCAAGTGGGAGGAGCGTGCGAGCAGCGTTAGCTGTCGATGATCATGACGCAGCCGGAAGTCCACATCGCGCATATCCTCGCCCAGCTCCTCGTCGTCCTGCTGTTCCGCTTCGTGGTGCTGCCGCTTGAGCAACTTGCGCTGCCTGGGCTGCTCGTAGCGCTGGCGACGCTTCAGCGCCTTCAGCTGACGCAACTCGCCATGACGACGTGCACGCTCCTTGCTGTCCAGCTGCTCATTCTTGGGCGCGGCCATGCGAGAGCTTTCGAGTATGCGCTGGAATTGCTGGCGCAGCTTGCACAGCTCGTAGAAGCGCTGCTCCTCGATGGCCAGCCTCTGACACCATTTCCTGGTGCTCTCCCTGGACATCTTCAGCTGCAGCCACTGGTGGAAGGCACGCAGCAGCGTGAATAGATCACCTTGATCCGTTTCGTATGGCTGGCGTTCACGTTCGCAACGTTGATCGGTGAAGGCGCGCGTCGTCAACGGATTCTGCACGCTCAACATGGCAGCCAAAGTGAGCAACTGCTCGAGCTCTGGAAACACGCAGCCCATGAGCAACATCTTGCCAATCGACAGCTCAACGGGCAAGTGCGCCAGCGAACTGCCTAGCGGCGTGATCTTCTCCTCTACGCTCAAAGCGCACTGCACACACAGAGAGAGAGAGAGAGGGGGAGAGGGGGGCTTTAGAGATTGACTATCAATAGTAATAGCTTCTATCTTACATGCTGCTTGAGTGAGAGAATCGTTTGCTCTATGCGCTCCGCATCGGGCGCTTCTATGAAGGGAAAGGCACGCACATCCGGCAAGCCCATGGAGACCATTTGCAACAGCATTGTGTCCAAGGGCACGCGATAGATCTCTGGCAAAGGATATGCCTCAAAGGCATCGAATTGCTGCTGTGTGTAGAGTCGAAAGCAGACCTGAAAGAGACAGAGATGGAGTCAACAATTGGCTTGAGATGCATGTGTGATGCTATAGTTACTAACACCAGGGCCTGTGCGTCCGGCACGACCTTTGCGCTGCTCCGCTGAGGATTTGGATACCCAAAACTCCTTGAGTCGCTGCCCCTTGCAGCTGGCATCGTAGCTCATCTCCTTGACCTTGCCCGAGTCGATGACAAAGCGAACGCCGTCGACTGTCAGCGATGTCTCAGCTATGTTCGTGGAGACGATGCACTTGCGCATGCCGTCGGGCGCATAGTCAAATACCTTATCCTGTTCCGCTAAGGCCAAGCCGCTGTGCAATGGCAGCAGCAGCCACTGGCTCTGCTCCTTGGCGTATTCCACGACTGCCTCGCAAACCGCATCGATTTCATTGACGCCGCTGACAAAGATCAAAACGTCGCCACGCTCACTGGCTGCAAAGGGAAGATTCATTAGAGTTGCATTAGCCATAAGTGAAGGCGCCTCTTACTTGGATATTGCTGATCGATGAGGCTGAGCACTTGGATAAATGGCGCCGGATCGAGTCGCGAGCTCTTTTCACGTTTACTGCCCGCTGTGGCTTGGCCTGCCTTTAGCTCCAGCGCCGCAGGCGGCATATACTTCAGCTTGATGGGAAACAAGCGGCCGGGCACTTGCAGCAGGCGTGCGCCCTCCTCCTTGAAGTAGCCATGGAATAGCTCAACATTGATCGTTGCCGACATTAGAATCAACTTCAACTGCGGCTTGGCACGCAGCAGACACTTTGTGACGCCCAGCAGAAAGTCACCAAAGAGATTGCGTTCGTGTATCTCGTCCAGTATGAGCACATCGTACTGCTCCAAATTCTCGGCCATTGCCAGCTGCCTTAAGAGCAGTCCCTCGGTGATGAACAGAATGTGTGTCTGCTGTGTTCTGTTCCGTTCGAAGCGTATCTGGAAGCCCACCTTGCTGCCATAGTCATCTAGCAGCTCGTGGGCTACTCTCTTCGAGAGCGAGACGCAGGCCAAGCGACGTGGCTGGGTGCAAGCTAGAGATGATTAGAGAGGGATTAGTGGAGTGACTCTTTGGGAGAGCGAGATGCAGGCCAAGTCAGGGTGTAAGGTATAAACGCTTACATAAGGAGAGGTTGGTATTTGAGCTATTGCACTCGAGAGGAGAGAAGTACAGGGATAACAAAGGTTAACCTTCTCCCGCTTTGAGAGTGAGAGACCAGAGGCCAAGCTGGAGAAGATTAGGCAAGGATAACAGCTTAGTCGCTATAGCAAGACTGTGGTTTATGGTAGTTAACAGAGCTTGGTTGCACTGACTGCACTTGCCTATGCTGCGATAGCCGAATTCGTAGAGGTATTGCGGCACTTGCGTGGACTTTCCACAGCCCGTGTCGCCGGCCACGATGAGCACGCGGCTCGCCTCTAGCGAGCTGCGCAAGTCCTGCTTGAAGCGTGCAATGGGCAGCGCCTTTTGAGCTTCTCTCAGCTTCTTTATGCGATTGAACTTCTCCTTCTGCTTAAAGTCCAAATAGATGAGCAGCAGCTGCTGGAATTGTGCGTGCAGCTCGTCAGCGCCGCTGGCTTTGACCTGCTCCTCGTCTAGCTGCAGGGACAGGTGCTTGCTCTTGTGGTAGGGCTGCGGCTGCTTGTGCTCGGAGTCGCCGACCAGGAACGGCAGCACCGGCTGCCCCATGTTGCGCAGCATAGATTCATATTTGTTGACGAACTGCCAGAAATCTGACGCGTTCTCTACGAGGCTGACCGGATGCCTGGTGCTCTTAGTGAGCAGGTGTCCACTCAATGCTGATTTGTGATCCAAAAAACTAAAGTCCACCAAATTAAGAGGCTGACGAGTGGAATTATGCCGTTTTTTGTTCGTTTTGCTCGATCTGCTGCTCATTGTCGGAAGTAAACAAATAGTGATGGCAGCTCTTTATCGATGAGCGGCAATCGCGTCTATCGAAATGAAGGCCAACAGCTGTGGAAGCTATTCAATTACACTTGTTTTTGGTTTTTATTTTTTTATTTGTCTAGCTTTAGGCAATGCTAAATGAAAGTATATCTAAATGCTACCACATGGCACGCTGCACTCCTGACAGCTTGTTATAGTCGGCCAGGTGTCGCCACACAATGCGGCTGAGCCGATATTTGTGGACTACGCCGCGCGGTCGTGACGTAAGTGCGCAACGTTCTCGCACGCGAACCAGCGACGAGTCCCGTGGGAATGCGGCGATCTCAGCATCCGCCACCTCGCGTAGCTCAATGGGCAATATATCGTTCTTCCGCAGCGAGTTCACCCGCAAACGCTCCTTAGCGTGCTCACTGACGCATTTGCGGCGTTTGACGTCGCGTATCATACGCCAGTCGGCATATTTAGTGCGCACATGCTGCAACTGGAGACGAAGACAATGTTTAATTCATGTTATTCGTTGGTATATATGTTACGACTTACGCCACAGCCAGCGATTTGCACACTTTGACTAACGTAGCTACCGAGCCTGGCCAAGGAGTTCATGTTATTATTGTTTCACAATTGTTCCAAACGGCTCTCGAGTTGCTTCTATCGATAGAAACTATCCCAACATCTTAAGTATCGATAACGTGTGCTCGCACTGACAGCTGTTGTTCCTTTATATTGTTTGAATGTCATTTTTTTGGTGAGCAATTTAATATGAATTTGGTTGAAGTCTCGTTCTAAATGTAGCAAAATAATGTGTGTGGCTCTGTTGATGCTCTAGATATATATACTGACAATAACATACAAACGCATTACATTCATTTTAAGTAAGAAATCGAACGTTTTACATAACACCACTGGGCAGCCCGCTTCAGCTGCTTCTTCTTGCCATTGGAGGGTGTTGCACAGCTGTGATTCTGGTGCCTGCGCGAAACGGCGAAACTCAACAAATTGACTTTTAGACTAATTTAAATGTGAGTATATTATTATTATTACTGAATGACAAAAGAACTTGTGTGGCTATTCACACGGCGCGTGCACAAAAGAAAATCAGCTGTAGAATATAATAAATCGAATCGCCTACATATTTGGCATTCACAGCGATGCGCAAACACATGCTGTGCATGTGTGTGTTGCGTTGATGTTTGCTGTCTCACCGTCAAGACGAAATTTTGCTCGTGGTCGCGGTGTATTTTACCCATAGAGATTTTATAAATATATATTTTTGAACGCCGTGCGTGTGTGTTATTTTTTTTTTGTGCGAGTGCCTGGGCCAACAAGAAAACTAATCATACACACGCTGCAACAACGTTTCAACAATAATAATAGAATACCTCTGCCCTCCATCAAATAGCGAAACGGAAGCATTTTTAATCCGGTGCAAAAGTAGCAGCTGAAGAAGAAGCAGCGCAGCAAAACGTCGAAGATGCCTTCCAGCGATCCACTGCCGCCCAAGGAGGCTGCACTCTTCCGTAAATTACTGGTAAGCTCAATATCTATACATATTTCTGCGTTTCTGTATTGGAGCATACATACATACATACACACATATATATGCTGCCAAATCGCCGGCTACAATTCCAATTGCGGCTGTCATACACACATACACACATACGCACTCATACATATGCACGCACGCACACACACAGTTTATCATGTGCTTTTTCGTTGCGCCTATTTTTGGTATTACAAAGAAAACACAAAAGCAATAAGAGCAAAGAGTTCCAATTGGATTTGTTTAATAGCAGTAACTGAATTGGGAATTGAATTGCCACTGCCAGCAACTCCAACTGTCTTTTTTATGCATTGTTTTGGCACGTAGCTCGCAGCATAACCTCAAAAAACGGGGCGGGCTTTTGAAAAAAAGCTGATTAATAGGCAAAAGTATGAAAAGTTCTAGATGCAAATGCAATTCCATATTGGTTTAAGCCCATATGTATATTTATTTATATTAATCTCCATGTATTTGCCTGTTTGCCATGCAGAAATGCTACGAAATGAAGCAGTACAAAAATGGCCTCAAACTGGCCAAGCAAATTCTATCAAATCCGAAGTTCACGGAACATGGCGAAACGCTGGCCATGAAGGGCCTAACACTGAACGGACTCGGCCGACGAGATGAGGCCTATAAGTATGTTCGCTTGGGCCTGAGAAATGATTTGCGCTCGCACGTCTGCTGGCATGTCTACGGCCTGCTGCAGCGGAGCGACAAAAAGTATGACGAGGCAATCAAATGCTATCGCAATGCTCTAAAATGGGAGAAGGACAACTTGCAGATCCTGAAGGATCTGTCGCTGCTGCAAATACAAATGCGCGATCTGGAGGGCTACAAGGAGACGCGTCATCATCTGTTCACGCTGCGACCATCGCAGCACGCCTCATGGACTGGCTTCGCGATGAGCTACCATCTCCTGGGCGAGCACATGATGGCCAACAATATACTCGAGACGTTTAGTCAGTCGCAAACTTCAATTGTAAGTGTGAGAGTAATTCAACCAGTTTATTTTTGCTAATTTGCCTCTCTCTCTCTCTATCTTTCTCTTATACTCTCTGTCGCCTCGTTTAGGAAGCCCACGATTATCGCCAGTCGGAGCTGTTGCTCTATCAGAATCAGATACTCATCGAATCGTCGCATCTGCAGCAGGCGCTTGATCATTTGCTTAAGTTTGAGCCGCAGATTGTGGACAAGTTGGCTGTGCGCGAAACTCTTGGCGATTTGTATATTAAGCTGAAGCAGGAGGATAAAGCGGTGCCCATATTTGAAGCCCTGATCCAACGGAATCCGGAGAATGTCCTCTACTATGAACAATATATGACGGCTCGATGCGTTAGCTCTCCTAGCGATATTGTTGCTGTTTATCGCGAATTTCAACAGCAATATCCACGTGCGCTCTGTCCACGTCGCCTGCCTTTAGACATTGCCAGCGGCGATGAATTTCGCCTTGTGGCCGATGAATATCTGCGACGTGGCCTGCGCAAGGGTATTCCGCCATTGTTTGTCAATGTCCGTTCGCTGCACCAGCAGCCGGACAAGGCGAACATCATCGAATCGCTAACGCTGCAATATTTTGAGAACTTAACTCGTTCGGGTCACTTTTCACGCGAAGATGCTGACGCCTGTGTGCCGGTGGAGCCAGCCTCTGCTTTGGTCTGGACCGCCTTGTTCCTCGCTCAGCATTACGACTATATGCGCGATACGAACCGTGCTTTGGAATATATCAATGTCGCAATTGATCATACGCCAACGCTGATTGAGTTGTTGATCACGAAGGGACGGATCTTTAAGCATGCAGGTGATGCTGTTGAGGCCTACGCTTGGCTCGAAGAGGCCCAGAGCATGGACACGGCTGATCGGTAGACTACAACCTCTATATATATTATTATATACATATTTAATATGTTCCCATTTGCAGCTATATCAACTCCAAGTGCGCCAAGTATATGCTGCGTGCTAACATGATTATCGAGGCCGAGGAAATCTGTGCGAAATTCACACGCGAAGGCGTCTCGGCCATGGACAACTTGAATGAGATGCAATGCATGTGGTTCCAGACGGAATGCGCCTTGGCCTTCCAGCGTATGGGTCGATGGGGCGAGGCACTTAAGAAATGTCACGAAGTCGATCGTCATTTTGCCGAGATCATTGAGGATCAGTTTGATTTTCATACCTATTGCATGCGCAAGATGACATTGCGCGCCTATGTTGGCTTATTGCGACTGGAGGATGTCCTTAGGCGTCATCCGTTCTACTTCAAGGCCGCCAAGTGTGGGATTGAGGTCTATATGCGACTCTACGACAAGCCACTCAAGTCGGAGACGACCATTGAGGAAATTGATATCGGTGCGGCACGAATATACATTATAAAATACATATTGATATATGTATTTATATGAATTTATCATTGATTGTTAATTGTTTGTGATCTGTTTTGCAGAGAACCTGCCGCCATCGGAGTTGAAGAAGCTGCGCAGTAAACAGCGCAAGGCTAAGAAGAAAGCCGAGTTGGAGAGTGCACAGGCTGCCCAGGCGCAGGTGAAACGCGAACAGCATCAGAAATCGAAACAGCAAGCTAATCAGGAAACCGATCCGGATGCACCACAACTAGACGAGCTGATCCCCGAGAAATTGGAACGCACCGATGAGCCGCTGGACAAGGCAATTGAGTTTTTGAAGCCGCTGCAGCAGTTTGCCAAAGAGCGAATCGAAACGCATTTATTGGCCTTCGAGGTGTATTGGCGAAAGAACAAGTTGCTCCTCATGCTGCAGTCGATACAGCGTGCGCGTGCTGTCAATCCAGAGCATCCCGTTCTGCATAGCTGTATCATCCGGTTCATGAAAGCGTTGGCCAATGCCCAGAAATTGGAGCCATTCAATGAGCATGTACAGCGAGTGCTGGACAAGGCGACCAAAGAACTGATAGGCACCAAGACGCCACAGCAGTTGAATGACGAATTCATTGCCAAGCATCATGCTACTTCCATATTGCATTTATATGAGGGCGCACGCGGTCTCTACGAGCTGGATGCCAGCAAAAAGCAGTCAGCCATCAATCTGATCACCAGCTTTAATCTGAGCAAGATGCGATTAGAGGTATCTTTCTAACATCTTGATACATCTCAAGTATGTAGTATATATATTTCTGTTTTCTATGTGCTTTGCAGGAGGCCGTTCAGATTTACACGGCGTTGCGGGATGGCGATGTCTTTGGGGATTGCGAAAACGAGGCGGATGAGTATAAGCTGTTGTGCCAGCAACGTTTCCAATATGCGCGCATCTTTCGCAACGTTGAGGAGCTGGAGGCGCAGCTGCAGGAGAAGGAGGCAGCCAAGCTGCGTGCCGAAGAGGAGCAGCAGCAGCTCAATCATCTCGATTCAAATGAGATGTCTGTGACGTCGACGCCTGCGTCCATTGCAGCAGCATCTTAGAAGCAACCGTGCGACAACAGCAACAGCAACAGCAACAACAACAATAACAATAACATCAACAACCATAACAGCAATTGCAACAATTGCAACAGACCTTACTGCAACAGCAACATGAAGTACTGCAATAAGCCCAATTTTATCGACAACAACAGCAACAACAAAACCAACAACAATAACAATAATAAAAGAAAACTATATTAACAAAACAAACAAACAAACAAAACAAAAACAACAAAACAGACAGCGAAGCAACAAAATTGATCAGTTAACTAGAATTTTGGGGGTCGCTGCTGAGATTGAATTGGTTTTTTTTTTTATATACATATACACAAACACACACACACATACACATATTCATGTGTGTTTTGTGGAAGCGAGCTGGCATTATATGACAGAGAAAGCAACATATACACACACACACACACATACATACATACATATTACTTTATGTATAGTCAATGATGAAGAGGAAGATGATGATGCAGAGGCAGCAGCAACCAGGAGGAGGGCAACGTAAAAAGCTTAAATAAATGAACAATAACAAAAACTGCAACAACAACAACAACAAAATGAGTGAAGCGAAACAACAACAACAAACCAACTAAAAAAACCAACAAACAAAAACTGTTATAGAACTTTTTACATTTTATAAATCATAAATTTTGACCGTTTTTCTTTTACTTTTACTTTGAAAAAAAAAAAAACTGCTTTAAGTCAAATAACTGAATCGAAACAAATGTAAAGAAAAACATTATGAAAAAGAAAGAGAAGGCGAGAGATGGAGAGAGTGAGAGAGAGAGAGGTGTCCGAGTATATATATGCCTTAAACTAATTGCTATATATTTAGTATAGATATAGTTAAGAACTAAATGTAGCTTAACTTAATTTTAAAACCCTTTCAATTTAGTTCATATTTGCCTGAATACAAATCGAGTTTCATTTGAGTTTATATTAGAGTCTTAGATTACTAGATGCTAGAGCTCTGTTAAATGTGGTGTTATCATTGGTAATCACTATATACTATGTGCCAAAGACTGTATCTGATTCGTTATATACTACATAGCAATGATAACATTGATAACCTTTTGACTTATAGAGAAAGATTGGCGTCGCCTTAGCTATAAGACCTTGCAACGATAAATTTCAGATTTGAGTTTTCGTCTTCAATGAATTTTGAATATAGTTAAAGCCTTGGATATGTTTTGACTGCCAATCTATATATACATATATGTGTGTATATATATAAATATATGAAAATATATAATTGGATCGATAGCTTAACTGTTGCAATCTAGCTGTATATGTGTGCTTAACTCAAGGAAACTCTGTTTGTGTCTTTCCCTCCGAGATACATCATTTGATATAGATAATGTTTAGATTATATACTATACTACTATACTACATATATATCAGAAAGCTATACTATATCATATAGCTGTTAGCGTAATGACTGTTTAGGGACTTTAGATTTCGTTTCTGATCAGAGCATCGAAGCAATTGAGAGTGGTTTCGCTCTACGGGCAGCTGCACTGTACTGCCACTGGGTATGTTATCTATCTTCTATACACACACATCTACAATAAGCACACACACACACATGCACACAGCCAAGAACATTTGCTCTGTATGTGTTTTTTCTTCCAACTTTAATGTTTCTAGCTCGACTTTGGCTTATGGAGATTGAGTTTGTTTAATTGGTTTAATTTCTTTCCTCTTATAGTTGGTCACAATTCTGCATTGATCCATAGGGATTACTTCCACAATGAAGGTAAGTTTTGCGAGCTGAGTATGCGAGCCGAAGCATGGAGTCTATGCCTATAAATCTAGAGTAGATCCCAGTTGCCTTGCGCCTTTCTGTGTTCTGAATGGATGATGAGTTCCTAGCAGCAGTAGCTGCTGCATCGTTTGATTTTGAATCAGCCCCCACTAGAGTCCATCAATCAATCATTCCATCGGTAGATTTTTCTTTCAATTGCCTCAAATCTGCGATTTCGTCCGTAAGTCAATCAGTTTGCTTATCAGTTAGTCAGACCGTGAGTCAGTCCGGTACTTAGTCAATCAGTCAATCAGATAATTTACAGCTAGTCTGCCAATATCATTCAGTCTTTGGGGAATTAGTTAATAAGTATGTCTGTTGGTCAGTCTGTCAATCACTCATCAATCAATCTGTCCAACAGCTTATCAATCAGCTTTTCAGAGAAGCCGTTAGTTAATCAATCAACCAGTCAGTAAGTCAGTGATTCTATCAATCAGTCACACGAAAGTCTATTTTTCAGTCAATCAATCAATCAGACAACAAGTCTGTTCTTTAGACAGTCAGGCAGTCCGTCAATCAATCAATCGTTTGACTATCAATCAGCGACTCTGTTGGCCAGTGAGTAAATCAGTGAATAAATCAGTCAATCGCTTAGTAAGGCAATCAGTCAATCCGTCTCTTAAGCTGTCTATCAATCAGTCCCTCTATTATGTGCTCAATGAGTGCGTGAACCGATCAGCCAAAAGAGCTATCAATCGGTCTATCTTTCAGGCAGCCAATCTGTCTGCCAATCAGTGACTCAGCCTGCAAGTCAATTCATCTGTTGTCCTTCAGCATTTCAGGCAATTAATCTACATCAAGCAGTCAATCAGCCAATCACGTCTTTAGGCCATAATTATAATTGTAATTAAAAAGGAAAAGCTACTTTCCATATTTGCATTCGTCTTCTTTGAGTGAAAATGTTAAATATGAAAATAAATTGGAAATATGAAAGCCTAGCACCTTGCATTATGGTTGCAAGGCAGACACGGAGACAGGTGGGCAGGGATTGGGGGCGAGGCGGGGGCAGGGGTAGGGTTTGGTGGAGCAGGTGCAGCAATGCACAAAAGCATTTAAAAACATATGAAACACTAAATGATTCGCACACGTGCCAAAAAAAACACACACAGCACATAAAATGCAAAATAAATGCGAGACTGTCTGAAGGGAGCGGCATGCGCACAGTGGTACGCAATCCATTTGCAACTGCTGAAATCTAATGTGCTGCAATTGCAGCTATGTCATTTATGTTGACTCAAAGTCTAAGGAAGTTTTAAGTCTATGCGGAAAGTTATCAATAGTCAGTCAGTCTGTTAGGTAATCCATCAATCAGTCGGTCAGATAGCTAATCAGTTTTTTAATCAATCAGTCAAATAGGCAATCTATCAGTCAGTTGGTCTGTCTTTGAATCTGTATATCGCTTATAGATCAATCACTGAGTCCATCAATCGAGCATTCAACCAATCTATCAATCAATCAGTGCGTCATTAAGTCTATCAATGAGTCTGTAAATCAATCTGTCAATCATTCAGTCAATCAATCAGCCGCTCAACCACAATCAATCGTGCACTTAAACTATCCGCCCATAAGCTATTTAATCAGTCTATCGTACACATAGTTGATTATTCTCCCTTCAATCAATCAACTCAATCAATCAATTAGTTTTCACTTCGTCTGTCAATCAGTATATTATTTAATATATCTTTTTCCACAATTTCAAGCTTAGTCTCAACACACATATTCCAAATAGCACTCGAACCACTGTGCCTTCTGCCGTCGCATATCCTGGCTGCTGTCGCTGCTTGTAAATTATATAGTCGGCTGCCTGCGCGACAAGCGCCAAGTGCCACTCATTTCGCACCGCTGCCGCAGTCCCAGCCCTAGCCCCAGCCCCAGTCCCAGCGCCAACTCCAGCTCTGGCTTCAGCTCCAACTGCTGCCTCTGCCGTGGCGACAGATTCAGTTCCAGCTCCAGCGCCAGCTCCAGTTCCGTCGCCGTCTCCGTCTCCGTCTCCGGTCTGAGCTTAATCAGCTTTAAGCTGATGATAATTGTACGCCAACTTCATTGGGTATTTGGAAACTGTTCGAAAACCAAAGGAACCACCAAGATACAAAAGTTCATAGAAGATACATAAGTATCTGAAAACATTTAAAATATATTCTAAATAGCTAAAGTATCAGTAATATGCATTGAAAGTATCTATTAGGCACAACGAAAGTAGCTATAAGATACATAGAAAGTATCTGTGAGATGAATTGAAAGTATCTATGTGTATCTATAAATATCTATGAGATACATAAGTATCTGTAAGCTAAGGTATAGCTACCTGTTTTACACGAATGTATCTTTGAGATGCAAAGCATCTATAGGATAGAAAATGCTCAGCTAAATCTGTTGGATACAAAAGAATCTTTGTGCTACGAAAGTGTCTGTATCTGATGCTTATGGATATAAAAGTATCTATAGTTTGCATATGTAACTATAAAACGAACAATAGTATCTGTGAGCTACAAAAATATCTCTAAAAGTTGCCATCAGTCAATATAGAAGTGATTATAAGATACAGCTGTAAGACACGAAAGTATCTTTTAGCTAGGAATATCTACTCGAACAGAAGATATTGAATCGAAGAGAATATATATAAGAATTATCAGTGCCAGCTAATTTGTGCAGGGTATGCAGTGCGTCTATCATTGACTCGATCTCATTCCATTTTGAATTCTTTTATTTTTCGGAATGCTTGCGGTTCTTTCTTTTTTTTTTTCTGGCGAGCTTTTAATCATTTTTAAACAACAACTCAAGTGCCCGCGTCTGCACACACAAGTGTTAATGCGTGTGTGCGTGTCTGTGTGTGTGTGCGTGTGTGTGTCAAAAGCCAAAGAGCAGCTGCATATGTATGCAAGTGCCACTCAACACACAAAACACACTCGCACACACACGAGCAGAGCAGAAGTTGCAAAAAAAAACTCAAAAAGAAGAGAAGGAAATAAAAAGTGTTGCATACCCAAAAGGGGCCGCTGCTGATGTCAGCGTCGGCGTCGGCGTCGACGTCGGCGTCAGCATTACAAGGAACATACACACACGCACTCTCTCTCTCTCTCTCTCTCTCTCTCTCTCACACTTTCACACACACATGTGCTGCAGAGCAGCCTCAAAAAAAGTGTTGCCTATCCAAAAGGGGCCGTCGTTGGTGTTGCCGTCGCCGTCTGCGTCGCTGTCTGCGTCGGTGCTGACGCCTGCGCCGCCGTCGGCATTTGCCGGCACACAAAAGCACTTGAGAATTTATTTTTAACGCATAAAGTGCAACGAGTGCCCGTCTGACCAACCGAACCAAAGTTGAAGCCGCTTCTCCAGCTGAGCAACAAACCCCGCCCGCCTCGCTGCCTCCCCTTCTCTCCCTCCCAATCAGCCTCGCCCACCCAGCTGTCCTTTTGCTCTTGGCTTTTTCTCCTCCTTTTCTTCCTCTTCTCTTCAGCGGCACTTTTCATAATTTGGTTTAATTGACGCCTTCAGTTGATTGTTGATTACAAGTCATGAAAATTATCTGCCTTAAGTTCACTTTGTGATTCTAATATCCCATTGCATATACCCTGTAAAATGTGGCTTGGCTGTCACTGGCTGATAAGGCTTTGCAGGTTGATGACGTCCGTTTGGCATTGATACTTGATTTTGATCTTTATAGGGTATATATAATATAATACCATAAACCTGGTAATCTCTAACAACAGATGACTGGATGGACATGGAGATACGGAGAGGAAAACATATAGAAAAGAAAAGACAAGTCAAACGAATAGGTTAACATATAGATATATAGATGGATAGATAGACAGTTAGATGATAGATCAATAGCCGAAAACATAGACAGAGAGACAGTGGGCTGGCTGGATGAAGAGATAGACAGATTAACGGGGCAGACAAACGGCTAGAAACAAGGACAAAAGGACGCACAGACAAGGAGTGGAAAAACAAGCTAAAAAGGCAGACAGACTGAGAGACGATAAATACATAGTGATACGTAGACGGATTAACAGACAAAGGGAAAGAGAGAAAGGAATGACTTGAAGCCATTCGGACTAACAAAGAGTTGATCAGCTAGATGAAAGCTTTTTTTGCTGCTGCTTAGTCAGATATATATGTGTATATAGAAAGAAGGAGAGAGAGATAGAGAGAGAGGGAGAGAAGTAGAGAGAATTCAATTTGAGACTTATTTAAGAAAACATTTCATTCGCCTTGCTCGACGCTGCTGTAGTCGACGGACAAATAAGAATCGTGGCTCGAATTGCGTTGGGCTGCTTTGATTTTAAGCTGCGAGGCAACTGCAGCTGCTGTTTCACTTTTTCTTCTTCCTCTTCTTGTTGTTGTTTGTTTCGCTATAAAAGTTGTAAATCTATGAAATGTGCACTATAAAAACTCTGGCAACTCTGCCAAAACTCTGGCAACTCTCGTTTGCTTGCTGCCGTTGCCTTTGCTGTTGTTGTTGCTGTTGCTGCTTCTGCTGTTGTTGTTGTTGTTGTTGTTTACTTTTCGTTTTCATTTTTGGTTAGCGCCAGCAACACGAAAAGTTACGCTAGTTTATGAAAAAGTCTTTGAGCTGTCAAACTGTCCAATTTGTAGATAAAGTTGCCAAGCGAACCAAACCTCCATTCTCCCCGTTTCAACTACCCCCCTGCTTCTGCCCTAACCCTCCTCTATCAGCCTGCGCCCTCCATATCCCTGTCTCTTTCACCTTAAGCTCTCTTTCTTTGTTGCTCATCATCTGCTGCTGCCGTTGCTGCTGCTTCTGCTTCTTCTTCTTCTTCTTCGTTATTTTTGAGTTCTACTTTTGAGCTCGCTCGCAGTGTATACATACATATATAGGGTATATGCAGCTGCTTTCCAATCGTATAAACCAATACAGAACAGCAATCGCTGCGGTGTTCTAGGCATATCTATCAAACTATCCTTTCTATCCATCCATACAGTTGTTTATCCATCAATCTGTGAGTCTCATAGTTTTATCTTCCATTTCTCCGCATATCCGTCTCCACTTGTTTATTAACCTCGTTCTAACTTTTTATGTATTTGTTTATATCCATTTGTCAATCTTCCGTTTATCTGTCTATTTGTTGCTCTATCTGTTATCTGTCTGTCTAGCTATCCGTCTGTTTGTCTGACAATCCGTGAGTCTATCCGCTTATAAGCTTATCAGCTTATCCGCGGTAATATGTGCTTATCTATTTGTCTATTCATGCGTTTAACCCTTTGTCTGTTCTTCTGCTTGCTATCGCGTCTTTCCGTCCTCTCTTCTGTCGTGTCCTCTCTCTTTATCCACCATGTCTGAGGAAAGTCTGTATATTTATACTTCTGTCACTCTGTCTGTCCATCTTTCCTGTTATACATTTATCCATTCGTGTAGTCTTTTGTTTTTCTTGTCTATCCGTTTGTCCGTAGAATTACCTATCGTTCTGTCTACTTTATTCATATTTGTTATCCATTTATAAGTTCGTATATCCATTCGTTTATCCATATGCTTATTTTACTTTGCTATGTTTTCGTTTGGGTATTTGTCTATATCCATATCTCTATGTATTTATCCGTCTGTCTGTCCGGTGCTGTAGGGATGCTTAGCTAATGAGCAAAGCAATATATCAAGTTTACTTTCTTAATTCTATAAAATCTATAAGCAATCGATCAAACTCGATACCAGCTCAAAGCATAATTGAGCTTAAAGTCTTAAGCTCTTCGATTTCAAATACTTAATATAGAACTCTATGACCAACAGCCGTGTAGCTAAGCTAAGCAGGGTATCTGCAAGTCAAGCAAACTCACTTCCTTGTTGCGCTGCTGTTGCACTTAAAGATTTTTTTTGCGTCTTTAAGGCGAAATACTCGTAAAACTTTTCGGGGGCAACATGTTGTCAAAAGCGACGCAGCCTGCTCCTAGCCGTGCGACCTCTCCCTACACACATACACACATACACAAACACATGTATACACGTACACACACACACACGTACGCAGTCATAGGTTAACGTTAACATGTTGCTGTGTGTAAAAAGCTTGTCGAAAACTTGATTTCAATATAAGTTTTACATTTTGTCCTTTAAGTTGCATCTAATGAGGCATATCGAATGGGAGAGTGGGACAGAAAGGGAGAGAGAGGGAGACAGAGAGAGAGAGAGAGGGAGGGGGAGACAGAGAGAGTCAAACTAATAGCTGTTGGCCATTAAACTCTCAAAGTTGATTAAACACGTCCAAGGAGCGAGCGGGAGGCGTAGGGCGCGGGGCCTATGCAGGGGGAGGTTTGCAGCTATTAAAAGTTTTTGGCTGACTTGATCCAAAGTAGTTTTCCAAGTGTCGAGATTATTTCGTGTATCAAATTGATTGGCCAATACCCTGCAACTGCCCCCGCTGCTCCAGTCCCAGCTCTAGCTCACTCGATGATACCCTACACTTGCCAAACTGCTCGATAGCAAATCAATCTTTCGCTTTTAAGCAATTTTTGGATGCAAATCGTAAACTTGACTTGAATGAAGCATAGAAAAGTTCGTGGTTTGACTTTATACAAGATATACATTTACTTGTCGTTCTTAACATAGCAATATAGCATTAACATAGCACATCATCTCAGCTTTAATAGAATGTTCACTTGGCTAGATCAAGGCTTTCACTTTGACTCAAATCTATAGTTGTATTTTGCCTAGGTTTAGTTAACAGTTTTATAAGCATAGCTTTTGAATAGCTTTAACATTGTTTTAACATTTCTTTAAGCTGCCATGAAGATCATAGTTCATGCTTTGGTTAAAATGTTTAAATTCTTTAAATTTTTCTTTGTTAACAGGCATATAACATAACCTTAACATTGCTATAACATATAGTAAACATAGTTTTTGCATTATCAGAATCTCTCTCAGTATTTAATTTTTATCCCAATTCCCTATGTACATCGTTTAGTCATTAACAGTGCCTTAACATAGCATTAACATAGTTGCAACATAGCCCCCACATAATCTATTTTTAGGCGACATTTACGACACGTTTTGACGGCATGTATTTCGTAGCGATTACAATTTAACAGTGACTCAACATAGCTCTAACATATGCTTGACATATTCCTAATATACTCTCTCTATAGGCTGCATTTTCTTAAGTTGTATCAGAATCAGATAATCCTTAACAGCGACTTAACATAACCTACTTAACATAAGCTTAACATAGATTGACACTTAAATAGCTCTAGTTCTCTTCATTTCGCCAGATCTAAGTGTCTACAGCTGTGGTAGCTCGCAGCACTATGCAATTAGAGAGTGTGAGGATGGGAAAGTGCGAAGGGACTGGACAACATGGTCATAACGAGTCATAATACTCTTGACAAGCGTATTGGTAAAAACTTTTTTGTTTAGCTCAAGTTTTGCGAGAAGCATTTTCAATAAAGTTGGCAGCAACAATTTTTGGTTTTCGGCCAAAACTTTTGCTTCTGCTGTTGCTTCTTCTTCTTGCTTAACTTTAATAATTTGCGCAGCGCCCGCAAAAGTAGGCAACACTCGATGCGCCCAGCGAGCCCTTGGCGATTGGCACAGTGTGACAAATGTCATGATTTTTGCTGTAAATATTGTTAATTGAAAATCTAGAAATTTTATGTGAAACTTACTTGATTTACGTATATTTGGCTTAACATCTGTAAACTATGCTAAACGGAAATGCTAGCATAGGACATACAAGAGTAGTTAAGTTAACACTTGTTGAGCTGATAAGCATGCTGAATTAGTTTTTTATACTTTGCCTTCGGATTTCTGTTCACAAGTACACTGTGCAAAAAGACAGAGAGTGAGATAGGTGGACATTGTGTGAGAGTGAAAGAGAAAGTGTAAAAGAGCGCGAGAGAGAGACACAGCGAGCACTTTTAGCATATTTTGTAGCTTTTTCTTGTTGCTCATTCAACTTGAGCTTAAGTTTTGAATAAAACTTGCATCATTTAATAATTACACACTCATGTGTTTGCGTGTGTGGTATATATGCTTTATATATGTGCGAGTGTGTGTATAGTTCTGCATCTATAGCCGATAGCAGCCGTACAATGTATGTATAAATAATTCGCATTAACATTAACACTGTAGAGCACCCTATGAACAGGGTGTGCAGAGCTTGGACATTTCCTCTTCCTCTTCCTTTTTTTCTCAATAAATCAGTGAATTAAACAATTTGCCAATAAATCCACCAATCAATCATCAATCAGTCTATCAATCGATTGTTCTGTCAATCCATCATCAAATAAACAATTAGGTAGTCAGTCAATCAATCGATTAGGTAATCAATCAATCAGTTAGTAAACCAATTGGTAAGTCTATCAATTAGTCAGCCAATCAATCAGTTAGTCAGTCAATCAGTCAATCAATCATAAAAAACAATTAGGTAGTCTTTCAATATAGTCAATCAGGCATTTCATTAAATCATTTTCCAGTTAATGCATATCACTTTCCACCTTAAAGTCGCTGTAATCAAATATTTGCCAACTCAATAAATAATCTTTTTTTTTTTTGAATTCGTCTTTTTATTTATATTTATATATTTAATTTTTAATTTATATATTTAATTTTAATTGTAAATATTTTTATGTGTTAGGAAAAAACAATGCAAAAATTATATATGAAACTTATTTTTTAGAACTTTCTCTGCTTCTCCTCTCCTTAATCTGTTCCTCTTCTTATCTGCTTTTCTGCTTATGCGTTTTCTTATGCTTAATCGTTCGTTATTTGCTGACAGCTTAATTTATTTTTTCTTTTTTTTATTTCTATTTTTTTTAAGTTAAAATTTTAGTTTTTTTGTTTTTTTGATTTCTGTGCTAAATTTTTTTGTTTTTGTTTTTAATGCTGGCAAAGGAATCAATATATATATACGTATATATAAATGTATATATTTGTATATATATATATATATATATATATACTATATATATTATGTATTTTTTAGCATTTGTCGAGATCCTTTCAAAAAAAAAAAAAACAAATTAATTGTAAAAAAAAATTTAAAATTTAAATTAATATATAAAAATTGTTAATAAAATATTTAATACTTGGTTTTTTTTTTATTAATTTTTATGAAGTTGGTTAGGCGGCGTGTGGGCGTGGCAAGCAGTTGGCCAACAAAATGAAATACACTAATAAAGATTTGAGTTTAACTTGAATTTGTTTAGTTAAACTATTTAGTGACATTTTTTTTAATAAAAAAAAATTTAAAAATATATTTATTTAATATTAGATGCGTGTATATCGAATCAAAATCGAAACTGAGCTGCAGTAAAAATGTGCCTCAAAATTATTTCTTAAAAAAGAAAAAGAATTGGAGAAAAAATATTAATCAAGTGTTAAAAAAATGTTAAGTAAATGTTAAAAAAAAAGTTGAATCGATGTTAAATGCATGCTAACAGCGTGTTACAACAGTGTTATCAGCATGCTATAACAATGTAAAATGCATGTTAACAGCATGTAAACACAATATTCATCTTAATGTTAAAACAAAATGCACCTATGTTAAAGCAATTTTAAAACAATGTGAAAGGTGATAGGGAAGATGGGGTAGGCGCACAAGCACGGGGTGTTTCGTGCCAGCCCTTAACTACGTTTAGCTATGCATATTTTTCTTTAACTATTTAGATTTTTCTTCATTTTTTTTGTTTTTTGTTTCTTTTGTTTTAACTTTTACATTTGACAATTTGCGCATATATTGAAATTGTTATTTTATATATTATTTTTAGTTATACTGTTGTTGCAGTGTTGTACAGCGCTATAGTAGTGTTGTGTAACGTGGTATTTCGACATACGTATATATATCTTGATTAACATTTATATTGTGTTTTTTCTCTTGATTTTTCTTGATTAATAATTCCTATATATATATTTAGATACACATATATATGCACACATATATATGTATTTTATTTCTTTTTTTATTTTCTTTTTTCTTTTAGTTGCGATTGCAAAATAATGAATTATACATTTATTACATAGAGCTGTTAACACTAATTTTATCTAAAATTATTTTTTTTTTATTTTTTATTTGATTTGTAATAAAAAAAAAATCTTAAAAAAAATTTCCTCTTTATGCTATATATATTTTTTATATATTTTAAGATTTACAATTTTATAAAATTTCTAAATTGAATTTCTTTTTGTTTGTTTTTTCTTTTTAACTTGTTTTTAATTTAAAATTTATTTGTTTTTGTTTTTTTTTTTTTTTTTGTATATATAATTTTTATATATAATTTTGCTTAGCTTTAAGTAAACATTATTCGTATATATATATTTATATTTATATATATTTTTAAATATATTTTTAGCCTAGCAAAAAAAAAATTGGTTTTTGTTTTTTAGAGAGAATTTTTCGTAGGTTTATGTTAATTTATTATTAAAATGGGATTTTTACATACTCTTGTGCTAATATGTATTTTATGTAGTTTTAATTTTTGTATTTTTGCAATTTTGTTATTCTTGTTTTTTGTTTTTATTTACTTTTTTACGTACTGTCCTTTTTGTTTAATATTTATTTGCCTGGTTCACCCTGTGTGGCATAACAGCGCTGTTGCTGCTGGCGTCGCTGCTGCTGCTGCTGGCGTCGCTGCTGCTGCTGCTGCTGCTGCTACTGGCGCTTTACATGTTCGTCTTGTTTGATTTGCTGTTGCTTTTGTGTGTGTTTGTGTTTCGTATCGTTTCTCGTTTTAATTACTAAATTCTACATCAGTCGGTTTGGCACACAAGTCACGCGCTTAGCGGCACGTGCGATAGACAGAGACAGCGTTTGGATCAGTGACAGAGAGAGAGAGAGAGAGTGTGTGTGTGTAAGAGGAGCAGGCAGAGCAGGATAAGCCGCCGCTGCTGCTGTTAGTGAAAATTAGAAGTAGAGGTGTCTCTCCTGCTACGCTGCTGTTGTTCTTATAGCTTTAACACTGTAGATCGAGCAGCTTTTGCTGCTAAGCGAGAAGTTCTGCTGACTTAGCAGTGCAGAGTGAACAGCTGTTGCTGTGAATTGACTTCCGCTGTTGCGATCACTGCCTGTCGGCCATTTTGTTTTGTTATTCTCTCTGCCATTTGCTTGACCATTCGCTGCTGTTGCTGTTGTTGTTGCTTGAAGGCAATTTGAAATGAATTCGCTTTCTGGTTGAGGGGAAGGGGTAGAGAGATAGAGGGGGGGGGGGAGGGAGGATGTCGGGGCATCTGTCTGTGTGTTTATTTTCTGCCAAATTAAACCTCGGTGCCGTCTTCGCCCTCATCATCGAACAGCTGACTTGTGCTGCCTTGGCCGCTGCGCGTCGCCGTGACGGACATTTTCTTTTTCGGCTTTGGCGGCGGCCTGGGCGGTATCTTTGCCATTTTCGGCGAATCGCCGCCAGGCGTCGCCGTTGCCATTGCCATGGGCGCAGCGGCTGCAGCAGCAGCAGCGCCAGGGGAATTCAAGCCAGCGCCGCTAATGCTCGAACCGGGCAATATCGTAATACCGTAATGACGTCCGCCATATAACGGTTCCGTATCCGAATTGTATAAATGTTGTTGTTGTTGTTGTGCTTGCTGCTGTTGTTGTTGCTGTTGTTGTTGTTGTGCTTGTTGTTGTATTAGCTCGTGTATGGGCTCGTAGATCTTGCTGGCCGTGGCCGATGCCACCGATGTCAAACTGGGCGTGGCTGGCAATGGGCGATCGCGCATGGTATACTGTTGTTGCTGCTGCTGCTGTTGTTGCTGTGCACCCTGTGCGCCGCCGCCGCCACCACCCTGTACCTTGTGCAAATTCAGTGTCGAATTGCCGCCCGCCGTGGTGCGCAATCCCAAATTATCGTAGACCGGTTCCGCTTGCAGTTCCACAGTTGTCGCCGTGCCCGTTTCGCTGGGATTCGGGGAGGTGGGCGATTGGAATTCGCCGAGCTGATGTTGAGCGGCGGCCGCGGCAGCAGCAGCTGCTGCAGCAGCCGCATTCGATGTGCTCGGCGCCCAGCTGGGCACGCGTGGCTTGCGTGGAATGGTCATGTATCCCTGCTTCATCACGACGGCACTGGAGGCGGGCGAGTAGACAACGGGCGCTGGCAGGAAGGGCGAGGCAGAAGAGGAACCGGATTGCTGATGGTGCAGTGCAGCAGCCAGGTGTTGCTGCTGCTGCTGCTGGTGGCGACTGTTGGCGGTGGCGATGAGGGCAAGATTTCGGGACTTGGGATGCTGCAGAGTCATGAAGCCGTTGTGGGCGGCCATTGTGGTCGTGGTGGTGCCGTAGATCCCGTGGGGCGTCATGTGCGCGTAGACGGGGCTGGTCAGCGGGGGCGGTGGGGAGCGTATGCCGTAGATCACCTGATCGGGTATGTTCGACTGCGAGGACTGCATCGAGGGCGAGGTGGGTGGCACACGGGCCGGAAAGGCCAACAGATCCGGTGGCAAGCTATTACCGTATGCATCATCCACGTAGGCGTGTCGCGAACGGGGCGTGGTCGTCGTATCTGACAGCGCCACCGAGTGCGTTTCGTCGTCGCGTGTGTGATTGGCTGCGGCAGGGGGCAGAGAGAGAGGGAGAGATAGCGAAGAGCATTAGATTAGTTGGCGAATCAAATTAAAGCGAAATCGGTAATTCTAAATTTTAACTATAGGACAATTATTAGGGAGGTTTGATAACTTATGACTCTAACTTTATGTTTATATATATCATATAAATAGATTAATTCTGGTTTTGATCTATCTTTTCTCATATATTTATCTATGATTATCTATTTATTTATCTATATGACTATGCATCTTCTGATATGTCTATCACTACATTCATCGGTATTTCTATATATATATCTTTCTGTTTTTTCCTTTATATTGATTTATATATATATCAATTTATCTATCTATAGATTTATATATTTATCGATCTATATATATGCATATTGATATTGATATTGGTTCAATTTGTTACTCAACAACAATACAATCATCAAAGACATCCTTCTTGCCCACTCTGTCTTTCTCTCCACCTTTTTCACATGCTATCTCTCTCTTTCTCTATATTTGGTTCTGTCTCTGTGCCTCTGTCTTGCGTTCTCTCTCTTTATCCTTCTCTTTCTCTTTCTGTTTCTCACTCTTCCTCGCTCCCTCCTTCACCCCTGCTATGTATATCTTTCTCACCCTTTCATAGATCGTTCTTTTGTTCCAATATTATATAAAATTATATAAAAACGAAATAAAATTCTAGGGTATTTGAAAGCCTTCTATTTGTTGTTGATCTAAGCCCACAGCAACTAAACAACTAAATGAAAAACTAAATGAATTTTTGGTTTGTTCATGCTTTTTAGATACCTTTTGGTTTATGCTGTCTTTGCTTGCTCTACTTTGTTGCCGACCTCTAAATATGATTCAATTCTGAAAATAAAAATTTCTCAATTCTTATATTCAGCTAATGAAAGCTATGAAAATTGTCGATACATATACATAAAATATACCCGAGCTAAGTTAAAATCAAATTATTCTGATTGAATATGGCGAGCTCTAATGAAACACCTGATTTATTGCCTTACTTTATCAGTGGGTTTTTGAATGAGCAGTTGAAAAAGCAATGGAAAGTTTTTTAATTTCAGAAATTTGTAACATTTCGTTGTTTATTGGGTATGTAATACCTATATATATAGCTAGGTTTTCATAGAGTCACTGAAGGGAATGCCCTTACTTTTTCACTACTTTTCGAATGTTGTCAAAACTATTTTAACTGTAGCTTCGACTCGATAATCTCTATTCATAGTTTTTTGTAGTTCCTGAATAGTTTTCTTACTTTGTCAGCTTATTGAGATATATAAATAGCATCGTACGTAATTGATCTTAGGCATTGGATCTATGGATCTACTAAATACTATTTTGTATCTAAACTTTCTTCTATTTAGCTCAAATTTTATATCTATTATATCTATATATATCCATATCATGTTCTATATCTTTTATATCGTCTACTCGTTTCACATTTGCCTATGCCATGAACTTTTCCTTTACTTTTTCAGCACATTTGGCACCCAGTTGCCGCTAGTCGCTAAACGAATTGCTTTTGTTGCTGTTTGGTTTATGCACAAACAACAACAACGAAGCAACAACGAAGCAACACAACTACAACAACTTTTTTGGGCAGTGTATCAATTGCATTCAATTTGGCTTTTGCGTTTGTCAATTGCAATTCAATTGCCAATTGCAAAATTTTTAAAGCAAACATCCGCTAAAAAGTTGTTGTTGTTGTTGTTGCATTTGTTGGTTGCCTGGCTGTTTGTTTGTTTGTTTGTTTGCAGTTGTGTCGTACAGAGCTGGCGGCCAATGTGTTGCCAAATGCGGCGGAAGTAATAGATACAAATGTATCTCAAATGTGAATTCAACAAACACACACCCATCTGTGTGTGTGTGTGTTTGTGTGTTTGTTGTGTTGTGTTGTGTTGTTGCTGCTGCTGCATAATAAAAAGAAATGCAAGCCAAATTGTCGAACGAGCTGCTCTGCACTCAACTGGAAATATTCGACAAATAGATCAAATGTGCAATTGCCAGCAGCGAGAGCGGGAGGCGAAGATAGGCAGAGAGCTGGGCTGGAGCGCAAAGGAGAGCGAGGGGTGCAGCTATACTGTTTAACAGGCAACACACGTCGTTCATTTTGTAGTGACAAAAACAAAGCTGAAAAGCGAATGCCATTTGCAATTTACTCTCCCACTTTCACTCCCACTCCCACTCACACTCTCACACGCCACCCTATCTCTTTGCTACTCACTCCTGCAAGCGCCTATTTGTAGGCACAAACTTTCTGAACTGATGCAATATCACTTGTCTTGCTTCTCACTCCCACTTTCAGTCTCTACTTTAAACTCACAGCCGCCATTTTGTAGGTACAAATAAAAGCTGTAGAGTTGACGCCATTTGCAATATCATTTCAATCACCGACTGTGCTTGCTATCTCTTTCTATCTCACATATTTCGAAGCGCTTTGTTTATTTTCTCTTTGACTTTTTACTATTCATTTCTTACTCTTGCTTCTACCCTTTCCTCAGTCCTTTCCTCAGTCTTATAGGAGTTACTTAGTCCCTTTACCCCTTAACTTACTTAACCTCTTTATTCTTGTACACTCACCGTATGCCGTTTCATCGAGTAGGGTCTTCTTGATCTCGTGTCCATCGTCTCCACCATCGACACTCTCGATGTCAGTGCGTCGCGGCGGCTTCTCAACCGGATTCACCTCGTTGAGCAGGCTCTTCTGCATCTCCATGATCACAGATCCTTCCAGCATCGAGCTGTTGTGTGTCTTGTCCAGCTTGCAGGAGATCAGCCCATCGCCGCTCATCATGGTGTTATCCTTCTGATAGGTCTTCACCCGACGGCAATACCAGAACAGTGTCAGCACCAGACAGATGAGCAGCACGAGAAATGTCGTCACAATCACACAGATCACCAAGATAATGCTCGTCTGGGGATCGCTGGTCGAGGCGCCGATGGCTCCACTGATGCCAGCCAAACCATCCGAGGCAGCTGCTGCTCCCAGATAATCGCCATTCACCAGCAGCTGGAACTCGGCCTCCGCTTTGCCTCCTCGATTGTCGGCGACACAGATGTAGGCGCCCTTGTCCGAGTTCCTTACGCCATAGATGCGCAGCTCAGAGGTTAACACCTGAACAGGTGGCTGCTGTCCGTTGACCTGTTCGCCAACCGAGTTCAGTATGCGCAAATGCTGATCATTGGGATTCGGATTCAGTTGGCGCTTGTTGTAGATCCATGTGACATTGGGTCGCGGGGTGCCGACGATGCGGCAGGGCAGCGTGATGTTATCGTGATTGGCCTCGACGAAGGAGCGCACTGAGCCGAGTATGCGAGGGCGGCAAGCAAAGTTCTCCGACGGCACCTCGCTCCACAGTTTGCCTCGCAGCTGAGGCGGCTCCCGGCAGTCGGTGGGCGGTGTATAGAGTCGCTTGGCTATGGCAAAGTCACGAAACTCCTGCAACTCGCAGCTGCAGTTCCACGCGTTGCCCTGCAGCGAAAGGTACATCAACTTGGGCAGATTGGCGAAGGTTTCCTTGTTCAAATGCGTCAGTTGATTCTGTTCTAGTGAAATAGAGCTCAACGGACCCCCAAACACATTCAACTGCACCTGCTTCAAGCGATTGTTGTTGAACTCGACGCGCGACAGAAATGGCAAATTGATGAACAAGCGACTTTCGAGTACTTCGATCTCGTTATTGTTGATGTTGACAATGCGCAGCTTCTCCAGTCCCTCGAATGTGCTCGGATGCAGCTGTTTTATGCGATTGCTCGACAGATCCAACTCGATCAGGATGGGCAGACCCTTGAACGCATCGCGATTCACCTCTTGTATCGTGCAGTTGCGCAAGTAGATTTTATGCAAATTCTGTAGACCTGCCAATTGGAATTCCTCGCGCCGCAGCTCGGGTATTTGATTCTGTGAGAAGTCCACGACCTGCATCTCGTTGCTCATGTCCTGCGGTATCTTTGTCAGCTTCTTGCCCTTGCAGTCGGCGCTCTTCTTGCCCGAATTCCAATGGCAATGGCAATTGCTGCAGTTCTGCATCCAATCTCTGTGGCCGAGTGACTCCGCGGCTAGCGCCAACAGCACCAGAGCTGTTAACAGCAGCCGTAACAGCAATCGCGTTAACATTCTGTTAAGTATTTTATTGCAGAGTTCTCTTAAATTGGTTTCGACCAATCAATGGGTCTTATACTGTTCTCTTAAGTTGCTTTTCTTTGCTGGCCAATCAATGTGCACTTATACTGTCTTGTGTATAAGTGTAAGTGTATAAGTTGAGCGCGCTCGCTCTTTAACGTCTCTTGTTGCTGTTATGTCTTATACGTATACTTTCGAACGCTTGCTCTTAAGTCTTATACCGTCTTGAGTATAAGTGAAATAAGTAAAACTTAGCGCTAACTCGCTTAATGTCACTTTTTTATGGTTATATGTCTTATACGTTTAAGTGCATAAGTATGCTTTGCATACGCTGTTCTAATACTGTCTTCTACTTTTAGGTGCCGCTTCTAACTGTAAGCTGCGCGCGCTCACAGGCGCTTACACGCGCGCTCTTATTGGCTGGCTTCACACGCCCTATTTCTATCTCTTTCACACTCGCTTATTTTTTTTCACTTTGTTGCTGTTGTTGTAGTTGCTGCTCGTAACAGACCTAACTGTGATTAATTAAGGCGCCCTTTTTCCTTTGTTTTACTGTTGTATTTGCTCTTCTTAGCTCTTGGTCTCCTCCTCCTCCTTCTGCTGCTTCTTCGCTTTGTTGTCGTTCTTGTTGTTGTTGTTGTTGTTGTTGTTGCGGGTTGGCTCTAAACTCTCGCAATTAGCAGTGCAGTTGCCAGCTGTAAGGAAAACAAAAAAAGAAATGTCTGCGGATTAGTAAAGGTTGCTAGACAAGGACGGGGCGAGAACAAGTGTAAGAGTCAGAGTCAGAGGGAGAGCGCAGCTCCATGCCATAAAGATGTAGATTAAAAGTGCGTAAGCGCCGCAGCGGCTGGCTTAGCCGTAACACCTGCTCAATTCAACAAAGGGAAAACAATGAAAACAATGAAAAGTGCACCAGTGCCAGACGTGTGGATACCCTGTAGCCAGCAAATTGCTCTAGCAATAATGTATATCAATATGTAGCATACATTTCTGCTCAAGTCTTCAATGTTCTTACAATGTTTACAGGGAATGTACTCAACTACGTAATCAATTCCTTACGTAACGTATAAAACGCCATACCTATTGTTTATAAACTTACGTTAGACTTTACGTAACGTATGTGTGCCTTACGTCATAAAATGTTTTCATTCGTCATTTTAAATTACGTAATTTGTGTTGCGTACAATCAATATGCAAATGTCTATTCAATTCTGTTTCGCTTACGTAGAGCAATGAATAACTAACTGTTACACTTCCTTAATTTTATGCCATCTGCAGTTGCGTCACGCGTAGTAAGTACGTCGTGCAGCTTGTTACGTCACGCGGAGCGCACAGAGCACAGCGTGCATAATTGAAGGCATTTCCAATTGTTTGTTTCGCACCTTCTTTCGCCTGTGATTAATTGTGACAACTGTCATTAAGACAGTTTACGTGCTTCATTACGTTATTCATTACGTTATTCAATTAATGTCACATGCGGCGCAGCCAGACAGGAAGACAGACAAAGAGGGAGAGAGAGAGAGAGGGAGAGAGAGGGAGAGGGAGAGAGAGGCAGAGGGGAGAGGGCGAGAGTGACATGACAGGGCAAAAGGCGACAAAAACCGCGGAAAAAGGAAAACGAAGAAAGAAAAGAGGAGAAGGAAAAGTAAAAGTAAAAGGCGAGACAAAGGATAAATTTTTGCTGCTGTTGTGGTTAGGAGCAAGAGGATTTGGAAGTGGCCAAGGCTGTGGGACGGGGGGCGGGGACGGGAGGGGGTCAACTTGATTAATGAAAATGCCGTTAGAGTGTGACACTTTGCGGTTTGCCTAACTGTGCCGGCCACGCCCACCTGCTGGGCGGCAAAGGGCGGCACTTTGCGAAGTTTAACCTTCAAATTGAGTGGGCGGACGCCTGACGGCATGCCACGCCCCATGGCCCAGGTTCCGTGCTTAACAGTTTTTCTCTTTGTTCAGCCGCTTGGTTGAGGTCAAAGTGTGAACAAGACAACAAAGCAAACAGCGAACTGTTGACCCCCCCCCCCCCCCCTCTCCCCCACTCTCTTCCGCCATCTCAGTTTTTGTATTAATTAAACAGTGGAGCAAAGTATGCAACCAGGTTGCAAATTATTTATGAACTATTTTTAATAAGCAGCAGCAACAGCAGCAGCAGCAACAATTAGTAACAGTAAAGTGCAAATTAGTGCTGAAATAAGAGCAGCCAACAACAATGGCCACAAAGGCAACAACAACAATAGCAACAACAACAACAACAACAAATGGCGCATATTTTGATACTTCATACGATGTCCATCTCGTTCACTCAGCCCTCAGCCCTCAGCGTCAGCCTCAGCCCTTCGAGCTGCTTCAAGCATGTGTGCATATGCTGCAGTGGGAGCGAGGGGGACGGCAAGAGAGTCCGGCGCAAAAACCTCAAAACAAATTAAATATGCAAATAAAAAAGAGAAAAAAGAGAGGAATTCTGCAATTTTGCGCTTTGTTAAATATTTGCTCAATGGGTTTACGCTTTAAATGTTTCATCTCTTTCTCTTGTGCTCTTTTACTTTTTCGCGTTTTATTATGGCATTTGCATTGCTTACAGCGCTCCACCCCCTCCCTCCCTCCCCCCCTTGCCCCCCTTGTGCTCGCCTCGGGCTCAGCTGCTGCGTAGCAAAAACAATCAAATGATATCTCAAAGCATTCTGCGAGTGAGGGAGATGGAGATGCGGATGGAGAGAGAGTGAGAGTGAGGGAGAGCGCGCGGCCATCTTTAAATATTTACTTAATTCGAGTGCCATTTTTTTTGTATGCTTTTAAAATGGCTTCGAATAATATCTGGCTACATTAAAGCCGCACCTTGCACCCTCTCTCTCTCTCTCTCTCTCTCTCTCTCTCTCTCTTTCTCTTTCTGCCCGCATCTTATCCTCTGCACAGTTTATATCAGGGAATTTGTGCTCTGCCGTCGTCGTCCCCCTCTTAATTGTAGCGACAATTTGCGATAACTATTTTTGGGTTTGAGACAGTTGCTAATGTCCCAATTTGTGTATTGTTTGTGGCGCCCTCTAGCGGCCACTCGTTCGACTCGATCTCGTTTATACCATGTGCTCACACAGCTCCCTCGCTCATCCCCTCATTGCGACAGTTGCGGGCTATTTTCAGTTGTAACGGTTGTTACATTTTACTCTGTCATTTTATTGCCATTTGCGGTTGTAATTGCTGTGTATAGAGTGTGTCACGCCCATACGCCTCCAATTGCTTCGAATAGGGTATGCTGCTGCTGCTGCTACTGTCTATTGTCAGCTTAAATCGATTTGAACAAATTTAATTGCTTTGGTTTTGGGTTTTGGTTTTGCCTTTGTCTCTTTGCCCATTTTTTTAGGTACTTTTTTTTGTTTGTTTTTTGGGTACTTTATTTGCATTTGTCAGTGGTTGTTGCTGTTGTTGTTGTTGTCTTCCTTTTGGGCTTCATTTTTTTGTTTTTTTTTTGTTTTTGCCAATTGGCAATAGGCAATTGCTTTTTAAGTGTCTATCGAGCTGTCTCGCTCGCGCTCGCTTTTTGCTCTGTGTCAAGAGTTGTTGAACCGTCAAAAAATGTGCGCGAACAGCAGCAACAACAACAACAACAACAACAACAACAACAACAAAGTGAACAAAAACAATGCAATTTCCCATTGACCGGAGCCGTCACAACAAATTTGTTGCCAAATGAAGCGAATTTCTTTTTCACAATTTTTCCGCTTTTTCTTTCGATTTTTTTTTACCGTTTGTTTTAATACTTTTTTTTATGGCTGTCCAACATAAATATTTAACAATGCGTAGAATATGGTTATTGCTTTTTATAAAACAGCCGAAAGCTGACCTCCCCCACCCATCGTCAGACGTAACTGTAAAGCGGAAAGGAAATAAGAGAGAGCGAGAGCGAGAGAGAGAGAGAGAGCCGGAGGGGTGGGAGAAACTCATAACTGTAAGCTAAAAGCCTATTTGCAAATTGTTTCATGTTTCATTTGGCCCCAACTTCTTTTTCGTCTTCTTCTTCTGCTCTTCAGTTGCGCTTGACCAATTTGTAATGCAATATATTGAGGAAGGGGTTCAGGGGTATTCAAAATTCATTGCACGCAAAATTATTGCAAGGCAATCGAGTCGAGCATTGAAATTCGATATGTTGTTTGTGGGCTAATGAGCGGAAAAATGAATTGAAAACTTGGCTAACTAATATGATAGAGTGAGAGAGCTTGGTAGCAAAGGGTAGGCGAGAGAGAAAGAGAGAGAGAGAGGGGTGGAGAGACAGCTAGAGAGAAAGAGAGAGAGAGAGAGAAGAGAGAGGGAGAGGAAGGAGAAATCAAGTGTTCATGTCTTTCTATACGAATCATCTTTATCAACAGATTTTGCTCTGTTTCCATTAAATTCACCCTTTCGGTTTGCTGCCAAGTTTCTGTCTTCAACTTGAAGCAATGCACACATCAAACGCTTAAACCAGTTGCGAATTACAAATGAATGCGAACTGAGATGCTAATCCAAATAGATTTGCAGCTATCATGGAGTCAGGAAAGGAAGCACACAACAGCTTAAATCTAGGCCACAAAAAATGCAAACAACAAAGCAACATTCAAGCGCCTCTCTCTCTACTCCTATCTCCTTCTCGCCTTCTCTCTCTCTCTCTCATACACACACTCTCTCAGCGAGTTGTCAAACTGGATTTGCATGTGCATTTGCATCTGCAGCAGGCAGCTAGCGCGACATGAACTTCTTGCCAATTCCAATCATTGGCGCATCATGTTGCCACCCCTTTCCAATCATGCCCCCCACCCCGCCCGCTATCCTCATTTGATTGCAACGAGTTGGCAACTCTGGGTTGCCTCTGGGAATTGCTTATTCGGGCGCCAGCATCTAATCAAATATTCAATTTCTTGGCAACTGCTGTCAGGGTTGCCATGGCAACGTTAGAGCTGTCCTCTTTGTTGATTTTGCCCATTTTGCTGTCTGTGTGGCAACTCTGGCTAGAAGTAATCGAAAGTTAATTGACTGGCAGAGGAGTAAATGGCTAGCGATGGATGAAATCAGTTGAAGATACCCTGTAATTCATGAATTAAAAAATACCCTGTAAGTGTAGCATATTGACTGACAAAGCTTTTATTTATAGTTTTGCTAAAAAGTAACTAAAGTTTATGTATTTGACAAATTAAGGGGTATCTACTAGTGCCGGTATATACTTTCAGATACCCTGTAACACAAATAATTTATATTATGTATACATAAATATTGTTGGTCATTTGTAGTTCAGGAATTGCCAAAATGCAAGAAGAAAAAACAAGGGGTATCACATAGTCTATCAGTTGCAAATATATGATTATAGGTTAAATATACTGGATTGATTAGAAGTCTTTCCAGGTGTCTCATAGATATGTCCTGTTACATAGTTATAGATATGTCCTGTTACATAGTTATGCTCTAGTCAGTCATATCCTTTTGGTAAACATATTACAGGGTATACAGAAAGCTGTAAGATGCAAGGAAATGGAAAAGCGGAGGTCACTTCATAGGGAAGCAACCGCTGATAGAGGAGGGTGGGAGAGGGGTGCATCTCGTAAGGGGGGTAGGCTATAGCAGGGGGGAGGGGATGGTAGTTTCTGGTGGCCAGCAACTTATTTATAGCACAAATTTCATTTGAGGCAAGTTCGCGCGTCCAGTGATTGAAGAACCACAGAGCCGCAGGCACGCAAAACGTAACTGCAGACAAGGTGCTGGAGGAGCTAGTGGAGGAGGTGGAGGGGGAGGGAGGGAAGGAGTAGATGCAGGAGAGCCGAGAGTTGCGGCAGAAGGATGCTAGAGAGCGAGCAGGAACTGGGCCCGTCTGCCGGGCAAACTTTGAATTTAATTTGGCGTTCGTCTAGACAAAACGGGTTGCGGCTGCGTTTGCTTTATGTCTTAAGTCGACTACGTGGTTCGACTTGATTGGAATTTCGAATCCAAGCCGACGGCCAATGGGACAGCCGGACAGCCGGACAGCAGGATAGGATAAGGATGACTTTACTAGAAGATGATCTGATTGCAACTATTTATGACGCGGCTTAATGGAGTGAACAACTTTGCTGCTGGGAGAGAGGGTGAGGGAGAAACAGAGAGAGAGAGAGAGAGATGAAGAAGTAGAGAGAGAGAGAGTGAGTGTGGAAAAGGAAGGCAGAGACAGGAAGAAAGAGAAATGGAGGCTGAGTGAGAGAGAGAAGAAGGATGGTTCTTTTCATGAATGTGACAGAAAGATGAAAGTTCCAAAGCATGCAGAGAGGCAACAGAGAGACACAGCTAGAGATAGATAGAGACACACTGAGACTATAATACACTTTGATATTTGATATTCCACTCCTACAGGTAGATGCCCAAATGCACCTGCCAGGCGAGCAAGCTGTATTGATTGACTGATTGATTGATTGGCTGATCGACTTGGTCGCTTGGCCAATTCGCTCGGTCACAACTTCATCTTTTTATCATTTTGGGCAGCGCGAGTGGCCAAACATTATGATGTGCCTGTGACTGTGCCTGAGCCACGCCCCCTCGCCCGCCCACCAGGTTGGGCTATGTACGCACGCACTTCTTCTGCTACTCTTCCTCTTGCTCTCGCCTCTGCCTATGCCTCTTCCTCTTGCCGCTGGTTTAATTTGCGCAGCTGGCGTCCTTTATGGCGTATACTTAATATTGCGCATACGTCATGTGCGCCCCAAAGAGACGTGGAGGCGTGGCAGATGAGCTAACATGTCATGACAAGCGCTTAATATGCATAATAATAAAAACTGTTGAAAGTGATGGAGCACAGTCGGACAGCCCCAACAGAGGCCAGAGTGCCGCCACCCCCAACAGGAGCCCTTCCATAAAAGAGCAGAAGCTACGCACGTATCACACACATACACACACACACACACACACACTCAGGTTTCTATCCATATATATCACATAAAGTTCATCAATCATATCAGAGAGATATATATTTATGTGGGCAAACGGACAGCAGCATTTCGTATGCGAATTGCCTTTGACCACAGGGCGAAAAGCCTATGAATTTATTTATTAAACATGTCTCTGCCTGTCTCTCCCTCTCTAACACTCACTCTGTCTCTCTCTTACACTCTCTCTTTTCTCTCTCTCTCTATCTGTCTATGTTCAATATTTATGATATAGATATGTCTGTTCGAATCGAATGTTCTGCACGTTCGCTAAGTGCTTGGCCATTATATCATATGTGCGTGAGCGAGAGAGAGAGAGTAGGAGAGAGAGAGAGAGAGAGATAGGGAGAGAATTTCATAAATTTCACTGTTCCCATATGTTGTTTGTTTTTACAACATTTTCTGCATGCGACATGTTAATCACATTTGTTGAGCTGCGTAATCAAATGAGGAGGGGGCGAGAGAGAGGGAGGGAGGGAGAGCGGGAGAAAGGGAGACACTTGACTCGTCTGAATGTTTAGGAGAGAGAACATATATATCTGCCTTTGTCTATCTCTCTAACTCTCTCACAACTTCTTTCTCTGTCTTTGTCTCTGTCGCTGTGTCAGTCCCTGTCTCTTTTCCTCTCACTTCCTCAATCTCTTTTAGTCTTTCTTTAGTTTATTCTACTTAGTGTATGCCCCAAGTCGACTTTATTCCCGTCTATCTCTGTGCAAGTCTTGCACAATTTCCACTTTCGCTGGCAAATTGGAACAAATTGTTGTCTACATTTTCAATTTATTTCATTTTCATTTTGGTTTCTCTGACACTCGCCATAAATTAGGCTAAGGTAGGGCCAGAGTCGAGGCAGCCGAGAACAGCTAATGCAATATGCAGGCATCTGCATTCAGCTCGAGCCTTCGCTCTGTTGTTGCCTCACACACATAGATAAATTAGTGGGTCAGCTGCTTCCCCTCTTATCTCTTGCAATCTCTTAATTTCCGCCAAATAAAGTATAAGAAAATGCATTTCTTTTTCATTACAGAGAGAGAGAGAGAAAGAGAGAGAAGGAGAGACAAGACTACAAATTGATATTAATATCTGATTGCAAGAAAATTTCCCATTAACATTTTTCGTTCTGTTCTGCTTGTTCTGGAATATTTAGGCCAATGGATATATTTTTTGCTTAACTTTTTTAAATTTTAATTAAAATTAATTGATAATAAGCAGTCATTCAATTCTTGCTTCTTGACTACGCTTAAGTATTTCTCTGGGTCATTTTGCTGTTCTTCAACTCTATGTAACATTCCTTATTAAGAGTTATCTTAAGAGTATATTGACTGTTCTATATAAATTACACTTTTCCCTTCTTCCACTTTGTCCTAACTCTTAGTCTTAAATGTTGCACCACTTAAGATCTTCAACTTTTCTCTTTATAAACTCTGTCCGAAACTTCTACTTAAGTTCTTTTCATATTGAATTCTTTCACAATTTTTCATCAACTTTCTCCTTTTGTTCCTCTTCTTCTTCAGCTTTGTGTCATATTCCCAAACGTGGCTTTGTCTATAGGAAGCTTGCATTCCTTAAGCTAGGCGAAAAACGTTTAAGTGTCTAAATAACAGTTGCAGTCGCATTCCCCGCTAAATGCTTCACGAACTAAAAGTGAGCAATACAATGGGAAACACAGATTATATATAGATATCTTTATATATATATATTAGTGTCTGGCTAGGTATATCTGCTAAGGCATCTCTGTTGCTGTTCGCTTTGTTCTCGCCTCTTGGCTGGCGCCAATAAACAATTCAATTGCTATTTTCCACGTCTGCGGCTCTTAAAAGACTTTTTTTACTCTCTCAAATTAAGACTGCATTTAACGCCATGCCAAAGGGGCGGGTGCGTGTGGGCGTGTCTTTTGAAATGGCTTTTGTTGTCTAAGACAGACTAAGCCAAGCAGCCAAGCAGCCAAGCAGCCAAGCATCGAAGCATTTAGTCAAGACAACTCAGTTGTCCTACAATGCGAGCTGTTGCTGTCAGAGTGAGAGAGAACGAGGAAGAGGAAAAGAGAAAGAGAGAGAGAGAGAGAGAGGAGGGCAAAGCTGTATTAGCAAACAGAGCAACACAGAGTAAACTTAGCTCCTATTCACTTTGCTCTATATACATATCCCATATAGATAGCTGGTTGATTGATTTACAAACTGTGTTCTGATTGAGTGAATGAATGACACTTAGATGTAGATGAGTCAGTCAGCTAGTGATTGATTGATGAAAATGACATTTTGATTGATTGACTGATGAACTAAATTATTGATAGGCAGACTAAATGATAACAGATAAACTGCTTAAATCAGTCATGATTGACTGATTGATGAAAATGGCACACTTATTGATTCACCGACTTGATTGACAGACAGAATGAATAACAAATGATCGATTATCAAGCATGGCTGTATGATGTACTGTATTAACTAGTTGATTAATTGTCTGATTAATTTAGTTGGCTCAATCACTTTGATTGAGTTAGTTGCTGATTGATTGACTGACTGAATATCTGACAAACACCAATTGACTAATTGATTGACTGACTAATGTAAGTCATTAACTGTTTGATTCACTGACTGATTGACTGGCTGACTGACACAGCTGATATGCTACAAAATATTTAGCTAAAGTTTCTATAAAACTTTTCACTTCAGTCAAAATTTAGCACTTAGCGAGTAAATGCCTAACTGCAGATTAAAGTAGAGTTTGATTGAGCAAAAGGAAAGTGCGAAGACAATGCGCTGAGGCAGAGTTTTACACTTTTCCGAATGGATTTTCACAGATTGTTCAGCTCAGCTCGTTTTGTAGACAAAAAAAAACAACAAAAAAAACAACAAAAACAAAAAAAGGCGAAGCGCCATTCAGACGCGACAAATGGCTGCGTAGGGCGCTCTCTCCCTCTAACATCAGTTGGGTGTGTATGTGTGTGTGTGTGTGTGTGTGTGTGTGTGTGTGTGTTTGTCTATGTGTGCTAGTTATAAAGGCCTCCCCAAGCAGCTGTAAAAAAGAAGTGCTTAGCAAACATTGCAATTTACTTTTGTTCCACAAACGCCAGACAAGCAACAGCAGCAGCAGAGGCAGAAGAAGAAGCAAAAAGCAAAAAAGGGATTTTATATATATGCATATATACTTATATATATATATGTACGTATATATGTAGAACTATAAAAAATAGAACTAAAACTTTATGCCATTCAAAATTATTGTCCCGAGATTTTGGCCAAATAGAGGAAAAAACAACTAAGTACCTTGCAGTCGAGCCAAATGCCGACTGCCCAATGCACGTTCACTCTACAAGGTAGATATTCTCAGGCCTTGCCACGCCCCCAATGATGGCTTGAACTGCAAAGTTGCTTGAGCCTAGCTCTGAAGTTATTAAATATTTAGTATTTCAGATCTCTAGAAACTCAAAAACTGATTCTGATTGCAAAACTTGTCTGCATCTAGCCATAAAACTGCTAAAAATGTGTTAGCTATAGCTTCCTACCACAGCTATGCCACGCCTGCCTGTGGGCATAACCAAAAAGTCTCAATACTTGATGAGACTAGGCTAAAGTCGAGTTAGGCTATGTCAAACATCTCAGACTCTAACTTGAATTGCAATGAAATACTTTAAGTTTATCTAGAGAGATGGGAAAAGAAAGAGAGATAAGCTTACAGCCAATAGAATCAATAGACAGTTGGATAAAGAGAAAAGCTAATATGCTCGCTTGGCCCACTTGCCTGAACAGAGCATAAAAGCTCGGCAGCAGTTGGACTGGCAAATGCAAAATGGCAAGCAGCAAAGCATAAATGGAGATTTACTCAATGGAACGAAGCGATTCAAGCAATTCACAGCGAGGTGAGAAAGAGACTAAGACAGTTTGGGGGGAGAGCGGAAGGGAGATAGTCTTTTGGCAGCGAGCCAAAAGTCTCACGTTAAACGTTTCATCAAAATAATTTCATTAAAATGAACTTAAATAAAATGACGGCCAGGCGAGACAGAGCCGCAGACATCGGTCACAGTGCATTGACCAACCCAAAGAGAGAGACAGCGAGGAACAGGGAGAGAGAGAGAGAGAGCGAGACGCACTATAAATTCAGTTCAGTTTGCCTAACTGCTTGTTGCTCGGGCCAAACTATGTCTAAAGCCACAAAATTGTGGCCGAAAGTTGAGCCTCGGAGCCCTCTCCAAGGACTCTTCAAGAAATCCGAGTCCATTTGTAACTCCCTGGTCCTAGGAGAGCAATTAGGAAAGCCACAAGCACAGAAAGTTGGTTAAATAGGCTATTTGTCTCTACTCTAACTAAGGGCATAGACGATGAGGTATCAAGTCGATACAGTTGATTAGTTGTACAGCTTCAAATATCCTGTAAATTGTAAACTAAAAATACTCTGTAATCACGTTTCCTAATCAGTTTATGCGCATTTAGATAGTTGAATGTTCCAATGTTCCACTAGAGCATGTCAAAGAGCTCAACACTTGAATACCCTGTAAACACAAAAACAACTTCAAGCTTAAATATACCCTGCAATACCCATAGAGCTATTCTGAATGACCTTTCGAAAAGTTAACGCAAGACAAATACAAACAAATTTGAATACCCTGTAAAAGCAGAGAATGCTGCATAGCTGTATACCCTACAAAATAGAAGTATGTGCTACAAAAGTTTCTTATCGACTGCTTAGGGTAGAAATTCAATCGGAAAAGTAAAACAAGTGAACATATGCATACCCTGTAGATACACAAGTAAAGTCTCGTTGCTGCTTTATACCTTGTTAGCACATAAGTTGCATAGCTCAATACCCTTTAAATACAAAACTATTGAATATCCTGGAATACCATGACGCATGCTAAGACAAGGACTTGGCCATTGCTCTATTGCGGAGAAGCTTAAGCCGTCGCAGAGCAGCTGGCCCATGTAACAATGCTCAACAAATTGAATACCCTGTAGGCAGATGCTTATCGGCCGAGTTGGCAGCCCAGCAGCAATTCGTAACGGTTGCCCCCAACGCGCTCTAACTGTACATAAAACGCCCTCGAGTGCTGTTAAGATAAACACAAAGTGGAAGCTGTCCGAAGTCAACAGGCGAGCATCCTGTTGCGTCTTTCTTCATCTTTATCTTCGCCTTCATCTTCATCATCTTCGACTTCGTCTTCTTCTCTTGCTGTTAATTTATTTTTGATGCTCGCTAACTTTGAATGCGTCAGAAATTGTTGTTGTTGTGTCGCCCATTTGACTGCTGTATGAGAATTTTTCTAATTTTTTTGAAAGAATTTTTTCGTCCTTTTTATTTTTAGCATTTTTTGTCATTCTTTGATAAGCTCGTTACACATTGCAAATGGGGTAAAGTGGGTATATTGGCTTTTGTTTAAATACCAGCAAGCGTGTCCAAATCTACTTAAGGGATATGTATCCTTGATCAGAACTAAGAGAAGAAGCGTTTTAAGAACAAAAAGGATATACAAAATGATAAGTATAAGAGTATGAATAAAGTATAAGGCTATGAGTGATTATTTTTCTTCAGATAGTAATATTACACGAGGTTCAGGGTATCCCCTAGTCGAGCACGCCGGACTGGCTTAATCTCACTTGTTTTGATTAGAAACTGTTGTCTGGACAACACCAACGACAAGAAATTGTTTTTTTTTGTTGCTTTTCTTGAGCTGTCGATGTGGTTTGTGTCCTTTTTCCTTTCGGCCTTTGGCGATACACAATAGAGAGCAACAGAGACGAAGACAGGGAGAGAGAGAGAGAGATATGGAGATGGAGCTGCTGCTCACACATAATATTGCTATATTTTTAGATACATTATGATGGATAGGCACATAGATGATTGCTGATAGAGATTAAGGGGCTGCGAAGCTGTTTTCACTCCTTCACTCTCTCAAGCAAATCTGAAATATCTGTTCGTAATCCATTTGCCCCTTGTGGGCACAGACAGCGGTAAAGCTTATTGATTACATTTTTCTTTAAGGCTTTTAAGTAATTACATTTGTCGACAAGTCATAGAGGAGCCAGACATAACATACTAGGCAGGAATTGTTATAGGACTTGGGGGCTGCATAAGAGAGGGATCTATTTGCTTATGGCATGTGCTATATATAGATTGTTGCAGTTCTTTATGAATATAATAAAAAATTGAAGAGAACTTATTCTACCACATCCAAACTGCTTGTATCTAGGCCTCAGCCTATATATGATAAAAAATCCTTATGGATTAGAGATTACATATCATGGATCATGGATCACGGATCATGGATCATGGATCATGGATCATGGATCATGGATCATGGATCATGGATCATAGATCATAGATCATGGATCATGGATCATGGATCATAGATCATGGATCATGGATCATGGATCATGGATCATAGATCATAGTTCAACTAATATTGATTATAGATAATTGCTAACAGATAAAAGCTATGTATACCCTATATAATTTGGGATGCCTTCAACAATCTGTCACACATAGCACATATACCCCATCTCTAGCATAGTTTGTCTGACAATGAAATTCATAGAAATTCCTACACAATTGAAATAGAGAGAGAGAGAGAGAGAGAGAGAGAGAGAGGGAAGCAGAGTTATATGTAACTCCGTAATTTACTGGGAATTGCGCTGTGCCAAGCGCTTGAAGTGCTTGACAATTGCGCTTGGCATTTGGGCTGAAAGAGTTGACTGTAAATTTATGTGCATATGCATTAACAGTTGGCCAAGACGAAGTAGCAGGAAAAGTCGTAGAAGAAGTTGAAGTATGAAAAGCAGAAGCAAACGTTTGCCAGCAAAACTTAACAAACGAGAAGAGGGCGCTCGAAAGGACAGAACTGGAGCAGGGAGACTTTTTACTTAGAAAAAGAACAACCCAAGAAAATGGATGTAGATTTTCGAATACTCTAACAGACAAGGGAAAGAGTGGGTAAGTCTATAGACCCGTTTATACCCGTCTATTAGCCTGTTTCTAGAATCGAACCACTCTATAGACCCTTCCCATATAGTTGTCTATAGATATCTCTAGGCACCGAACCCTTTCCAAAGAGTATCCTTATATTGCTCCCATAGAAACGGATGAGCCTCCCCACAAACCTTGCCTGTGCTCTTTCTTGAGACCCTTTCCATAGACTTTCCGAGTCTTACTTTCGGTGAGTTAGACCCTTAGCCAAATTGCTCCTCTCAATTGCTGTTCATATGGAATATTTATATACACCCTGAGCAGACATCCCCTTGACTAACTAAAAGCTGTAATACCCATCTCAGAGAGTATAAAATTGGTAGTCTCAACTACACTAAACAAATGGCAAACAAAATGAGAAGCGCTTCCAAAAAAAAAAAAAAGAAGCAGCGAAAAGTTGCATATAACAAATGTGGCAGGCACTACGGCAAACTTTTTTTATGTTGCCAAAGCAGCTATCCGAAAACGTAAGCCTCCCTGCCACGCCCCTCGTATGGTACGCCTCTATGTAGGATAGTTAGGCAACAGTTTGAGAGGCAGTTGGAAAAGTTCATTTGCCAAACATCGTGGCCCGAGGCCCAGAGCAAAAGCAGCTAACAACAATGTGACTGCACTTCACTTTCTCTCTCTCTCTCTATCACTCTCTCTCACTCTCTCTTTCTCTCTCTCTCTCTCTCTCTCTCTCGCTGTACTGCTGTTGTTTGTCATTGTTCTTGAAGTGCTCAAACTCCTTTGACAGCGAAGCAGCAGGCTCGACGAGCTGGAAAATATATGACTTTGCTTACCCTGTGGCCTCTCAAAGGGCGGTTCAAGGGTCAAGGGGGTTAGACAGAGAGAGAGAGAGAGCCACACAGAGGGGGAAAGAGAGAGTACGGAGGAGCGCAGCAGAGAAAGGCACTATATATGCCTAGGCTTTGCTGTTTGGTACTCTGTCATAGGCTATAATGGAATAGACTTGTTCGAAACTCGGAAGTGGCGATGACAGCATGAGCGTGAGTCGTGTCACGAGGCCTTTCAAAATTAACTTATTTCAATATATATTTAATCATGGACATAGTCTTTGGTATTTCATCTAATTCTTGAGGTGCTTACGAGCTTCGTGTCACGAATAATAAACCCACATACATATGTTTGAGCTCGTGTCACGAGTCACGAGATTTTAACAATTTGCCTTAAAATCTTTGCCCATCAGCAAACTTGATCTGCCTTCCCTTCGACTGACTACTCACGACACACGAATTTGGCTGTCATCTCCTCTCTGGCATGTGCCACAAAGCACTCAATGGCAAACTGAAGCGACAAATATATCCTTGGCATGTGGCATGTGGCATGTGGCATGTGGCAGAGGCAGCGGCATAAATTCAATGCGTCAAGTGGATGCAACTCGAGTTGTGGGCCACAGATTGACGCCGACAAGCGATGCAATTAGTTGGTCACGCTGCGAGCCACAAGGACCCTCGACCCTCGACCCGATGACCAATGACTCGACGGCCAAAGAGCGATGAGCGATGAGTGATGACAAAATGAGCAATGACAGGAACACGATTGACTCGATTTTTAAGTCGTATACCCTGTAAATGTATTTGTACATGTATCTGTATCTATCTGTATATGTATCTGTATCTGTATCTTTAGCTATATCTCTAGCTGTATCTGTATCCGTATCTCTCAATCTGTTCTCGACACCCAATCTAAGTGGGCGGATGGGTGTCCGGGGTGGGCGTGGTCGTGTGTGTGTAGCAAGAATGCTTAGGCATTGTTTACACGCATCTCGTTTAATATGCATGAGATTCAGGCACCTGCCCAGCTGCTCACCTGCCAACCTGTCGACCGCACGTGCCCCTAAAATGAGTGGGCCGAGAGTTAAGAGGGCGTCGATTGTGGGTTCGTTAGGGGTCAGGACTTGGGGGTTATCCACTAGCCCAGCTCGTCACAGATTGTCGAAATTGTTAACGGGCCCAAAAGGCAATTCAATCAGCTGCCCGAATGCCTGCTGAAGTGTCAAATGACATTGGTTGAAAGCAAAGCATATGTGTGGCGGGCGCAAACCAGTGTTGGACAACTGGCAAAAGGTAATTCACTTAAGTGGGCACAGAAGGAGGGAAAAGCAGGGAAAACTGAAATCTGTATTGTTTAACTGTTCTAGATGCAAGATACCGAGAAAATATATAGAAAACTGTTTTGAGTCACTGTGAAAAGCTGCAAAACACTTAAAGATAGAAACAGTGTTGTTAAATACTTTACTTTTTCAATTTCTCTAAAATTCCGAGTTCATTTAACTATTTAAAGCTCCATTAGAGCTTGAATATGTATGGAGCTAATGCATCTATTTGTCGAGTCAATAAATTGTTGCAAATTCCTTGAAATCTTTAAGCCCTTGGGGCGAGTCCTACGACAATTTTTCGTCTTTGTTTGTTTAGCAAACAGAAGGAAAAACAGTTCAAATTCGATTTACAGTTCAGCTTACAAAGGCAGCGGCAACAACAGTAACTATTATATATATATATATATCCATGATGACTGACTGTAGGCTGTGCACTGAGAGAAAAGAGGGAAGGGAACTGCAATGGTATTTTGATATGTCAATTATATTTGCTTTGCTTTGTCAGCAAAAGTCCTCAAGTTTTCGCTAAGTGTATGCATATTTGCTCTTGAAACTATTTACATAACAATAAGTTATGCAATACGTAAAGCAAATATGCAGGGTATCTGAAGGGGGCGGGGAGGGACGGCAGCACGTTGCAATTTCTTATGCATAAATATCAATAGAAATGAAAGAAAAGCCTTTGATATGTTTGATTTGATTTGATTTGATTACATTTGATTTATATTAGAAGCGAGCCTAGAATTGATGAGAGGCTAGAGCTAATGGACGGGGCGGAAACGGAGAGAGGAGGAGAGAGAGAGAGGTAGGAATTCGTATGCAAAAATGCAGCCTTATGACTGCACATAATGTGCGACACATATATACATATATACATATATATATATACATATATATATATGTCAAATACAGTGCATGCTAGAAGTATGCAAATCGAGTGCAATTTGCATGCAAAGTAGCTTCAAGAGCCAAACTGTAGCCCGAGCCAGAGGCGTAGCCTAAAAAAGGTGAGCGGGCGGGGTTTGGGGAGTTTGTTCTTAGTGGAGGTAGCGCCTAGCTTGACTAGCTCATTAGGAATGCCCGCAGCCAGCAGACTGCAATTGTGTGTGTGTGTGCATACTTCAGCTGTTAGTTAGTTAGCTTCGAGTTTTGATTTGAACAAAACATGTTGCTTTTGGCACACGCTGCACTCTGCTACTTTAGGGCATTGCAACTAAGACGCTCATTATGCAACATGGTCATGGTCATGCTGTGGGTATCTATAAAGTGAGCGCTGTCTCTGTGGAAAGCCTTGAAATGCTGGGCATACCATTTGATCACGAAGTGTAAGGCAGATTATGTTAGGAAATTGTTGTCTTTGAGGTATGTATAAACTTCTCTCATTATGTTTCATGTTCATTTAGCCAAACTCTCGCTCTGCTGTCCTAATTCTTATTTTCTTTGAATTCCAAGGAATCAAAATTCAAAATATTGCATCAAACTTTAAGCACATTTTGTAAATTTTCAAATGAAGCAAATGCCTCCGAGTGCCTCAAGACTTGACCGAAAGGCAAGCAGAAAGACATTTTAATAGCTTCACACTTTAATTTTACAGCTTTCAAAGAGGAGAAAACTGCAAAAGAACAATTTTAAGAATTTTCTTTTATTTTTTATTTTTTTTTCGATTGAAGAAAATGCACTTTGCGAGAATGTTTAGAATGCCACAAAATGATGTGTGAAATAGAAAGAAATGCAGAAAAAATAAAGTGGAGAGAGGCTTTTAACGAGCCAACACTGAACTCGTCCAGAGTGCGCCCTATTGAAGTGTTTGGGAAATGTGCTGAGCACAAAAATAAGAGGAAAAATTTGTTAGAAAATATTCCGGAATATGTGAAAAGGTAAAAGACAGGACAGAAAAGACTTGAGTAGTTTTCATATTATAAATTTATATATAATATTAATATATTATCAATATATGATCATTATAATATCATTATATCATCAGTGAGCAAGTAAACAAGAATTTTCGTTTTAGGTCTTCTTACTAATTACATATACCCAATCTCATAGGTTTGGTTTAGACGTGTTATAGAAATCTTAAATGTTGAAGTTTTCTCATATCAATTGTAATTAGAATACTAGCAAATCTTGCATACCCTAAATGAGTTCTTAACTGTTTCATGTTTCATCAACTTCAGAACAATAGCTCAATTATACTCTTCTCTTCTCTTTTCCTCTACTCTGTAAATGGCTTCTTAAGCTTGTTGAGAGTTGATTTGCTCTCAAGCAACTTTTGTTCTACACAAAAGTTAAACACTTGAGAGTTTTCCGCTTTAACTGCTACAAAAGGCACTTTCAATGCAATCAATTATCATATAAATACATATATACTTTATATAATCTTGAAATAAGCTTGAAAAATCTGGCAATCTATAGATTTTATTACTCAAACAATCAATTTCAATTGTTCAACGGCTGCTCTGTGCGTGTGAGTGTGAGGAAGAGGGAGAGGACTACAAGGGCTTTTGGTCAGTCTTGAGGGCACTTTTAAGTATAAATCATTGTATAGTGCTCTCTCGCTCTCGCCAGGCAACAATGCCAATACAATGGCGGACTTAAACATAATGCTAAATGCTCGATTAACGAGTTCTTTGAGCCATTCAATGTGCACACCAGCAACAACAACAACAACAACAACAACAACAACAACAACAACAGCAACAGCAACAAGAACAGCAACAGTGAAATCAAAAACAACAACAGCAGCAACAGAGCGCAGCATTAACAATGGCTGACCAACGGTACCTTACCCCATCTCCCTCTAGTGCGTGGTGTTAAGTGTGGTCAACTTACCCGTTCGGCCCGAACAACATGTTAATCTGCAAATAAAGAGAGCGCAAAGAAGAGGAGAGTGAGTAAATGAGCGTGAGCGAGACAGCAAGTGTGCTCGCGTGTGAGCGTGAAAGAGTTGAGTAGCGTTTACACACATATTGTAAGGAAGTGCAGATCATGAGAAATACTTTAGAGCGAGCGCCCTCCCACCACTTTTTCCCCATTGTAAAATAAGCAATAAAAAAATAAAACAGCAGGAGTGAGGGAGAGGGAAGAGGGAGTGAGGGGAGTTTTGCAGAAGTTTACTACGGGTATCAAGCGGATTCTCATGGGTAAATTGATGTTGGTTTTATAATCTTAAAAAAAAAAAACAAACCAGGCTAACTAAGAAGCGAGCATGCACAACTACCACATACCCTATGCATAATATATGTTGACGAATATTATATAAAAATAAATATATAAGACTATATATATAGTTTTAGCATAAGCAAAAAAGTTTATAGCTTATTTTATTTATAAAGTTTTTAAGCTTTATTAATTTGCATTTGATAGTATATACCCCTCGTCAAACATTGTGTGCAGGGTATGCCACAATACAAATTCAATCCTCAGCAAAATCACACGCAAATTTGTTACACGGCTTTCGCTTTGGGTATTTTGAATGTTTTATGGTTTTCAAAAAAAAATAAGAGGAGAAAAAACAAACCGAAATAAAATTCATAAAATCGACACAAAATTCGCGCACTTTCAGCCGAATCAAACAATAAATCTTTTTTACTCTAAGCTCGCTTAGATTTATATAACGTGCACAACTTCTCTGCCTCCCCTCTCTCTCTCTCTCTCCCTCTCCCTCTCACACTTTCGATATGTTAACTGCGCCGCTGCCTTTGCGGCCTCCATTTTGTGTGTGCTGAAAACTTTTTTCGTTTTGTTCTGGATTTCGTTTTTATACCCTGAACCCATTGAAAATGGGAAATCAGGGTATAATGTTTTTGTGGAAATGTATGTAACAGGCAGAAGGAGACATCGCAGACCCCATAAAGTATATATATTCTTGATCAGCTCGATGAGCTGAGTTGAAATAGCCCTGTCCGTCTGTCCGTCCGTCCGTCCGTCCGTCCGTCCGTGTGAACGCAGCGATCTCGTAAACCACAAAAGCTAGAGATCTGAAATTTTCATAGAATACTCGTCTATAGCCTACGCAGTACGAGTTTTTTTTAGATTTTCGATAACTCATCCCGTTTTCTTATTATCGATAAAAATCGATAACTTTTCTTCTATTAAGCATACCGTAAGAGCTAGAGACTCCAAATTCACTGTGTAGATCCGTGTAATGAATGCGGACATTATGTCATTTTTGGATTTTGGATGCCACGCCCCCTTCGCCCCCAATTTGAAAAATTCGTATTTCAAATACTAGAGACTTGTGCTTTGGCAAATACACACATATGAATGACATAATTACGCTGTGAAAGTTTGATTAAGAAAGTCCATCCCCAAAAAAAGTTATTAAACATTTAATTTCCCATATAATAGGCATATTGCAGCCCGAGCGCAGTCGCCGCGCTGACTGCGCAGTCAGCAGAGCGCGTGCTTATGCGTGCGTGCGTATGCATGTGTGTATGTGTGTGTGCGTTGCTCGCAATATTTGTATATGTAAAATAAGCATAGAATGTTGGGCAGATTGGCTCTTCGCAGGGTTCAGGGTATCTCGTAGTCGAGCCGTCTCGACTAGAGCACTCTTACTTGTTGGTTTTGTTTTTAGCATTTTGTATTTACCGCTGTTTTTTGCCGCCATTGTTTTGCATTCTAATTCTCGGCTCTGGGAGTATTTTTTTGCACTCGAACTGATTTGAAAAATTATTTTCTGTAATTCTGTATTTTATTTTTGTTTTGCTTTGTCAAAGTTTATTTTCGATTTAACGCTCTGCACATTATTTGACTTCCCTAAGGGGAGGGGGAGGGCGGAGGGGCAGGGGCGTGGCAAGGCTTTCTTTTTGTTTGGCTGTGTAGGCATTTCTTTGTGCTGTTTGTCGAGGTTAGGCCCGCCCAGTTTTAGGGCGTGGATTAGGCACAGCTCTGCTGTGGATAATGCATACAATTTGCAGTCATCAATTATGATAATTCGAACAATTTATGTTCATATCGATAACAATAATTGCGAACAGTTATCGATTGGCAATTTATTTCAGCAATTTATAGAAGCAAAGTTTATGATGGGGCTAAGCATTAAAGACAACTTTCAAACACCCACCCACACATGTTATCGATAACACATACAAGTCTTATCGATAACATATGCAATCAAAGTCGCCCTAGCTTTTCCCGCCTCATAAACAAGACTTTTAGCTTCAACTAAACAAATACTAAATTTCATTTGACTTAAAAGTTATTCGATAGTCGTTATCGATAAAGTTGAGTAACGCAAAACAAATGAGAGGAAAATGGGAAATGTGAAACGGAAAAGCGAGCGAAACGTGAAAACGAAACAGGAATCCGAATGCGAAACTAAAATCCAACTAGAAATTTAATGCGGCTATCGATACAGAGAAATGGACAATGACAAACACGAATAGCAGATAAAGCAAATAACGAGCTGCAACAACAACAACAACAACAACAAGGAACGGCAGCAAGAGTTGAGCTGGCATATCGAATTGCACGCAAAATGCAATGCAGCTCGAGCAATTGCTTTTTCGCTGTCAATAGTTGAACAGGAAAGAAGCAACAGCCAACACCGCCCCAAGCCACCCCAAATACCTCCCTAGACAACCCTTAGTTGGGGAAGAGGTTGGGGGTTTAGTGTTGGGCATGTTGCTTCGATATCCAAGTCGCAGCTAACGCTTATTGTCAGGTATCTTTATATATATCTATATATGTTGCCCTATACGCTATACCCTGACATGTCATGCTGCTATAACAGCTCTCTCTATACATAAATACCCTGCAAATAGTTAAGGGACACGGAAAGAGTTGCTTTAGGCTAGTTTTCAAGCAGAGCTAGAGAATGAGAGAGAGTGGGAAGGAAGAATGACTAAGAGAAATATAGAGAGTGACACAGAGAGTGAGAGAGAAGATTCGATATATACATTATAAGCTCTTCTAGGCCTTCTGCTGCTAGCTACAAAACTCATATACCCTATAGGAACATTTTCAATGGGTATAAAGAGAACAACAATCGTAGATCATATGCACTAAAGTCGGTATGTAGCTTACTTAATCTTACAATTACAGGGCAACTGCTAGTCGAGCAATGCCGTTTCTTTCGTAAAAAATTTCCATATAGTATATATAACTATTTATCTCTTTTTTTTACAAAATTCATATTGGTAAATACGCGCGAGTAATGCCCTATAGAAAGGGCGTTACAAATGGCAGGCGTGGCTGAACATAGGGCGTAGTCTAATGGCGGAGTAGGGGTAGCTTGTAGCTAGCTTAGGGACTGTGTGTATGGAGAGAGGGAGAGAGCTAGGGGTATACTTTGTAGGGTAAAAAACAATTGCAAACGATACGAGTCGAAATAAATATAGAGAAAATTGATATATCGTAACTAATGGCAAATACACACACACACACACAATACACACATACATACACTTATGTATATAAGTGTTTGCATAGATATGTATGTATGTCTATATAGACTTTAGTCAAACTAGTCAACTGGTCTAAAATTATGCCCAAAGCATTGTTTGTTTGCTGTGCTCGAGGTTCTGATATGTGTGCGTATGCGCCCTCTCAATTACAGGGTATAAATAGCTATATCAACATAAATACATATATGTATATATAGCCTCATAGATATAAACAGTAAACACAAGTAACTAACGCTGCATAGACAACAAAATTTTAGCTGTGAATACTTAAGCATGAGTTGCTCAGCAGGCAAGCTTTTCGGTGTTTTGCAACACTATTTTCTATAGTTTATGTGGTTACATGGTTATCTAGCTAATGCTAACTAAGTTTTGTATACAAATATATCTATATATACTCATTTTCGGTTAGCTTCTACCAGATAACCCTCGACATTAGAGCAGGCAAAATGTTTGGATATTTGCTAGTCGGGATCTCCCCATTAGACTAGCACTCTTAGTGGTATATGTCTGTATCTAAGCTATATTATACGCTTATTTTGCATCTCTCTCTCTTTCTCATATCAACAGCTTTTTAGGCCTATCTATAGTTATTTTTTAGTTCCACAACTTTATCCATTTGAAGCCCATTAATTGAGGCGAACACAAAACGTTCATGAATCTTGTAAAATCTTTCGTTGGGCGCATTGCAAACATTGATGCGCACACCTGTACGTCTGTACACCTGCACCATTACAGCTGCACCTGTGTACCTGGACTATTTGTAGTAACTGTTGTTGACTTTTGACACGGGCATCGGTAACATCGCCAACATCAGCCAAAAACTGTAACAGTCGGCGTCAATGTCAACAACGATTCAAAGCAATGCGACATTTAATACACCTGAGTGTTGCCATACAGGTGAGCGAACAGGTGTATCCGTGTGCCTGTGTCTCTCTCCCTGCGTGTGTTTATTCATATTTCAGAATTTTGATTCAATGCATTCTGTTTGTCGTTGTCGAATCAACACGAATTCGATTCGAAGAGCGCTCTGTTGCCCTGCACTCGGGGCGAAAAAACAACTTCCTTGGCAATCAAAGATATATCTATATCTGAATATACATACATACACATATATATTTATAATTGTATATATAGATCCCTGTAAGCCTTATTTGTTGACTCTAGCCAAGGAGAAACCTAATACAAAAATATGTCTTACAGGTATTTTCTATCTATTTATACCTTGCAATGTATTCCATTTCCAGTTGTTTCCCTGTTAGTTATGCTTCAAAAAACACATTTCCTGCATCTCCTATCTCTTGTTATTTGTTCAAATACTAATTTAATATATTTGCTATTTATTCATACATCAATGCGATTTCTATTTACATTTGTTTGCCTGTTAGTTATGCTTCAAAAACACATTCCCTGCATCTATCTCTCTTGTTATTAATATTAATTTAATATATTTGCTATTTATTTATACACCAATTCGATTTCTAATTCCTTTTGTTTGCCTGTTAATTGTCCCTAGAACGTATTTGAAAACACATTTCATCTATTTGTCATTTGACATTAGCTCAATTCTTTGTGTAGTTTAACTATTTACTTTCATTGCATTTTGCTCACAATAATTGCACTATGTTTCAATTCCAATTGTGCTAAAAACGAATTGGCTTTGCGTATGATTAAAGTATTGAATATATATGCAAATCGTCTGTTGTTGCCTAACTCTATTTTCGATTGTTTCGATGTCATAGTGTTCCACAGAGTTATATGGCATGACATACACTTGGTAAGGTTGAGCTTAGGTGCTTATGGTGTTTTTTTTTTCAAGGTAAATCTACTTTTTAGTTACGTTTCTAGTGATGTTCCAGTTCCATAATGTTCCAAGTGTCGTCAATACTCATTATTTCACTAAACCTTAAACATTATTTTGCTTTGTTCGGGTTCACTCTTAGCTGTGCTGTCAATATACGCCTTTCTATGCACTTCTCATGACAGTCAATAAGTCAATTATTCAAATTTTGTTTCATCCATATCAATGTACTTTTGTTTCTTCCAATTCAAGTTTCTTTTTCATCAATTCAATTATTTCCGAGTGAGTTCTAAAAACCGAGAAGATTATTCTTGGTCCAACAGCTGGAGGCAAATGAAGCATTTGCTAATACGGCTGAAATAAATAAAAAGCTTTGCTAATTAGTTAAGAGCTGCTACCTGCCGCCTACCAGCTGGCACTGCCTGTGTTTCCCATCCCACACATTCCCCTGCCGCAATTCTGGCTCCTGCTGCTGATTCTGTTCTTTAATCCACTTGAAAGCAGCTGCTGTCGTTTTCTTATTTATTTTGCGAAGAAAAAAAAGAAACAAATATAAGGGAAAATGAGAAAAAACATTGTCAGTGATAAATTTTGTTTACAAGCTGCCTGTCATGAGAAGCGCGTAGAAAGGCGCACGCAGGCAAACAGCTTTAGGCCTGGGGCCTTAAGCTTTAAGCTGTTCTCCCCCGTTGACAGTTGTCAGATGGCATTTACCGACATTTCAGATATGGTCACTATACGATTAACATGCGTCTTCCTCACACTCCCTCTCTCACTCTCTCTCTCTCTCTCTCACTTCGCCTCTGCCTCCTCACTCTCTCTCTGTCTTTCGTCAGAAAACTAAACCAAAGTATTCCAATTCGCCAAATTGTCTTTTTCTCTGTTGTATTTTTTCGTGGGGCTTTGTTTTTTTCGGGCGCCTTTTTGTTGTGGTTGCCGTTCCATTGCCGTGTTCCCAGGGGGCAATGAGCTGCCAACAACTGCCACACAACTAATCGTGTTGCCAGCGTCTCGCAGGTCTCCCATACCTCGGTCCCTCCCTCTTCGAATCAGTTGTGACATTTCCAAAGCTCAGCCACTCAACGGACCTCACATTCCCGTCCTCAGCTGCTACCCCAGGGGAACAAACACAAATACAAACACACACACACACACGCACAACAACAACCAAATCCCGTTAAGCGCAATTTTGTATACCCTAGGCAAGGGCCTATATATAGGCCTCTATACTACAGAACCTTGCTCAAAGTACGTTTGCATCTATTCATGCAAATAGTGTTCCAATTCCATTTGTTACTCTATTGGCTTGCCTATAAACTAACACATTAAACATTTGTCGCCTCATTTGACTTAATTTTTGTTCTTTCATTATTTCCAATCCATTTCCTTTACAAACATTTTACAATGTTTCAATTGCAAACGTTTCACAAGCAAACTGACTTGGTAAATAATTGAGAAACAGATTATAAATTCAAATGTTTGATCATTCTGAATGCAACTTTTGATTGTTCCAATTCCATAGCATTTATGTCATGCACTAGACTTAAGCTGCCATAGCTATACATATTCCTTCTTTATAAAGTCGATACTGCTTGTCAAAACGTTATTTATAATGTTCCAGTTTCACAACGTTCCAATTCATTGCTAAGACATAACTTTCCCGTGTTTGAATGATATTTTGGTGTTTCATCAATGAAGCTAAGACTACTTTGCCGCAATGTTATATGCAGTGTTCCATTTCCAACATGTTCCAACTGTCTCCTTTTTCTCCTAACAATTTCATTTTTAATTTGAATAATTTAATTTAGCTTTTCGTTGTCTATTCGCTTTAGCTATTCATAAGTTGTTTTGCTGTTTCACGTGCCATTGCGTTCCCCTGGCGAATCGCTCTGGCTCAGCACGTAAAGCCAAGAGCAATGCAAAATGCTAACATTCCCAGTAGAATTTCGAAGCTTTTGCTTCTGTTTTTTTTTTTTTTTTGGCTAAGAGAGACTTGAAAGTCGCGAGGATGCCCCCACCCCTAATTTTGTTTTCTTTTTCGCAGTCAAATTTCATTTTGTTTTTTTTTTTTTTAAGTCCAGCATTCCGTCAAATTCCAATTTGTTTGTTTGGAATTTAATAACTTTAAGTGGAAAACCGCCTTCACACCTGTTGGCAACGCTTGTCTCTATAACTACAGCTCAACTTTGAGCTAAGAGAGAAAGAGAGAGAGAGAGAGAGAGAGAGAGAGTGAGAAAGCGAGAGAGAAGACTACCCATATTCTATGGGTATGTCTATGTCTATATTTTATTCATAAACAAGTGTTCATCATTTCTTCCCTGGAATCTAGCTTAAACAAATAAATAGATTGAAGTCTGTTCAGCAAAAGGGAACGAAACGTAGATACCCTGCAGCTGGCAAGAACTTAAAGAGATAGCATGTTTAAGAGCATTATATATTGCTATATAGATTCTAGCTGCCATAGAGGGAATATTCCTGATTTTCTTGAACGTTAAGTTAACTAAGCGAAAGTGACTGGCTTACATATACCCTGTGCTTGTAAGGAATACCATAGCCAAGGTAATCCCTACAAGCTCTCTAACCTACAGGGTATATGCCAGGCAGTGATATACGAAATAGATCTATTGAAAGAATTCCCATTCCCAAGAAGGAATGTCTGTATTGATATATGAGAGCAGTGAAAATAAAGAAATCGACGCGCAGATACCCTATAGCTAAAAGAACTTGCCTAGCTATGGACTATATTAGATATAATATATAGTACATATAGTATATTATCTCTAGCTCTATCGTATTAGGATCCAATTGTATAAAAAATGAAGAGAGTCTGTTCTAGTCTTAACTTTCAATTCTCTGCCATTAAAGTCTATGCGAAACTATTTGGTAAAAATGTAGTAAATATTTATCAGTTCGAGTCTCAGTTTGCCTTTGCAGGGCATAGGAACTGTGCGAGTAGGATGATAGCAAGTGTTTTCAGTAAACGCAAATGAAACTCGAACCAAAAGTCACTGAAAGGCAGTGGGCGTGGTCTAGCTGAATCAGCCTTAAAGCCGAGCTGAAGCTTAGCAGATCGTCTGTGCCGAGTCGAGCTGAGGCCTGAACTTGAGTCGCGACTTAGGCTCGAGTCAAACAGTGCCCAATGCGTTTCAAAGGCGTCAACACGTGCCTAGGCCAATGGAGAGACACACTTTAAGTCACAGGCGACAAGCAACAGTTACAACAGTGTCAACAGCAGCAACAGCACCAATCGGAGCTAGCAAGGCGCCGAGATCCATGCATGAAGTTAGCAAACGGATAAACGAAGAATTTGAAACGCATACTTTTAACAAAATGGTTAAAAAAATGGAAATGGAATTGATAACAACGCAGATGCAAAATGAGCAAAAGTTGCTGCTGCAGCACCAACACCCACCCCAAAACCAACCGCAACTGCCTAGCATGCCTGTGTTAAATGAAACAGAAGCCGAGGAGCAAAGCGAGCATCGACGTCGACACAAACACAAGCACAAGTCCAAATCAAAGAAGTCGAAAAAGTCCAAGAAGCATTCAAAGTCCGAGCTGGAGCGTGAGGCCAAGCGAGAGCGCAAGCGAGAGCGAAAGAGACTGCGCGCGAAGCAAGCGCAAGAGAAAGAAGATGCTGCATCGATCGATGCGAATGCATTGCGTCCGCGACATTGGTTCAATCAGAAGAAACGCATCTTGGAGCAATGGAGGCGAGAGCACAGTGACAAGAAGAGTGATAACGATAACGATAACAAAATCGATGACGACAGCGAGTACTAATGCAAAATAACATAAATGAAAAGTAAGTAAGAGCTTCACAACTGATTTGAATTCAAGATAAAGTCCTCAAGGGAAAAATTGACTTGCATGAATAACAATGTCGATAACGATAGCGTTTATCGATAAATATTAATGAACTAAAACAGAAATTCCCAGATTTGCATGAGTGAAAGTCGGATATTGAAAATTCCATTAATCAAGCAAGTGATAACAAAATATATGTCAATAAGGAGCTAAAACTAAGTCTGAATCAGTATAGAATTATAGATTATTTTGGTAGCTTGAAGCATTATCACTTTTCATAAAATTTAGCTAAGCCGAAATATTTGTGAAACTTTTAGCTTGTAAATCTACCAAATGGCTAAAATCTATAGATATTAGCCGTTGCCCAAAACAGTTATCTATAAGTCGTACAGTCGCCGAGCTATGCCTAAAGAATTAAGTCAACCAATCTATGTATATTGGATCGATATTAAGATAAATCTGTGTAGATATTGACGAATGTTTAATTTAATGTTTGTGTTAACAGAGATATATATATACATATACATATTGGCTAATTATAATTATTGTTATCGATAACAAACTTAAAGTAGTTTAATGCAACTGTACTAAAAAATATTGTTTAAAAGAAAAATGTTAGCAAATGATGTAAGAGTCGTGACTGCAGCTGCAAATGCCTGTGTGTATGTGAGTGTGTGTTTGGGTGTGCGGAAGTGTGTGTGTGTGTGTGTGTGGGTAGTGAAAACCCTAGAACATTATTTCTTTTGTAAATCCCATGAACAATGCCCACGGCACGTGCGTGGCAACCAAATGAACCAAATGAACAACAGGCAAACGCCGTTCGCTAAGCCAAAAGCAATTATCTGACATAGCTGGGCCATAAAAATGGTCAATTACAATATCACGATATTACCAATACACCAACACCAACATACACACACACACACATATACACCCTCGCTCGCTCGCGCACCCCCACTAGCAAATACCCTGGACATAAATTATGCATTTCGCCTTAGTCCATCGCCTTTTATCAAAATATAAAAAAGGTTGCTCGAAGTTTAAGATTTCGGCTCGCAGATAAGAGAAACCAAAATCGAATAACGATTAGAGGGAAAAGCTTTCAAGCTAAGACTAGTTACATACCCTCTAATTAGACTTATTTGTAATGTAAAACATATTAATATTAATAAAGCAAACCTATTCAAGTGGGGCAACTTCTTAAAGCGGTTGCTTTGAAAAAGGCTACATTTGATATTTCACTTCAAGTAAATCGAATATAAGATACCCTGTACACTGTGCTGCAGTTATTGCACTTAATTTTATGCATTATCATATCATTTACTTATTTCATGAGAATTTAAGCATTCAGCTGCAGCGATTATGGCTAACTCTGAATTAATTCACGCTGTTTTGACAATCAGATACCCTGTAATCTTATCTTTAACAAATTTAGGTAATTTTCAGATAAAATATATCAGTAAAGTTTAATGGTCTTCATTATTTAGGTCTAAGTTCAGAATATATCAAAACAGAGTACACGCAACTCGACTAAAAAATACCCTGCAAACAAATCTTAGTGTTATAGGTATCTTATTTTAGGTGAATCTTAGAGTTTCTTGATTGAATATATGAGACTGAAGGAGAATTCAACTCAACCATTGGATACCCTGTAATGCAATAAGCATAGATCTAGATTGAAAATGAAGCTGCACAATCATTAAAAATTCTATTCTACTATGAGATACCCTATGAAAAATGCTTGGTACATACTAAAAATTTGGAGATGCCAATCAGTAGGCTTGAATTAAATGAGTTATCCTATGTCTGGCTATGTATACTGAAGCTACTAGCTACTAGCTACTAGCTAAATACCCTATAAAAAGTTGGTTAAAGTCGACAGAGGAAAGGAGAGAGAACTATATTGTAGTCTTCTAGCATCGATTACACTTATAGGGTATATGGAGCAATGGCGTGTCAGCTTCGTAATCGAAGCTGATGAAAAGGCGCAGCAACTAAATTTTCCACGAAAAACTGTTCGAATTTCCATTTCAATTTCAATTTCAATTCCAAATGAAATCAGCTACAGAAATCAGAGCGCTCAATTGATGATGTACACACAAACACAAACACACACACACACACACAGACATATATGTACATATATCCTAACTAAATGCAACTAAGCCATGTACATATTTGAGTGTGTGTGTGTGAGTGTGTGAATGTGTGTGAATGCAAAAAAGCATTTAAATGGCCCAAAAAACATAAAAGAGCATGAGTAAAATCATTGGCTATATGTGTGAGAGAGACAGAGAAACAGAGGAAGATAGAGAGGGGAAGAGAGTGTGCATGAGAGTGAGGAGAGCGAGAGGGGCATAGGTTATTGGTTAATAACGTGAGCGAGAGCTGAGAGACAATTTAATGCCGGAAATAGTTTTTCCAAGCAGAGGCACAGCCAGGGACGGCGGGTATTAAGGGGTTCGGCTAGCTGGCCAACATGTATGCAGACGTGTGGGTGTGTGTGTGTTGGTGTGTGTGATTGCAAAATAAATTTACTAATAAAATGCCAACAATTTTCTGAGCTAGAGCAAAAACCCTAGTTAAAAAAGGTTCTGCAGGGCAAAGCTGTGCATGTGTGTGTGCGTGTGTGTCTGTATGTGTGACTGTGTGTGTGTGTGTGTAAAGGGGCAAGCATTTTGTAATAAACATATTTGAAATGCATGCCACGCAGTCGAGCAGCAACAACAACAATCGAAGTTCTTTTGGGGGCGATTCGAAATGTTTTTGGAAAATGAGCGCAATTTGGACTTTGACCTTGGACAACTTTTGGCCAGCAAGCAGTGTCGGGTAGAAGGAGGCGGGGTAAAGGTGACTTGAAGAGGGCTCACCCAGCATTTGAATGTCTGGCAAGAGCTTTGTAGCAGTTCGAATGGCAACAGGCAAATAGATTCGAGGCTCAAGGTCATGTGAGCAAATGCCTGGAAGCGGAAACGGAAACGGAACCGGAACCAGAAGCGGAAACGGACCAGTGCATGGGCAACAGTCAAAATGGCGGAACGAAACCTAAATCAAAATCGAAAGTGAATTGGGCAAAACAAAATTGGAACGAAATGAAACAAAACGTTTAGAGATTGGAAGAATGTTGCCAATGGAACCAGTTCTAAGTGAAACTGAAAATTAAATTGGAAGTGAAACTGGAATGCGACATACAAATAAATGTTCAGTTAGTTGGAACTGGAACTAGACCTGGAACTAGAGCTGGAATGTCGTTCATTAGCAAATGAAGGGCACAAAGTGTCGAAAGAACTGATTACAAAATTATATCTGATGCATGAAGCAAAAATGATCATCAATCATGATTGATAAAGCTCAACAAAATCTCATTGCATTGTAAGACAAGTTCAAGAGCTCATTGTGCGAAACACTATTGGAAATACAGAAAATATATGACTCTCACATCAACAGCAATCAATCATAATTGATTGATGATTGCAGTTGCAAAGCGAACACACTTCGAAAAGTCTAGTGAGATCCATTAAATAATTTGCATAATAAGATAATTTCTATTAAAAGCTATAAAAATTCTGTCCAAAGTGTTTTTTCGCTTCAATCATGATTGATGGCAATCATTAAATATTTGTTGCTAATATTTATGGAGCTTTTCTCGATTTAATTAAGCTTCAACTGCTTTTGCCTTTTGCAGCCAACAACAAATGACCAACAACAATCAACATCAAAGGAATTTCAGAATTTCACCGCCCCCAGGGCTAAGTAGAAGTAACGGCATCCTGGATTGATGGATGTAGCGATTGATGATGATGGAGCAAGGAGCGGGAGAAGGGACAGGAGGAGCAGCATCTATAAAAGATACTCGAGGGCATGAATTAATTTAAAGCTAAATGCGAACAGCAACACCAGCAATAAAATAAATTGGGAAAATCTTTTTATGCCCGCAGCGCCAACAGCGTTCAACAAAAGGAAGTGGGCGTGGCACCAATAGCGGGGTCAGAGGGGTATCAGAGAGGGGGTGGGGCCATGGGCATGGGGCTTGGCATGGGGAAAGACGGTCAATTGGCTGATATTTCCAATTTGAATGAAAAGTGATTGAAGAACTTTGAAGAGCGCACATAACAAACGGCAAAAAAAATGAACGAGAAAATTGAATGAAAATTGATGAGAAATCAATTGAATGAGAGACAAGTTAATACCCTGCAAGTGTTTAAAGATATGGCATATACTTGAGTTTCCTATGAATGCATTGATGATGATTGATGCACTATAAAATACCCCATATATATTTATATCCTATAATATATTTATAATATAAGTATAACAGTAAAACAGTATCACAGTATACTAGTATACCTATGCAGCTGTACAAAAATATATCAGTATAACAGTACAGTACGGCCGTATAAAAGTATACATATATACCAGTATAATAGTATGATAGTATATCAGTATAACAGTATACCAGTATAACAGTATAACAGTATACTGTATAACAGTATACAAATATTGCAGTATAACAGTAGGACAGATTCACATTATATCAGTACTATGTATTCAAAATATTATTAAATATTATTAAACATCATTATAAGCAAGTCATACAGACTAGCGAATACGCTCTACGCTAAGTAAAGCAAAATGAAAACTGTGCAAAGGGAAATTTTAAAGTTTATTTTTTTGAAATTTTTTTCTTTTTTGTATGCCAAAGTTTTTTGGGCTACGCAATTAAAAAAGTAAAGTGTTGCTAAAATATAAATCGACGTACATATATATGCATGTATGTATGTATATATCAACCTATGTAAAACTGTATACAGATAACTGTTATATGAAATTTGGTGCATAGAAAAAGTTTGTTTAAGAAGGGAGGAGGAGTGGGAGGAGGAACATTGTTAAAAACTTACCAGCTGTTTTTGCTGGTGCAGCTAGCTCGATGCTGACGCTGACGTTGACGTTCGATGCGCGCTGCTGCGCGAATCAAAATTGAAAAGAACTTGGCAAGCGGCGCGGCGCGGCGAAGTGCGGCGGCGACGGCGGCGAGTTGGTGCTTCAAAATGTCCGCAGGGCCGAAGTTTATTTTGATTTGTTGTAGCTGCTGCTGCTGCTGCTGCTTCGGCGACAGCAGAGGTCGTTCTTACTGTTGTTGTTCGTTCACTTTACACTGTGACCGTTAGCTGGCGACAACAGCGTAGGCGCTGACGCTGACGCTGACGTTCACGTTGACGTTGATGTGGACGTTGACGGCGCTGCTGATGGCGATCTGAAAGGCGTGCGAAATTAATATAAATATATATATATATATATATATATATATATGCATAAATTGAATATATAATAAAATTGACGTTAAATTGCATTGGGAGTGGCTAGGGAGGCGGGGCTCAGAGGCGCCGAGGCGGTCACTTGTTGAAAATTGTGTTTATTGTGCATGTTTTAATTAGCAATTCGCTTATGGCAGCTGATATTGGCAGCATGATTGCAATTTTTATTCATAAAACAATTTTTTCGTTATTAAATTCTACTGAATATAGTTGAAATTTGCATAAATTTGCTTTAAATTTACCATTTAAACGTTCTTTTTTTTTGCAGCATTTCGTTTTACATTAACGGTAAACAGAGGCGAAAATTGAATTGGCAGCAAAGCGTAACAAGATTTGCGGCGAAAAGAGAAATAAACACTCTTCACACACTGCACGCGAGAGCATATTGGCTACGAGCAGACACACGCACACATACATACATATATAGAAATATACATATATATAAACTCACAATTTGACATAATTGAATATAAACTTTTAAAATTCCTGTTTGATTTAATTATTAATTACACTTTGAGCAGAGTATTGCACGGTCGGGTACACTTTGTTAATTTTGCTAAACTTGTTGCGGCGCCGCTTCAAACTTGTTGATGATGGCTTGAGTGCGACTGTGTTAGTGCGCGCGCTCATTAGGCGCCTAATCGACTCCAAATGTGGGTGACCGGGCGGGCGGGCGCGCAGCACAGCAGCTGACTGCAACGGCAAAAGAATCAACAGCAACAACAACAACAACAGACGCAGCAAAGAACCGAGGCGAACGCGTCAACGATTCGTGTTGATTGGCAGACGCAGCCAATTAAACGTGCAAAGCAAATGCAACTATCGAATTCGCTGTGTGCGTGTCACAGTAAGTCCAAAGGAGAGAGCGAGCGCGCGCGCTGCTCAGCAATGTTGATTAGTCTGTGCACATGCATGAGTTTGAGCCGCAACAACAATGACCAGTTGACGCCGTGTGTGCGTGTGCGTGTGCGTATGCGTGTGTTAGTGCAATACAATGGCAAACATATTGCAGCTGCCTATGTTGCATAGATATGGGCATAAAGGCGCGCATAGGGGCTATGCTATGTCCACCCCCTTTTTGGCAACAAGAGCAGCAGCTGCTACCGCTCTGCCGCTCTGCCGCTCTCCCACTCTGACTCTCTCACACTCGTATGCAATGTCAGCAGCTGCCTAGCAGGCATACACTAGTGCTCCTCAATCTAACCCACCCCATATGCGAATAACAACGGCAAGCTAAAGTGATTTGAAGAGGTATGCCAGGCCAGCAGATGCTGTGTTATGTAGAGTCTGAGTGTGTAACTAGCTGTTAGAGTGATGCTTTCTGTATATACACATATGTATTATATTCATTGTGTAATTTTTGTTTTGTTACATATTTGCTGGCTAGTGTATATGCCCTTTGTGTAGCTTGCGCCATGGGCTGCTGGGTATAACAACACGACTCTTGTGCTGTGGTCAATGTTCGCTCTGTGGCCATAAAACTAAACTCCCCACTGCAACGCTCTTCGTCTCTCCCTCGGCGCACCTCTTGCTCCTCGCTGCCTTTTTTGCTATTTGCGGTTCTTTCCGTTGCTTCGTCGTAAATGAGCGACAGACCAGCAGCAGCACCAGCAGCAGCAATAACAACAACAACAGCAACAACAACAGTTAAATGCGAACCATTAGAAATCGAAACGGATGGTAGTTAAGATTTGACATTCGAGATTTCCACTTAACGATTGTAAGGAATATCGCATGTACGAACGTTCGAAATTAACGTCAAGCCCTCCCGCTGCTGCCGTTGTTTCCTCTTTTACGTTACGTAATGCTCCTATTAAATATATCTATATAAATATATGTATATATATATATATTTATTTATTCCATTTTCTATCATTCTTTTTCATAAACTTTAAGATTTAGCTTTAACTTTGTTTTCTTTTGCTTAAGCCTTCTGGCTTCTACACTCTCTCCTTCTCTCTATATGCACCTATCTACGTAATACTCCTAATAATTGCGTTTTCTGTCTGAGGTTAACAATTGCAAGCTTTTTGCTACGGTTCCTAACGCTACCTGACTTTTGCCCAGGTGCAACAAAGTTGTTGTTGTTGTCCTTGATGCAAATTTGTGCGCCCTAAAACCAGGCGTTTGTCAACGAAGTCGAGTTACAGCCCTACAAACCCCAAAAACCCTAGACCTCGTCAAGCCCCTTGCTTAAGCCAGCAACAGACCACATTGGGGTAGACTAGATGCAAGCTAAAACCCAACGTTGGCGACATTGTTGACTCGCTTACTTTTTAGTCAAAAGCCCCTAACCCCAAACCCCCTTTACCCCACACCTATCCCGCGCACTTCACTCACTCGCTACCCCAAGCTCCCACTGTCTGTGTCTCTGGCTGTGTCTTGGCAACGCTTTCGTAATTGCTTATGCAAATTTTCACAGTTGCAAGTAGCAGCTACCCTCTGGAAATCCCTACCGCCTACCCCCTAGCTGTAATGCAGCCCCTCGCCTTTTGCCAACCCCACTTGAAGCTTCAACTGCAGTTTTTTTTTATATCACTCTGACTGCATCTTTCTGGCTGTGAGTTTTGTTGGCAAGCAAAACTTTACACACACCTACCTCTAGCTCCAACCCCCAACCCTCAACAGCCGACCCCCTTCGTTAGCTGCGCCTCTGACTCGACGGTCCATCGCGCATTTTCATTGTCAACGTCGACGTCGAGGAGCTGCAGGCATTTGCATAGGTAACAAAATGCATTTCCCAGCAGCTCCCCAGCCCCAACCCCTACCTGCCTGCAGGCAACCCTCATGGAGGAGACCCTTAGCAGTAATTATACCCTGAACCCATTGAAAATGGGAAATCAGGGTATAATGTTTTTGTGGAAATGTATGTAACAGGCAGAAGGAGACATCGCAGACCCCATAAAGTATATATATTCTTGATCAGCTCGATGAGCTGAGTCGAAATAGCCCTGTCCGTCTGTCCGTCCGTCCGTCCGTCCGTCCGTCCGTCCGTCCGTCCGTCCGTCCGTCCGTCCGTCCGTCCGTCCGTCCGTCCGTGTGAACGCAGCGATCTCGTAAACCACAAAAGCTAGAGATCTGAAATTTTCAGAGAATACTCGTCTATAGCCTACGCAGTACGAGTTTTTTTTAGATTTTCGATAACTCATCCCGTTTCCTTATTATCGATAAAAATCGATAACTTTTCTTCGGTTAAGCATACCATGAGAGCTAGAGACTCCAAATTCACTGTGTAGATCCGTGTAATGAATGCGGACATTATGAAATTTTTGGATTTTGGATGCCACGCCCCCTTTGCCCCCAATTTGAAAAATTCGTATTTCAAATACTAGAGACTTGTGCTTTGGCAAATACATACATATGAATGACATAATCATGCTGTGAAAGTTTGATTAAGAAAGTCCATCCACAAAAAAAGTTATTAAACATTTAATTTCCCATACAATAGGCACATTGCAGCCCAAGCGCAGTCGCTTCGTCAACTGCGCAGTCAGCAGAGCGCGTGCTTATGCGTGCGTGCGTATGCATGTGTGTGTGTGTGTGTGCGTTTCTCGCAATATTTGTATATGTAAAATAAGCATATAATGTTGGGAAGATTGGATCTTCGCAGGGTTCAGGGTATCTCGTAGTCGAGCCGTCTCGACTAGAGCACTCTTACTTGTTTTTAATGTGCAAAACAAATACAAATTAAAGCAATGCAAATAAAAGAGTTGCTCTAGCTGCAAAATTAAAATAAATTCCAGTGTGGGGCTTGGGGTAGGCAGCTGTAGCTAAGGGTAGGTAAATGTGTCTGTGTGCATGAGTGTGTCATAGCAGGTAGCTTTTGCTGTAGCTGAGATTTGCCTGGATAGAAATAGTTGATTAGCCACAAAAAGTTAAAAGTTTCCTAAATGAATGACAAATTAAGCGAATGGCAACGAATGCCGAAGCACAACATACAGAATGAAAACTTTTTTTACTCTAAGAAACTCAATTGGGAATAACGTAGAATTGCCTTTAAATACCATAAATGAGTCTAGATCAAGAATGTTAATAAGAGCTTGGCTTTAAGCTTGATAACATTTCTAAAATGAAAGCTATTGGATATGGATAGTTGTGATAGGAGCGAATGATATGAATGAATGATATGAATGATTGACATGAATGAAGGAATGAAATGTATGAATGAGTGAGCAATGTTATGAATGAATGAATAATATAAGGAATGAATTATATGAATGAATAATATATGATATGAATGAATGATATGAATAGTTGATATGAATGAATGGATATGAATTAATGATAAGAAAGAATGAGAGAAATGAATCGACTAATGATATGATTGAATCATATGAATGAATGAATGGTAAAATCAATAATATGAATATATATTATGAGTAAATGGTATGCTCAAATGATATAAATAGATCCAATGGACAAGTGAAATCCATTAGAGTGCCTGTCAGTCAGTTGCTCATTCTATCCGTCAATCATGCTGTAAGTCAATCTTTTACTATTCCACATCTATAATTATGCATTCTCTCTATATCAAACTATCTCTATTATCTATTCAAGCGAATCCCATTTCATATAGACATTACTTTAATAGGCAGTTTGAAGGCTTTACCTAACCGAGTCCATAAATATAATTGAGTGGGCTTTCGAGCAGAGTGCGGGAGGCTATGAAGTCAACTATCAACAGAACAATTTTGGGGCTAAGCCCGGCCAATTGCCAGTTCATAATTTGTGCAATAGCTCGGGTCAAATGCAGGCCTCAATAGAGGCGACACAGCGAGAGACAGACAGAGAGAGAGAGAGAGAGAGGGGTCCCTCGAGGTCGAGAGGTAAAAGGGGTAGGGTTTGCAGTGTGGCAGCTGTTGGCAACACCTAAGTGAATGGGGATTGACATGATTGGAATAGCCAGGCAAAGGGAATCGGGAGGAGAGGCAGCGGAGGGTGTTGCATATGAAATTAGCCAAAGATTGTCGACACACATGCGTTTAGGGGTTGCTCCACAGCAGGAGGAAAGGGGTTTGTCGGGTTGTGGCTAGTGTCATGGGGAGTTGCTTGTGGGCCAATTGCAATCAGTTAAACAATGTTGCATATTAACAGCCGACCAGACACGCCACCAACAGGCAAAACTCTATTGACGGCAGGACACGGGAGGTGGGGTACAGGGATCAGGGGTCACGGGGCCAGGGGCCCTGCGGAGAGTTAGGGTATCGTTAGACCGCCCGCAATGTCTGTGCATAAATAAGGCATAAATAACGGACAGGCCTTTTGGGGGGCCGCAGGGTATACGGTTTGTCTGGCTAATTAAAACACTTGATGGGCTCTTTCAGCGTAAAGCGCCATCTGGCGTGCAGAAACGAAACGAGTGAAAAAAAATTGAAATTGCTGTAAATTGCAAATTTCATATGGTAAAGAGGACGGAACAAGTCGAGCGAAAGGGAGAGGGAGAGAGTTCAGAATGGGGGCCAGTTCTGGTGCTGGTTTATTGACAGGTGGCAACACAATTAGAGGGCAGGTTCATTTGAACTAGTTCCAGCTAAAACAGAGAAATACTGTGGGAGTGAGTGAGTGAAGGCTGAGAAGTTGCGGCTCTGCACATAATTTATTGTTATTAAGTGTTATTAATTATGATGCCATTTAAATCGCACGGGCGGTTGACATTGCGGCTTTTTAGCAATTGGAATCGGCATTGGACTAGACTAGCTAGGGGTTCACGAGAAAGGGGATGGCACACAATTTCATTCGACCACAAACACACACTTGAGAGCCACTTAAAGTATACTTCTTATAAACTCTAATTACAATTTAATTGCTAGTCGCGAAATTGCACTTAATTTGTTATCGATCAAATTATCGATTAATTAGCTGTTAATAGAGTTGAACGTTCTGAGTAAACTGTCAATGCATATCAATTAAAAGCGAAGCTTAACAAACAATAACTATTTTGATTTAGAGAGAAGCTGAGCTGTTATCGATAACAAGGGTTTTTTTTTCGAAAACATATAGGGTGGTATATATAGTTGAACTCATATTTTGTAATATGTTTCACATAGTACATAGCATTAAAGAGGGAATTTCTGTAATCGATAACTTTTTCGATAGGCAATAGAATATAATTGCATTGTATTATTAAGGGCACTCTACTTATACTATGTTAAAATCGATAAAGTGTTCATGTGACACAAACACATATAGTTAAAAATCGGCCTGATTTCTGGTAATATATATATAAATGAAAATACGTTTTGATTTAAGCGTTTCAACAATTTAAGCATTTTTATCGACATCTCCTATCGGTAGTTGTCGATAAAGTTTTCTGAAGTAATAAACAACGAAGTTTAATTGGAATTCTCTCTTTTATAAGTGAACGTAAAAAGTAAATAAATAATGCGTGCCCTATCGAACAGATAATTGAATTACAGACAGAACCCCATCTCAGGAGAATATATCTACATACATATCGAAAGCTGCCGCCAGATGGCGCTGCAGGCGCACAAACCAAATTATTACGAGTTACATTTTGAGTGGATCTCTTCTGTCTGAATAAATTGAACACTTCGAGAACTGTCAGTAATAAAGCGAGACAACGACAGAAAGAGAGAGAGAGAGAGACAGGGAGGGAGGGAGAGAGTTCATTTTTTGGTAAAGATTTTTACGATTGGCAGGCGGCACGTTTACTTTTAGCATTAAAGGCGACAGAAGGAAGCGCTTTTTATGACCCCAAATTGTGAGAGGACACTCTCAGATAGAGCGAGAGAGAGAGAGAGAGAGAGGGAGAGTGGGATAAAGTTTAAAACAATAAAAATGCGCACATAAAATGCAACATTTTTCGCTAGTCTTTTAATGCATTGCCGAAAGGCCAAAAGTGGCCAAAGGCCATTAAAAATCCGAACAGAGAAAGAGACGGGGAGAGAGAGAGAGACAGAGATTGAGGAGAGAAAGGAAGAGTAAGTAAGTAAGAGAGAGAGAGAGAAGGTCGAGAGTGGACACAAAGGCAGTTGAACAACTGGGTAAAGGCTAAGGGCAAGCGCGCAGACAATCAGCCTGAAACACTGAGAGATGGAGTAGAAGCAGGAACAGAAGCTGGAACTGGGCGGTTGTTAAAGCTGTAAGCGGTTCACAGATTTCGCACAGCTTTTCACCCAGTTATCTGGCCTCAAGTGACGCTGACGTGGACATGGACATGAATGAGAGCGAGAACGAAGGGCTTAACGGCTTAGGTCCAAACGGATTTCAAGACATCGAGGCGCTATAAAAGGACAAGCGACACACGACACACGACACGCGATACGCGATATGCGAACGTCGAGGTCGCACAGGGACACGGCGGTGTTGGAGTTGGAGTCTGCGAGGACAGAATTGTAGCAAATAGCGAAGGCAGAATCGATGACACGCCATAGTCCGAGTAAGCGCCGCAGATTGAGACTCGGGAAGAGGCTGAGGCAGAGCCGAAGACCAAGTGAAAGTCGAAGGAAGAATATGAGCCGCAGGCAGAACAGAAGTTATTGTCGGCATAAGAGATTATGGCAAAGCCAGTGCCCAGATTTAATGTAAGAGACTGAGACGGAGGCTGAACTAGAGAGAGAGAAAGAGAGAGAGAGAGAGAGAGAGAGAAAGAGAGAGAGAGGGAGCTAGAGCAGATAGAAGGAAGAAGACGTTAAGTAGAAACCGGAGTTGTAGACAGAGTTACAGAATGAGATCCAAAGGGAGCTCCCAGAAGCAGTCAACATAAGATACTTATTCGGAGCTGGGGCCACAGACGTGCTATGCCATGCTATTCACAGAATACCCTAAAAGCTGAGGTAACCTCAAAGTGCTATTATGCCTACTCCAAATACCATAGATAGCATGCCCTATTCGCATAAGTCTAGCAAAGGGTATTTGGAGCACGACAAACCTTGACGGGGCTCGAAGCTACTTGGCGTGTGACTAGGCTAGGCAAATGCAGGTGACTGTTGCTACTTCTACTTCTACCTCTTCTACTTCTCCGTCTACTTCTTCTTCAGGCCGTGGCGCAAGGGGGGAGGCGGAGTTGGCGGCGCAGGCGTGGCATGTTTAGGCGCCACAAACGAAAATGTGGCTCGAAAAAACAGGCTCTAAATTGTTATTATTAATGCCAACATTGAGTTGAGTTGTTGTTGTTGATGTTGCTGTTGCTGTTGTTGTTGTTCAGTTGTTTATTTGTTGTTGTTGTCGCTCAGTTGTTGTTGTTGCTTATAAATACATTTGCGCGAGGTGAAAACGAAATGACTTTTATGGCCGCATATCGGGCCGACACCAAAAACAGGGCTTGGGGGAATTTTACAAAATAGCACAAAATATTACACTCTGCCACGCCCACTGCCACACACACACACACACACACGCAGAGGTTTGCATATTTTGTCGACGCCTAAAAATATGCAAAGCGAAATGCAAAAGGAAGCGAGAGAGAGAGAGAGAGAGAGGGGAAAAGCACAAGAAAAGCTGCAAAAATATTACGAAAAATCTATTAAGTGAAAAGTGTGTGAGCAGCGCGAGTGGGCGTGGCCCGCCAAAGGGGTTCGAGTTTTAGGTGTAGCTTCATTAGACGACGTAGCGCTCGTTAGGCGCAGCGGGCGAACCTATTAAAGAACCAAGAACCAAGCGCCAAGCGCCGAACGATAAGGAAATGTGAGTAAAAATTCTAATCAAGTTTATGACGAGCGAAGGCAACGCAATTCGCCAGGGGAACAGTGTTGGAAAAGCGTGCTAGAGCCTTGTTAAGCTAGTGTTGGTAAGCAGTAGAGTGAAGACATGAACAGTTCATTTGAGTCACTAGTCACAAAGGTGAAGTTCATTTAGAATGGGAGGAAAGTTGATGAAGCGGTTCATGAGCAGGTGAAAAGCCATGCAGAACGAGTTGCTATTGAACTAGTGAACTAATGAACTAGTAAACCAGTAAACTAGTGATCAGTAAACCAGTTCAATGAAACTTATTTGAAATGATACGAAACATAAACACAGAGGAAGAGAAGACAGAGAGAGAGGGAGAGAGAGAGAAAGAGAGAGAGAGAGAGGAGCGAGAGAGAGAGAGAGAGAAAGAGAGAGAGAGACGAGAGAGAGAGAGACAGAGGAGAGAGAGAGAGAGAGAGAGTAGGATATATACATAGCACTGAGAGGAGACGGAAGAAGGAGAGAAAGGAAAATAAAAAGAAAGAGCGAGAGAGAGTCAAGAGAAACAGAGAAATTGAGACATAGAACAACGGAGAGATGGGAGAGAGAAAAAGTGAGAGAGATACAGAGAAAGAGCGAAAAAGATACACATAGAGAGAGAGGGAGAGAAAAGGCCAGAGAGTGTCAAGGCAAAAAAACATAGAAAGAGAGAGAGAGTAAGAGATGAAAAGAGAAATAGGTAATCTTTCTAGCTCACTTTCAAATTTAACTTTAGACAGAAGAAGTTATTCGGTAACAGTTAGCATTTAACATGAGCTGTTAACATAGACAGAAGCAAAACAGTCGCTTAACATTAACCTAACAGCTGTTAAGTTGCCATAGACCATGTTGGCTTTAAAAGCAGCTTTAATGGGCAAGGAAAGGATTTTCAACATAAATAACTAAATATACAGGGAAAACAAGTACAAACTATATACATATATATAAACTCTCTCATATATATATATATATATATATATGTATATATATAACTATAATATATGTATATTCGTATGCGTTTATAGGCGTATATCTAGATTGCAATCTGAGTTGCGACTCGTTGAAGTTTTGTGCTTTATGTAAGTTTTAATGGCGCACCATGCTGATGACAAGGACGAAGCAGGACGGCCGAGGTACTGCGAGGCGAGTAAGGGAGGCAGGGGAAATAGAGAACTCTATGGATTTTTCGATTTAATCGTGGGCTGGGACTGAGGCTCTATTGCGTGTGAGTTCGTCCTTGGCTCTGAGATTGGGGTCGCTTTTATGCTTGCAGCGAGGAGCTCGCGCGTTGCTTTAAATGCGCAACCACATAACGTTCCAATTAATAAACGAAACGAAATGAAACGAAACGAAACGAAATGAAAACGAAATTAATGTAAATCGCATTCTGTATAATTTTTATAGTTGCTGCGTTTTTGTGGGCAATTAAACATCTCGTGTCGAGTCTTCCTGCCCAGCCTGCCCCTGGCTCAACGATGAAGACGTAATCAAGTTCAAATTGAAAATGAGACAGAGACAGAGACAGAGAGAGAGAGAGAGAGTCTGACTGTGAGAGTGAGAGGGGGAGTTTGGGAAATTGGGTGTATAAAAGGAAATGCTTAACATAATCTCTGTTGTTATGACAAATGTGCAGAGGATATATACAAGAAATAAGTAAGACCAGGGCAATCGACCAGCAGCAACTGCCTAATACTCGCTCATGACTCACAAACATAGCTAATTATATTTTATATTATTCTCTGAGCAGTTAGACAAGCATTGCTGACAACCAATATGATCTCTTTTTGCACTTAGTGAGCGAGTATTGCAAATATATGCCTTGAAAATGTGAATGATAGTTGAGCATTAAGTCCTTCAGCTTGGCAGTGAGAGGCGTGCTTTAAGCTTGCACTCAACTGAGGTTATTATTAAAAGTAATAAATGACTGAACTGTTAAGTAAGATACTGTTAAATAACATACTGTTAATATCACTCAGAATGATATATAACTATGTTGAGTACTATCTTTAGTTTAGATTAGTTTAAGATGCGTTTAGGCTAAGTTGAGTTGCTTCTTCCTACCTCTGCTTTCTCTCCCAATCTATTATTCTGCCTCTCTCTCACTCCTTCCTCCTCTTCTTATTGCTCTCCACATCTCTTCTTCTTTTTCACTTCTTGCTCACACTTTCTCTGTTGCCTCTCTAACCTCGCTCTCTCTCCCCCATGCCATTGCTGATGCCTTCTCCTCTTCCACTTACTGAATTCTCTTATAATTTTATTATATATTTTTATGACGCAAATTTAATTCAATCTCATGAATTTGCCAATTGAATTTTTGATTTCGAAGCCAAAAAAATGAGAGCAAAAAAAAAGACAAAAATGATTAGGAATTTGATTTGAGAGCAAAAAATCCAAGACTCGAATGCTGGTCAGCGCACGAGCAAAAACCGAATTGATATTCATATGGCGCACAAGGAAGCTCTCGTAAGGCTAAGACGAGGAGGAGACAGCTCAAAGTGGGGAGAGCGGGGTCAAGGGGTCAAAGGATGTGCTACGAGTGCTTCAGTTGCAGCCACAAACTCGACCTCAAAATCACAGACAGACGAGCGTGCCGCGCTTGTCAAAGAAGTGCATAGCCAGAGACAGAGATGGAGAGTGAGCGATATTAGGAGATTAAGAGAGGAAGAGAATGAGTAAGATGCATTACATTTGGCGCTTGGACTTGGCTTGAACTGCAATTGAACGTCACGCATTTTAAAGCTAAAAACATAATTTGAGAAGCGCATAGAGAGGCGCATATATAGCATGACAAAGAGAGGAGGTGTTGCCGAGAGGCATGCAACCTATAACTCAGATACATAAGCCGCCACAGGTCATTTACTTTGGGCCAAGCGCGAAATAAACACAAATTACAAATTTTTTCCAATTTTTTTTCAGGAATTTTTTTAAAATTTTTTTCGGTTTGCTTGCTCCACAGGGTTTTCGTTTTTTTTTTCTGGTAGCAATTTGATTTATTTTTGCAAACAGCCAAACACAAAGTAACATTTGGTATACCCTGGAAATGTTCAGTTAAGCCAAAAAGAGGGTTTTGACAAATTGAGCGACTTGTTAAAGTGAATGGATTTATAGTTACTCTAGACTAGATTAGACTAGACTCGACTAGACTTAGCTAGACTATATATGTAATAATATTTGTTGCTTAACATCAGAGTAGATGGACTATGCTGTGGGATTACCTATGGATTAATGGCTGATGATCTCTAAGATGTATCTTAAATTTCTAGTTATTAACATATAGATTATATTTACTCTGAATTTAAGTTTTTGATCTACATATTACCAGGTATTAGCTAGTCGAGCACACTCTATTAGAATATTGTGTTTTTGCTTCAGCTGTTTGTTGTCGGGTAGCCAGGCAAACATACTTCATATATGGATTCAATATACATATAATTATAATGGCATTTTGCCAAAATGTTGCAAACACACAACACACTCATACACACACACACACACACACACACATACTCATACACACACACACACACACACTCATGTCAATAGAGAGAAAAAAGTGTAAAAGCTTTAAAAGTCACAAACAGAGCCGCAAAAGGGAATCGAAAGAGTAAAATTTTGTTAGGTAAAGCGCAGCCACACATGTAGAGGAGTGCGGGGAGGACTTAGAAGGTAAGGTAGAGGGGCGACAGGTGGCAGGGTGTGGAGGGGGCGTGGTTCTGTGGCGCTGGGATTGCCACGTTGACAGATGAAAATGCAACATGGAACATGTTTTCATGTACTAAAGTGTGGCCCAGCTTGGCTAGCAGGACAATGCACACACACACACACACACACACACATGTACAGACACAGACACACATACAGAGGGACGGAGGACTCAGGACGACGGCATAATCCATTTTGGAAATTACATAAACGAAAAATCTAATAGGGAATGAGAAGCGCAGGGAGAGGCAGATGGTGGAAAGTGAGTGCATGCGATTCGAAAAGCATTGAAAGGTAATTCCAAAAAGCATGCCATTTCCACAGCAATGCAATAGACGAGCCACAGCAAAAGGGACTGAGTGAGTGACTGTGAGAAAGGGAGAGTGAGAGTGAGAGTGAGCGAGATAGACGTACCATAGAAATTCAAGTATCGATATATCAGCTACAAGTCGTGGCACACATACCTGAAACGAGAAGGAAATCAAAGAAAACGTAAGTAAAAGTTTGAGGAATGTGATTTTAGCTTAAAGCAGACTTATACTCAAGCGTATAACTATATATTTACTTATACTCTTATATAATATATACTACTATAATATACTATATACTTGTATCTATACAAAATTTAATAACTATATTTTACTTATACTTATACTCATAATCATATTTATACTTATGCTTATACTGAATATGCTCAATCTTATACTTCCGATCAATTTGATACTCATTCTTATACTAATACTGATCTTTCTATTCAAAATCTTACTTATACTTATGCTAACACTTATACTCATTTCAAAATCTCTTACTTCTAGTTATACTCGCATTTATATTTGAAGTTCTAATTACTCTTATACTCATTATACTTTAACTTATACTCATCTGCAGAAATATTTTACTATGCATATTTTATAGCTCCATCAAAACAATTTTTAATATTTATAGAGAATATTTTCCAGACTTCAAGTTACCGTTGACAACAATTTGTATTATAATTCACTGAAGAGTTTCGCTTCAGTTATACAATTTCATTTTGTTTTCTTTCTCTCGTTGGGATTCTTTGCAATATTTACCAAGTGCTCTCAGGAGGCAACTGAGCAGCAGTCAGAAGACGAAGTTCTCTGCTCTATGCAGAGTTGCCATATGTCAACACTTAAGCGAAAAGAGAGAGATAGTGAGAGAGCGAGATAGTGAGAGAACTATCTTCGCATAATGCAGAAACATTCCTAGAGAGCAAAGCAAACAAAGCCAAAGGAGACACAGAAATTGCATTTGGAAAAAATGTTGCATTCTATCATAAATAAATGTAAACGCAAATAAATCAACATTGTTGACATTTGTCAGCGTTGCCACCCGGCGTTTTTTTTTGCTCCCCTTTTTTGTTTTTTTACCCCCAACTCGCTGTCTACAGTTGTTGTTCAGTTTGTCTCGTTTGTCGTTTTTATGTGGTTTGTTTCGCTTTCATCTTTTGGTCGTTTGCTCTGCCCCGCCTCCTCCTTTTGCCTTTTGCCACGCCCACTTACAAATGGCATACAAATGTACAAATGCTGTCGCCTGTCGCTGTTGCTTGCTGGCTTTCTTCTTTTTTTTTCCATTCTCGTGCTGTGCTGCATACCCTGTAAATTATGATGGCATTGCAATAGGTGGGGTATATTGATCGATATATCATCAACTATATTTCTCAGCTATAATATATTTTGTATACAGACTGTCAGATACCCTACAAAAGTACAGGCTAAGAGTTACCCTATGCATTAAGTTCTCTTTCATATAGGGTAGCTGCTAGTCGTGTCATTGAGATGCTTCTTAAGTGCCTGTGGCTAGACAAACAGCTTTAGGAGCTGTCCTATGCATTCTTTATATTTATATATATATATATATATCTGCCTCGAGTTCATCTGAGACTCTGAGAGAGATAAAAGTCTTTTCTTATTGATTGCAATGTGAAATTTTTGCAATGACAACAACTTTTCTTCTTCTTTCTTTTCCTTTCTTTTCTTTTCTTTTCTTTTAATACATATATGAATGTTGTGGAATTTTGTTGTTGACAGTCTCATCGTCCCCTTCTTCTTCTTCTTGTTACACATTCCCAGACAGACATAATGCTATCCCGTCGGGCATCGAGACAGTCAGTAGCTAATGGAATTTTAGAGCAAAATGCAGGCAGAGTGCATAGGTTGACGGCATATAATATATTTATATAGGGTATAAGGGGCACATGCATTGTATACAAATATCTATCGTATAGCTAAGAAGACAGAAATTCTTTAGGCTGCAGAGTTTTTGAGCTTTGCTGGAGAGTATATGGTTAGCTCGATTCTTAAAGATCTTATACAAGTTACCTGGACTCTTATACTCATTACTGCTCATAATTTAATGCTTAATCTTATACTCTTTTAATCCAATACTCTAATATGTATACTGGGATACTTATACTTTTATTCTCTTATACTTTTACTCACTTACACTTTTATACTCTTATACACTCTTATACTCCTATACACTTACACACTTATACTTTTTTCGACTCATACGCTCATATATTCGTAAGCTCTTACACTCATATACTTTTATACTCTTATACTTCAATACTGTTATATTCTTATACCCTTTACTCTTATATCCTGTATAAACTGGTGTAAATGAATATACTCTTTTACTCGCTGGATCTAGGGCATACAAAACGTCTGTTTAATGGAATTTATTGAGTGGAGTGAGCCTCAGCTCATTATCAGTTGTCATTTTTTTCTATTTACAAATAAAGCTATATAAACAGTCTCTCCTTCTCAGTCGTTTTGGTTCGACAGCCGCAAGGGCCATAAAGCATTTAACTGCTAGCCAAAATGCAATCGCTGACCATAAATCAGGTGAGCCATTAAACTGACTCTAAAAATACGACACAAAGTGTTCAGATCTTATACATATATATATATATATATATATATATTCCCTATATATATTCCCTAAGTCTTTATTTCTCTTTCACACGCCTTTTGATTATATTCAAATTGAGTGATAGGAGGCGACACAGGCGATCGGTCGACTGTTGTCGTTGCATTTTCATCACAACTTCATAAATCAAGTGAAATGAGCCGCAAAAAGCAAATGCGGAAAATAGGTGAAAAACGTGGAAAATATTGGGCGGAAAGACAAAGAATCGGAGATAGAACAAAACAAGAAACAAATAAAAGACAAAAGTCAAAAGTCAAATGCAAATGCAAAGCGAACGAAAGCGACAAAAACATTTCAAATGCAACGCAGCTGAAAATGGGGCGCAGCAGGTGCTAGGAGGTGGGCGTGGCAGTTGAAAGGAGGGCAGTGTGCGTTTAATGAAGTGTAGTGTGTGGGCGTGCCAGCTGTTGCTGCAGGTGAAAAGATCACGCGTGTCCGACAGCTGCTAAGTGTTGAGAGTTGCAGCTGTTGCTGCCGTAAGCAAGATGTTGCTGCTGTGACAGCAGTTGCTGGCGCAGCTGAGATATTGCTGCTGCTATAAAGATTTTGCTGCCGCAGCAGATGCCAGCTATGTTGCTGCTATAAGCGGAATGTTGCTGCTGTAAGCGAGATGTTGCTACTGTAAGGGAGATATTGTTGTTGCTGTGGCACAAGTTACTGGCACAGCTGGGATGTTGCAGTTGCTGTTGTGGCTGAAGAAGTTGTCCCTATTCCAAAGATGTTGCTGCTGTCTCAAATATTGCTAAAAGACAACTATTGGTGCTGTTTTGCTAGATATATTGTTGCTGCTACTTGAGATGTTGCTGCTGTAGCAGATGTTGCTCTTGTAGCTGGCATATTGCTCTTGTTGTTGGCGCTGGTCAGCAGACATATTACAGCAGTAATATGTTGCTGCTGCAAAAAACTATTGCTGCTGTTGATGTTGCAGTTGTAGTAACAGCTGTTACAGATGTTGCTGTAGATGTTATCAAAATATTGCTATTGTTGTTGCAGCAGAAGCTAAAAAGATATGTTGCTCAATGAAAGTTGCTAATATAGCAGAGAGCTGCTGTTCCTTAGGAGATATTGTTGCTGTTGCTTTAGACATATTGCTGCTTGTTAATGCAGATGTTGTTGGTCTTATGATAAGATGCATTGGAAATGATATTGCTGGGATACCTTGTAGGCAACTGCAACTGTTGCTGATATAGCAGCGATATTGCCAATGCTCTTTTCCTGAATGTTACTGCAGCAACATTGCTGCTGTATACAGGTATTGCTGCTTTTAGGCATGTTGCTGATTGCTGATTGCCACTGTTGCTGTTGGGGGCTTAATGAGCGCCAATTAAATGCAACATTTATGTTCGATTCGATCAATCAAAGCGAGGCAAAAGCAAAATAATGCCAACTGCTGCCCACGCTCCCCAAATTACTATCCCCCTCTCTCTCTCTCTCACTCTCTCTTTCAGTATCTCTATCTCTCTCTAGTCTCTTTCTGTTGTAATGTTTGGCGTAAATTATGTGAAAATAATAATTTTTTTTGTGGCTTTCCGTTATTATGTTCTGTGAACGTTTATTGTTCGTAATTTATGTTCATGCACTGAGCGAAAATTTGTTGTGATTTATATGAATTGCAATAGAAATACAAATACAAATCCATTGATTAATGGAAAAGTAAAAACTATATTTAGTTAAGGTCGTCAGTCTCTCATCACTTACAGAAACTATATAGTAAAAAATTAATTACAATTTGTTTCGAACGAAAGTTCCACAGGAGTTCTGATCTAGGATGTAAACTCAATCTAGTAAATTTTGTTTTCCTTCTCAGATTTTCTCTATGTTTTCTACATTTCACTTCTAGTCTAGTCAATTTCTCTCAGTGTATGTTGCCTTTTGCCTGGCCCATGGCAAATTTTATGACTCTGTCGTTGGCCACATTTCTTTTATTGTTCGTAACTTAAGTAGATTATTTGTTTATTAACACAAAAGCCAATGGAAAATAACAAGCGACCGAGCGCCATTCAAATAATTTTTTGCCCACCCGAAAATAGGCAAATTTTCTTCCTTTTCCTCGTTTGCGTTCGCTTCTTCTTTGACTGCTGCTTGTTTTTCTTTCTTTCTTTTTTTTATATAACTATTGCCTATTCCTATGCGGGGTTATATTGTTTTCTGATGGTGATGGTAGTGCTAGAGTATAAGAGCACAAATATATATATGTGTGGTAGTATAAGAGTATAGAGTATGAGAATAAGAGTAAAAAATGAGAGTATAAGAGTTAAATAGTATAAAAGTGGATGAGTGTCAATGAAGAAGAGTATATACGTATAAGAGTATTAGCGTAGAAGAGTATTGGGCATAACAGTATAAGACTTTTAAAGAAGAGCATGAGAATGTAAATGAAAAGAGTATAAGAGTCTATGAGTATAAGAGTCTATAAGTATACGAGTCTATGAGTATAAGAGTCTATGAGTATAAGAGTCTATGAGTATAAGAGTCTATGAGTATAAGAGTTTATGAGTACAAGTTAGAATTTAAATTTCTAATATCCATTCTTCTAATGCAAACAAATATCGAATACCACACCTCTTAAATATTTCTGCCCACTTCAGGGTATCTCCTAGTCAGACAATCCCGACTAGAGCATTTTACACCAGCTGTGGAGCTATTTATTGTTTGCTCGACTTGCTGACATTCCCATTCAAACGCCCCGCTACATCAACATCATCAACAACAACAAAATAAATGTGAGTAATCAAAAAAAGAGAGAAAGAGAGAGAGAGAGACAGAGAGAGAGAGGGGGAAAGAGAGTTTTTATGCAAGTTGGGCGGAATATGTAAATGCCATAAATCTATTAACCCAGGTCATTGTGTGCGTTGGTCATTGGCTTCGCAACGTCGTAACGTCGTAACAGTGAATAAAAGCGAGTGCCTATTCATGAAATTGAAGGGCGGCGGCTCAAGTGCTTCATTTGGATTGGTCTTCAGGGCTTTTGGGCGGCCCAAGTCTCTGCTTCTCTGTGTCTCTGGGTCAAGTGGGCGACCAAATTGCAGACTTTGCCTTAAATGTTAACCGCAAGTGCGTTAAATGTTAAATGTAGCCCCGAAGTTTTAGCACTCGCATTAACATAAATCAGCTAAAAGTGCTTAACAGTGGCTACAAATCGAAGATACTTGCATTTATACGTTTAGGATCAAAGCAGCTGCTGCTGAGTGCAATTAAAAGGTTGTAACAGTGAATTAGAATTAATAACATGTTAAGACAGTTTAACAGTTACTCATTCACAGTAGAGTTGCTATAGACTAAAAGGACTTTAGAGTTTAGGCAAAGTGGGACTATAGTGCGTATGAGTGAACACTATGTTAGGACCACTTAACAGTTGATTAAGAACATGGAATTCGCTCAACAGTGTATGCAAACTTAGATTCAGGCAGAAAACTCTTACCAGCTGATGGTACATGCAATTAACAGAGCGTTGAAGGAATTTATAAGAGCTAACAGTAAGTTTACAGTGTGTTAAGGGCAATCTAACAGAGGGTTAACATCAATTAACAGCATGATGAAGTAGTTAACAGTTAATAGAAAGCATTTAATAATTAAGTTAAGTTCTTATGATAGCTTTAACATAAGGTTAACTAAATTACATTTAAGCTAATCGCAAACCAGAGCAACTTAACAGCAGAGAATCAAAACATATTTGTAAAGCATTTAACAGTACTTTGGAGGAGAGGCTGCATATAGGCTAGCTTCACTATACGCACTAAAAGTAAACATAAAAGCATTCATATTGCAAATAGAAGTAGAGAGACAGAGAGGATGAGAGAGAGGTATGCATAGTCTAGAAAGGTTATATATATATATATATATATATATATATGTATATATATATATATATATATATGTATATATATATATATATATATATGTATATATATATATATATATATATATATATATATATATATATATATATATATATATATATATATATATATATATATATATATATATATATTTTCTTCAATATGCAAGCTCAACTGTATCACTGACTAGCTTCACTGTAGACGAAAACTTAACATGTATAATTGAAATATTGCCAGCCATTGAAACTTTGTTCCAGATGCAGCAGAAGCTTTTTTGCCTAGCTTAAAGTTTAGTTCGGCTTTAGCCAGGCTTCACTGTGGCTCCTGATTTTCATTTCTATTTGAATATGAAATGTTGTTTAGCATATGGCACGCTTGTTGGTTGCCTGGTTGCTGCTGCTGCTGTTGCTGTTGCTGCTGTTGTTGCTGCTATCGTGTTGCTGCATCGCAAACACATTAGCAATGTGCATTAGATGAGTGGCAGTTGCTGCTGCTGCCGCTGGCAGTTGCATTTGCATCGCACTTGCTGAATGGCGCGGCGGGCGTTGGCGAGGGAGGCGTGGCTTAGTTTGCCGGCAATGCAATTTCAATGTTTGCGAGCAGCATAAATAAATAAGAAACGAATTGTTGTTGCTGTTGTTGCTGGCGCTGTTGCTGCCGTTGCTGTTGCTGCTGCTGCTGCTGACAGTTGCAACGATTTTCTTTTTGAGTTGCCTCTCGCTGCCTGATAAAATTAATGAACATTTTAGACCGCTGACCTGAAAAAAATGAGCTGCTGCAGTTGCTGTTGTTGCTCTTGTTGCTGCAATTGATTTGCAGCAGCAGCAGCAGCAGCGGCAACTGTGAAAAATCTCTTGATAGATTGCTGTCGCACAAAAAGCAAAAAATCAATTTATTTATGAGCTAAGGCAGCTGTAAAAGCAACAACAACAACAACAACAGCAGCAACATGCGGGCTTCTAGCTTCATTTAGCGCGCATAAATGTTTAAGTCATTGAATGAAATTCATTTGAGAGCAACTAATTGCAATCAATTGAACTTAGCTGCATACAACAAATGTGCAGCAACAGCAACAGCAGCAACAGTAACAACAGCAACTGATTGCTCATAAATAAAATAAAAAGATGTTGCTAGCAATTGTTGCTGCTGCCAGCGCATCATGTGTGTGCATTGCTGCTGCCATAGCCAGAGGCCAAAGCAGCAGCAACAGTAGCAACAGCTGCGATAACAGCAACATTCAGTTGACCAGCAACGACAGCAGCAGCTGACAAGTCTCTCAGCAACTGTTTAGATTGCATTGCCTTTTCTGCTTGCTCTTTTTTTACCAGCAGCAACAGCAGCAGCAGCAGCAGCAATATTTACATTTACAACACCAACAACAGCAACAGCAGCAACTGTAGCAACTGCAACTGTAGCCCACAGGCAAATGTTGTCAGCGCGGCCAAAAGTCAAGCTAAACGTAATAAAGATGAGCTAGCTGAATGAATGAATGAAAAAGCAAATAAGACGCAGCTAAGCTGCTGCTCTGGCTGCTGATTGCTGATTGCTGGTGTGCAATTAAATCTGCAGACAGCTCAATTCTATATAGTTATGTATATATAAAGTGAGCCTGCGCTTAAAATTAAAATGAAAATGGAAATTTCTATGAATTTTGCATGCATCAGCAACATTAGCAGCAGCAACAGCAGCAACAGCAGCAGCAACAGCAGCAGCAACAGCAGCAGCAGCTACGTAAATTATTCATTTTAGGATACAGCAACAACAACTGGCAACAACTGTAAAGAGCAAACGACAACAAGAAAATGCATGAAAATGAAAATCGTTTCATTCTAATTAGAGCAGCAACAAAAAATTTTTTTAAGCTGAGACAGCAAACAGACGGCATAAGCAGGGGTGAGCTTAGAAGGCAGAGGCGTGGCTAAAAGTATGAGCCGACACTCTACTTGAGCTAGACGACAATTAGGCTGTTGCTGTCTATGTTGCTGCTGTTGTTGCTGCTGTTGTTGCTGTTGCTGCGAGGGCGCAGGAGACGTCAAATTAAATGAATGAGTGTTGCAGCTTGCTGAATGTTGCTGGGCTGCAGAAAGTAAAAGTGCTCGCTGCTCACTTCAAGGTAAATTTCTAACACACACACCTCCACCTACACACCCACACACACACACACACACACACATGAGGTGTGAGTCTGTGTGTGTGCCCATTTGTAAGGCAAAGATTGGGTTGTTGCTGCTGCTGCTTCAAGTTGCTGCTGCTGTGTGCGTGTGTGCTGCGCCTATTTTGAAGGCAAAGATTGGGTTGTTGCTGCTGCTGCTGTTGCTGCCTCTGTGTGTGTGTGTGTGTATATTTGCTGATGCTTGACGTTTTGTTTATTGTCGAGTTGGCGACGCGTATTCAAAAAGTGCTTAAAATGTGTTTAAAAAACAATTAAAGCAGCTGCCAAAGCGTGTTAAAAAGGGGGCCAAAGGCAGTGACAGCGGCAGGGGGGTGGCAGGTTTGCTGAAGGGGCTGTTTTTGCTTAGGCGCTGGGGGGGAGGGCAAAATAGTTAAGCCAAAAAAGGGGTTTTCGTAATGGCTAAAAATTCCACATTCAGTCGTTTGTCAGTTTGGCATTGCTTAATAAGGACACGAGAACAGAATTAAATCAGGGGCTTAGACTAAGACAAAGGGAAGGGGGCGCGGCTAGAGGAGGCGCTTGTCAGGAAATGAAATGAAATGAAAATGAAATACCTCTAAATTACGTATACGTAATGTTGCTGCCTAAACACAAGGCCTCACTCGAAAGAATGCCAAATTGGAAGAATATTTTCAAGAAATTTTCGGTGAGATTTGCTTGGAATGCTCCATGCATTTAGGGTGTTATTAAAGTTAGGGTATTACGAGTTGTTTACTTTCTAAAAGCAAGTTGAATTTAGATATCTGCATAGAAACTTAAAAGTTAATGGCATTAGATATTCTTCTTCTGCTTTCTCATCTTCTTATACGCAGTGCCTTCTTTTCTTCTACCACAATCTTCTTCTAAAGTCATCTTCTTCCTCTCTTTATACTCTTCTATAGTCTTGTTTTCCTTCTTCATCTTCACCTGCTTCTTCTATAGTTCACTTCTTCTCTTTCCTTTGCGCCTTCCTCCGTCCTCTCATCCTCTTCATGCCATTTTCAGTCTCCTTCTCCCCCCTACTTCTTCTTACAATCAACGAGCATTTGTTTTGAAGTTTATGCCTATCACCTCGCCTCGCTCTGCCTACTCCTCTCATCATCCTATCAAGATACGATCTAATTTCTTTGGGGTAGCAAATTGATTTTTAATGATTTTCTTGAAAGCTGACGCCTTATCGTGCAATTTGTCTCAATTTCGCAACCCATATGCCACGCCCATCGGCCGCCCCTAATTGAATGTCAAATTTCGTTTGCGAAATTTTCGTTGCCACAAAATGTGCAAGCTGTTTAGACCCTCCCCCCCAGCCCCTCAGCTCCTCAGCCCTTAGACCACCATCACCCACACACATCCCCTCGAGCTGACTTGGCTAAAGGTCCTGGCCCATTTGCTAAATAGACCATGTTTTTTTTTGCGGTTGAGATGGACATTACAAATTGCTCAGCCATTAAAACAACAACAACAACAAAAACAACTACAACAACTACAATAGCAACAACTGCGACAGCAAAATTTGTTGACAAAAAGTGCGTGAAAATCAATTTGTCTATAGTTTTTTTGTTTTTGTTTTTAATCCAGCTCTATTTATAAAGATATATATATATATATATATATATATGTATATATATATATATATATATATATATATATATGTATATATATATCTATATCTATATGTGTATGTAAGTGTGTGCGTGTATTGTGCTATCTGCTTGACTGCCATCTGACGTTGGATTGTGCCTTGAACGAACAGCCTAATGACTTAATTTTCATTAAATGACCACAAAATTGATGTCAACATTATGTTTAATACCCTGTAAACAATAATGAGGCCACAATGGGTAGACACATGCCAAAAGATACAAAAGATATAGCCAAATTGTGAAAGTAGACAAAGAAAAGCTGAGACAGAGATGGAGAGAGAGAGAGAGAGGAAGAGAGAGAGAGAGAGGAAGAGAGAGATAAAGACTTGGCAATATCGATCCTAGGCAAATCTAGCAAAGTAACCATGGAGTATGTATCTGTATATAAAAGTGAGCATGGAGAACAATATACTCACAATTCTGTTGCCAAAAAGAAAGAGTATTTGCATTATATTAAACAGAAATATAGACAAGAGCATGGAGCATGGAGGACGTATATTTAATGTTAACACAGCAAGAATTTCTGTAGGTTGAATAGGGAACCTGAAGGAAGTTAACATGGAGAGCAGCTGGAATTGAAGCGAATTAAATGAAAATTGAGAATTGAGGAGGACTTGATGAGCTGCTGCAAGATATCTATTAAAGGCTTTAAACAGCTGGCAGTGGCAACAGCAGCTATCAGCAACAATTGCAGCTGCTATCAGCAACAACTGCAAATCTCGTGGAATGTTGAAAGTTGAAAGAATTTAAAATGAAAATTGGAAATTGAAACAAAAATGCGAAAAATCACGACAAACAAATAAATAATTGTTGCCATTGTTGTTGTCACTGTTGCAATTGTTGGTATTGCTGTTGTTGTTGCTGTTGCTGTTGCTGTCGCAATTATTCACATTTGAATTGCTTAATTTGCGTTTTTCTCGTTTGACCTGAATGAATGTTGAATGAGGCACTTGAATGGCATCAATGATGAGTGCAATGCCGTGTTTTACTCTTTTTTGTGTTTTTCTGATGTGCAATCAGGTTTAGCAACAACAACAACAACAACAACAATGGCAGCAGCAACAATGGCTACGGCCTAGTTATTAACTAGAATTTAACGAAATTATAATGTGCTGTCAATGTGAGAGAGACAGCGAGAGGTGGTGAGTGGTGTGAGGGAAACCGACTGGATTAGTTAAACGATATTGATTGATTACGAGAATGTAATGCGATGAGTCCATGAGCAGCAGAGGCTGGAGAAGCAGAGGCTGGACGAGTAACAGTCAGACTGCAGCGAGTAAAAAGTAACGAGTAGCGAGTTCTCGAGAGACAAGTAACGAGTAGCGAGAAAAGACACGAGATTTGGGAAAAATCACACTATCTAATATATTCCAATTGTTTTAAGGGCAACTGATGCCATATATAGGAGCGTAAAAAGTAACGAGTCAATGAAATGATAATGGTGACATGAAAAGTAGAGTAAATCAGAGTAACGAGTGGCATATATGCAAAGTTCTTAGGCAAGAAACGAACGAGTGAGACTCAAGTGGCAAGTAGAATAGAAAATAAGAGTAAAAGCAAGCCAAACACAAGAGAAACGAATAGGCAATTCAGAAGATCGAGTATATATATAGGGTATATATAGCTGAGCTCACAAAATGCTGATTACATCAAGAAGTTGCTCATATTTAGTAGTAAAATTACAATTAAGACCAAAAAAACTTTTTTTTCATTTACAATTTCGCTGACTGACGATTTGTGATTGACCTGATTTCCACTCACAGTAAAGGTAGCCAGCCGCGATTGTAAGAGAAAGAGAGAGAGAGAGAGAGAGAGAGTATGTGTGAAAGAGAACGAATCGGAATTGGAATTGGCAAATAACTCGATGATTCATGTCAGTCGATTATTGAATGAGCAATACGATTATCAAGGCAACAAAAATTCTCTTTCGCATCTCGAATTGCAAAAATGCATAGCGAGGCCTTTGGCCTGTCATAAAGCTGATAAAAGTTTTTTCTATTTTTCTGCTGACTGTCGGACTTGCTACTAATGCATTCCAAATGTAGCCTAAGTAGAGCCCATATGTAACCCCAACCCCAACGGTGCGCTGCCTTTAGTTGCAGTCGAAACTTAATTAAAACTCTTTGAGGGCATAAAAAATGCTAATAAATGCGTCGCACACTCGCCCCAAAAAGACGCCAACTTCAAGATGTGACACGGACGTGGCAGGGGGGCGGAGGTAGGCGAAGGAAGTTGAAATCAGAATCAGCTGTGCTCAGGGCAGCTGCGAGATGGTGTTGAGCTCACATAGGTAAGCTGCTAGTATAACACTGAGCACGACTACCTAATACTCGCTCAGGGTATATGAAGAAGAGTCAAATCAATGGAGAAATTAGAGATTTGCCACGCCCCCCACAATTGGGCATTTTATAGCTTGATCTGTGGAGGCAGTTCAAACTGTAATTTCTAAAGGTAATAAGGGACAGAGCTGTTAGGTAACAGACTGTTAAATAACAGACAGTTAATATCACTTGAGAAAGCAACACAACTATGTTAAGCTAATGTTAAGTCTTATCTTAAGTTTGTTGCTATGTTGAGCTGCTAACACTGTCAAGAGACAGAATCGTAGATTTATTGACTTTATGTTTATCAATATCTTCAAAGTCTTAGATATCCGTTTCGCCCTCTGACAGACAGACATAGAGACAGATTGAGTGCAACTCAATATACCCTCTTTGCGCTTAAAGAACGTGCAGTGAAGAGAGCAGTTAAAGGAGTATCTATGCAAAGCTGACAAAATGTCTAAGGCAGAGGCTCTCCAGGCAGGCTTGCCAGGCAGTTTGTCAGTCGGTGGGCGCTAGGTGGGGGAGGGAGTTAGTCAGCTCTTCGATTTGCCAGAGACTTGGACGATTGTGCACGTAACATGAAATTAAGTAAAATACACGAATTACATTTGCACTTTGCGTGCCAAGCGCCATTTGTTGCAAACGTGACAATCGAGCCGACTGCCTGTCGCAGTCGCAGTCGCAGCCTTAGTCACAGTCGCAGTCACAGTTGCAGTCACAGTCACAGTCATAGTCACACTTGAAACTTGAACGTTTCATATTTCACATTCAAAACGAGGCATTACTCGTTCTCTCTCTCTCTTCCTCTGCCTCTGTGGCTGACCCACTTCTAGTGCAGCTGCCGCTGAGGCACTTACTGCAATGGGCTTTACGAGTGGAGTCAAGTGAAGTTGAGTTTGGGGCGTCTATAATCACAGCGCTCATCCATTTGCCATTCCAATGGGAATTGCCCAATTGGTTATCGCACAAAGCTGCGGCTGGGCCATGGCAATCGAACGATAGGTGAGTGCGCCACGGCATTCGCGCCGAAGAGAAAGCAGCGAGTGACTAATTGGAAATTGTAGTGGAAAGGGGAGATGAAGTCCAGCAGCGAATAAGTGTAAGTAGCGAGTAGGCAGATACAAACATAGAGAGTAGCGAGCTAGTGCAACGAGAGAGAGAGAGATAGCAAACAATACTCCTTTAAATACAACGAGTCAGACTAAAGCTTTTCAGCGAGTTGTTCTAACGAGTTACAGGATGTCGTAACGACAGGGCAAGAGAGAATAGTTAGAATCAAAATATCACAGTAACGAGTGCTTATAAGTAACGAGTAGCAATAGGCTCTAGAAGAAAAGTCGCAAAGCCAATGAAAATCAACGAGTAGCGAAATCCGACTGAAAACACTAAAAACCTAGTCTTGTACAATGTTAAGAAACAGTTCAACGGAACGAATACTGAACAACATTTTTCTGTTCGCTTTGCAGCACTGGAAAAAGTCTTCACTATTTTCAGTTTTTCATTTATGTTTTTCATTTCCAGCAATAAACAATACTTAGCGGTTGTATTTATAGCTGGCCAGCCACGGCCTAAAGCTGTGTCGGTGCGCTGGTAATGAGTAGCTGTAAAATGGCAGGTGCAACTGCCGGCGCCAGTGTTGGTTAACGATTGCATATGTGGCAGGCGGAAGGAATGTAGCGCGGGAGCGGGCGAGCTAACGAATGAACGAGACGATGCAACGCACAAAAAATATTAATTAAAAATTTACAACGAGAAAAGCCAGCAAAAGATGCTGCTAGAGTAGTGAGTGTGTGTTGGTGTTTGTGTGTGTGTGTGTGTGTGTGTGTGTGTGTGTGTGTGTGTGTGTGTGTGGGTGTAGTGTGTGTGTGTGGGTGTAGTGTGTGTGTGTGGGTGTAGTGTGTGTGTGGCCTTGTGTGTGGCAAGAGTTTTGGTCTGTTAAGCGAGCTCTGGTAAAAAGGACAAACGACAAAGCCAAGCAGAGTAGTAACATAGACCTAAAGGATGTTGAAGAGAGATAGATAGAGAGAGAGAGAGAGCAGGGTAGAGATGGAGATAAAGAGTGAGAAAGTTGCTCTGGCACTAAGTAACTAACTAAAAAAAAAAAAACTCTTGCAATGAATGGCAATGTTCATTGTTAGCTGTATTTAATTAAAACTCAGCAAGCAGCAAGGCAAGGCAACTACACACACACACACACACACACACACACACACACACACACACACACACACACACACACACACACACACACACACACACACACAACACATACACTCCCACTCTGCAGTCCTCAAAAATTATGCAAGCGAAAATCTCACATGAGTTGCTTTTATTGCCAAATGCCACGCCCACTTTAGTTTAAGCACTTCACCGAAAATGCTTAAGAACTCTGAACTCTGAACTCTGAACTCTGAGTTTTGAGCTCCGAGCTGAGACCTTAAGTCGCAAATCTTCAAATTAATATAAGCCTAAGTGCTTAAGCTCAGCTAAACTAGGATTATGAATACAAATTTATATCAAAAATTTCAAGAAATTCTCAAAAAAGGAAATTTAAAATTAAAAAAAGAAAAAGAAACTCACATGTATAAGAAAACAATATTCATGAATTATCCATCTCATCAAGACTAAGCGAGAGATCGAAGTAGTCCAAAATTTTGAAATCAGAAATTGGAAATTTTTGAAAATCTAATTGAAACTTGAATAGAGAATAGAATTAGAATGAGATTTAAAGTAAAATTTTGAAAATTTCAGATACATAAAACCAATTCGAGATGGAATCAATCTAAAGCAGAAATCCTTAACAAGTTCTGAAAGTTCAAAGTCAAGTCTTAGGCAACGTCAAGTCTTAGTTTCTTTAAACAAATTTACAGGGTATGTCAGAGTCATGCATATACACAATTATTGTGCAGCTAACAACAGACGAAGATAAATGCAGAAGCACGTTTCGTGCGATGTCTCATCTCATCTTTACTTTGCACCAACTCTGAGTCACACACACACAGTGTGTGTGTGTGTGTGCGTTTGAGTCTCTGTATGTGTGTGTGTGTGTGTGTTGCTCAATGGCATGCCAAAAATGTGCGCAGCTCACGTGAATGCTGCCGATTTATGTCATTTTAATGGAGCAACGCTTAGTGGAACAGTGGTTGAGGGAACAACGTCAGGGAGGGGAAAAAAGGGGGCGTGGGGAGTATTAGCGACCACAGGTAGATTTGTGGAGCATAGCTGTAGAGGGTAAAGAGGGTAAAGAGGCGAAGGGTTTATAGAGGTGCAGGCTGAAGGGAGCGAAGCGAGCAGGAAGGGGCCACAGGTAGCTTAATGGAACATGACTGGGACTACAGAGGAGGGAGAGAGTTGGGGGTTGAAAGCTATATAGAAAGAGCTCTAAAAGGGGGCCTAAAAAGGGGACTATAGAGGTCGCCTTAGAGATGGCCTTGGAAGGGGTTTTTAGATGTGGCAAAAGCGAGTTTTCTTTTTGGAGTCCACAGAGTTGGCCCAGCGAGAGATTCAGTCATACAAACATATATGTTTTTTTTGTTTTACGACTTTTTCTTCTTCTTGCTCGTTTTTTATCATTTTCACTTGCCATTTTCCATTTACCATTTACCATTTTGCGTGCTCCCATTTCCGTTTAACTCGCAATTCTAATAAGCGCCAAGAACAAGAACAATAAAACAACAAAAATGAATAAACGACAATAAAATGATGCAATAAAGTGTAATGTGATTAGTTAGGCAAGGTGGAGCGGAGCTGTCGAAGCTGCCAAAGCGACATCTAGCGACATGAAATGGCGCACAATTTATGCTAACGGAAATAAAAGTTATCGTTATTAGATGGATTGGGGGATTTCTTTTTTTGCCTGAAGGAAATATGTAGAACTTGTAGCCCGAAGCAGATGCTGAAGATTGCAAAAGAGGTGGAGATATGATATATGATGTGATATGAGATGGTATGTTGTGATATGACAGAAGATATGGAATGATATGATATCTTCAGATATGTTATGAGAAATAACGAAGGGTAAGATACGATATGATATGATATGGCAAAGGATATGATATAATATCAGACGATATCATGCAGAGAATATGATATTCTGTCAAGAAAAGAAATGACAAAGAATATAATATGAGATGATATGACAAATGATATAATACGATATGGCAGAGGATATGATATGACAGAGGCTATGATAAGATATTACTCAGTATGACAGAGGATATGATAGTATATAAATTATGAATACCCATATGATATAATCTTTAGATTCATATAGATTTCGACATATATCTCTTGTCTATATTGAGAGAGACTTTTCTCTCAGTGCTGCTCAGCCATATGCTATAGGCACATTGTAAGCTACTTACTGCCTGCTTAATGTATATTTTCTTATTTTCATTCATTTTAACCTTCATTGCAGCTGCTCTTTAATCTTTAATCTGAAACACACACGAAATCAGCAAAAAAGTAAAAATATGAGAACAATAAAAAAGTTTCCATTGTAAAGAGGCAAAAAAGAGTTCGCTTAACTTTTAATGCGTGTTCTTAATTATTTTTACCACAGTCATATAAATATGGATATATTATATATATATATATGTAAGTGTATATATATATAAATATATTTACATATTATAGAAACTGCAAAAACCACTTTTGAAAAGAGCCGGAAATAATTCAATTGATGCATTTTCGTGGAGCATTACAGAAATGTTGTCAATAATGAGAGATGATGAGAGATTATATTATATAAATTAATATTGATATGAAGGGATATATTGATATATATAAATCTATATATATGTATATATAATTGACTATATAAAAACTCTTTCAATTCAGTTTATCTTGGTAGCTTAGTTAATACCAATAGCTATTGGCTACAGCTCAGCTTCTCCTGCTCAGCGTCTCAGCTGAGCTCCAGTAGAGCTAAGTTCAAAGTGTATCAGTTCAAACTGACTTTGAGATTCAAATTGGAAATTCTGGTTTAGGGTAAGGCTAGTCTTTGCTCTCCTTTACACAATTGCTACTCTGTATCTATATATTCCCCAACTCTCCTCTCTCTCTTTACTACACTACTCTCTTAACTCTTTATTCTCCACTCTCTACTGTCTCTTTCTCTTCTTTTTAGGGTATTTAAGTGTATTCATATCAGAATTTATTTAACTTTTACACACACAGAACACGAAATATTTATTTATTATTGCAATATTCTTTTTTTACATTCTTTTTTGTGAATGGCTTCAATGATAGGCATTTGTTGTTGCTATCGACAACAACTGCATGAAACAACATATAAATCAATTTAATTAAATGCTGTTAAACATTGTTTTTTGGCCCTTGCAATACAACAAAATGAAAAAAATTGGTAAAAAAAATTAAGAGAAGGGCATCGGGAGTGCACGACTGGTAGATGACCTGTAGATAGGATTTCAGCTAAATAATGAAAATCATATTGATGTTGATAATAATAATGACAATGATACTGATGATGATAGTAATATATTCAGGATAATAAACAAATAATCAAAAATTAATGATTAATGATTAATGATAATGCTGATAATAATGCTAATGATAATAATGATAATGATAATACTAACTACACTGAACACCAATCACATATCAATGAACAGAGATCATAAGTAATATTTACTAAGCAACACACTGCCTCCTTCTCTCTCTCTCTCTCTCCCTATCACATCCTTATCTACCCCTTCCTTTACAGGGTATAGACGAAATTCTCGGAAAAAAAGATTGTCAAATGAAATACATTCAATAATTTTATTTAGTCGTTAAAAGTGGGCAATGGTCAATGCGGCTGCATCTGTAAAAGTTACAGCAGCTGCCAAAGCAGCTATGCAAATATAGCTCAATATATAAACAGATATATATGTAAATACATATATATATATATATATGGATTTATTCAAATATACATATCTATATATATCCATGTATTTATGCGTCTTTTTATTGGGCGCCAGTTCGTGTCGATTTCAATTTGCGTGCATTTAATTGAATGCATTTATTGCCGCATTACGCATTTATTTTATTGCATTAATGTGGCCATACGATTTGCAATTTGCATTATGGCCACGCCCACCGTGTCCGCCCTCAATTGACGCATACATTTTTCGAGGTGCAAAATCTAAAACGGAAAATTGAATTTCGGACAAGTTTTGCGCAGCAATTGCATTTGATATGCACTTAACACCACTTAATATCATTTATTCAGTTACCCGATTCGAAATTTCACATCTAATTTGCATGGCCATGGCAGCCGGACGCAGGTACAGTGAAGCTACGCTAAGGTCGATTGAGTATTCAAATAATGGTTACGCACCTGCAAGTAAAAAGAATACAAATTTTAGTATTAATATTTGAATATGTTAGGAGAGGGAGAGAGAGACAGAGAGAGAGTGAGATAGTGGGAGATAAAAAGAGAGCGAGAGAGCGGGGGAGAGACAAAGAGAAAGAATGAGATGAAAACGAACGAAATAGACAGAAAGAACGAGAGAACACTATATAGTGTGAGGAAGAGAAAGGGAGAAAGAGAGAAAGAGAGAGAGAGAGAGAGAGAGACATGGGAAGAGTGAGAGGGAGAGAGTCTGATAGAGAGAGCGAGAGAGGAATATGGAAATTGACACAAATGGATAAGGATATATGAAGAGAGTAGAACAGATAAAGTGAGAATGAAAGAGAGAGAGAGAGAGAGAGAGAGAGAGGCAGTGAGAGGGAGAGAGAGAGAGAAATGAAATATATATATTGAATATATTGAAATATGGTAAGAAAGATAAAGCGAGTGGGAGTGGGAGCGAGGAGAGTATGAGACAGAGACAAAGAGAGGTAAAGACTGATTGATTGAGAGAGAGAGAGAGATTGGGATATTTGATGAAGTTCTCTCAACAACACAAACTTTGTCTACGTCTCTCATCCTCTACAGAGTGGTGCTTGAAAGTTTTCATCCTCTTTCCACATGCCTGCAATCATTTCCCATGGCTCTCAAATGCTTTTTGATTTATCTTTTAGGTTTTCTATACCCTGTAATCCGATATCATTTGGCGTATATTGAATTTCTTTGCAAACAAAATAAATCTTAATAATTAGCCAATAACATTAAATGCGAATTGCTATTAAGATAAAACTGACAAGAGAAGCGAGTTGATCGACTGGGCAGATACCCTGTACACAATGGCGACATGATTTTTCACTAGTTCGAAAAGTATGTCTATATGTTTGCATGCTCTTTGATATATCTAGCGTGACAGTAAATTGAAATTGAATGAAAATTGAACTGATATTTATCGATACTACAAAAAGAGGATGTGAGATATAGAAAACGAACCTTATCATTTGAATAATACATGGATATATAGAGATATGTAACAAGTTACTATATTATTCAAGATAAATATAAAAAGTTAACAACTATGCTACCCTTCCTCGGCCATTCACATGGTATTTGAGGAAAAATTATAGGCAAAACGTTATTTCAACTAGTGTTCAAGCCTCATTGATTATATAATTGGCCCATATCAGGTGACGGACTCGCATGCATAACCATAATTAATCTGCGGTCGAGCGCGCAGCGAGAGACAGAGACAGAGATAGAGAGAGGGAGAGCGAGGCGATTGTTGATTTGGAATTTGCTGTTTAATTTAGTTTTAATTAAACTTTTTGGTCGATTTCGCGGTGTTGGCCTAGCAACTGAAGTTGAATTGGACGCCACTTGAGTTGGCCAGGTCGAAGGCCATGCCACTCGGTGCCACTTGCAAAACACTTGAATTACTCGAACCACATGGGCAAAATTTAATTATGGATATTAACTTAATTGAAAATTGAACCACAATGAGGCAAACATTTGGCAAAGGCAAACGCAACAGCAACAGCAACAGCAACGGCAACGGCAATGGCAAAGGGCCAAATATTAAACCTTTAAATATTGATGGCCAATAAATAAAGTAATAAACCAGCCAAAGCACCTGCCACAGACAAAGAAAGGCAGAGTGGGAGAGGGAGAGAGGAGGATGGTGGGAGGGAGGGAGAGAGAAGGAGGGAGGGAGTAAGAGAGATATTGAAGTCAAGATGCGACGCCGCGAGCCTTTCCGCTGCTCAGCCAAAAAAAAAGAAGAAGATATATAAAAACCGTTCTAGTCGAGCGTGCCCGACTGGCAAATACCTGGGGCAAACGTTTCCCTGAATATCTTAATAGAAATTATAAATTTAAGAACTTGAGCATATAAAGACTACAAAAACAAGCTGAGACAACCTGGAGTTTGTTATCAATTCAAATCGATTTCATCGATTAGTTGAAACAAATTTGACTTGTGATTGGTAGTTGCGTTAGCCACGTTTAAGATCTCTCTTATACACGCGTATACTCACTCTTACTCTTATACTCATATACTATTATACTCTTACATTCATTTACTATTATACTTCTATATAGACTCAGTAGTGCCAGAAGTGGCTGTAAATAATGGTTCATGCAACAGGACGCCGATAAAATATAACCAAAAATATATATTAAGCGAATAGTAACGACTATGCAATGCTCGCTAAACAGAAAAGTTGATAGAAAAGGAAATCAAAATAGAAATATCTAAAACATCCTTCGATTTAACAGCTTTTACATCCTCAATTCTAGTCTCTATCCGACTTGAGAGAGTTGAAATGCAAAACAAAACCAATATGCTCGCTTGTACACGCTTCGTTCGAGCATACAAAGTACTGAAGCAAACAAAGAAACAAAAAAAAAAAAAAAAACAAATTTATTGCAACCGCAGAAATTAATTTAAATAACCTCTTTGTTTCTGGTTCTCGACAAAATAAAAACGAAAATATTGTTTAAAAAACGAGCTGAAACAGGCGCAAGCAACACACACACACACACACACACACACAGAGAGAAAAAGCGAACGAGCGTGAGGTTGTCTCCTAGATAAGGCCTTGCGCCTTGCGTCGCTCGTATTGGGAATTGCCCATAAATAAGGCACAAGAATTACATAAATAATGCAAAATTATGGGCAGCAAGTGGACAGAGCCAAAAAAAAAGAAAGGGAGAACCTGTCAAAGGTCTCGTTGATAAAGCACAGCCACAAGAGTCGCCATTCTGACAGACCCTAAAGGGTCCACAAGGTATACGCACGGCCCCGAGATTGATAGAAGCGAGCAAACAATTTAAGAGCCAAGAGTTTGCAACAAGTTGGCAGCGCTGACATAGCCAACTTTTCTCTTTACGCATGATTTATGGCCGAGCATTAGCTGCAGTTGGCTTTTGGAAAGTTTTGTTTGCAGCCAATCAGCTGAGTGCCAATGTCGAACAAGTGGACAGCGCTGGAAAAATATAGATAATATGATGCGACAAGTTGGCAGCACCAATTTGAATTGAGAGTTCTATGGGTGAGCAATTGTTGTAGAAGACCTTACGAGGTTTTTTTAGCTGAGCAAAAAGTGAGTCTTGAGAAAGTTGTCAGCGTTAAGTTCAACTACATCGAGCAGTTCAGAGTTGAGAGAACATTTCATTTGTACATAAGCCTCATATATATAGTTTTGTAGTCTATATGCATTTTGAGTGCAGTTCAGCAAGTTGGCAGCTTTAGTGTTGCAAAACGCATAAAGTTTTTTACAAGAATGCAAGCATCGTTGCGTTTCCATTTATATTTATAATACGATTTCTTTTCATATACACTCTCCATCTCTCTTTCTTTCTCTCTCTCTCTCTCTCTCTCTCCATCTCTCTACTAATAAGTTTATTTCTACAACTCTTTAGCAAGTTTTGTTTTCATTCATTTCTAACTTTGTTTCAACTTCGTTTTATTCTCTTTTCCATTTTCTGGTAAAGGTTTTGCGACTTTTACTTTATCTATCAACATTTCATAACGAAATCTGTCTGTCAACAATTTTAAAATAAAAAAAAAAACGTGGCCATTTAACTGACAGGCACACGCTCCTCCTCTCCCATTCGACCTGTCACTCGTCATTTAACTGCTTTGGAGTTGACTAGCCCAACTAGCAGTTACCCTGGAATAACGTCGAGCAAGTGCAAACTATTTGTTCATCTTCTTCAATTGCATTGACAAGTTGAAAGTTCTGGCTATTAAAACATAAAGCATCAGTTTACAGGGTATTCAGCAGTCTCATTTCCCATATCTAGCGATTGTGGTATTGCAATTGTTAAGCATCGCTTGACTTGTTTCGCCTGCCAAGACTTGCTCGAGTTCACTTCACAGAGTATTGAAATCAAAGTATTATAGGGTATTTATATTCTAAATATATATTCATATATATTCTTAAACTAATGGACTATTTTTTAACACATACCGAGTTGCTTATCTCCAGCTTTTGTAGTCTTCGAGCTAGCTTGTTTTGCCTGCCTTTGCACTAACCTGATATTTCGCTTAGAGCCAAGCCAAGCCACTCAGTTCACTCGCACTTTTACAGGGTATATTAAGCATAAATACTAAAATCTACGTAAGCCGAGCAGCCAACCATTTCGTTGGCTGGCTTTGAGCCGCAAACGTCAGCTAAATGACAACAAGGCGCTTGGCTCGATGCTAAGATGGATTAATCTATATATGTATATATAGGGTATATATATTTAAGTGTATACACTTAAAAGCAGGGCGTCGTCAGCCAAGAAAATCTGTTGTCTTAACGTATAATAAATCAGCCACAAAATTTCAATGGATACAAATCCGTCGCTCGTTCGGTTCAGTAGACGGAAGGAAGGAAAAAAAAATCACCTGGCCTGAAGGCGTTGCTCTACAATCTGCTATTCAGATTCATGAGGCTAGAACTGATGGCGGGGCCAGGACATGGGCGGGACTTGGGTTTTGCTCAAATCAAATATGCCGCACTTCAGCTGCCACTCAAGCAATGCCTCAATCAATCAATCAAAGCCAACAGCTGCCATCGGTTGTCCTTCGTTCTACGTCCATTGTCCTCGCCTTTGCCTTTTACAGCAAATTGTGGCCAGAACAGAGTGAGAGAGTGAGAGAGAGAGAGAGCGAGAGCTTTGGCTAATTAAATACGCTCATAAATTCAAAAGCCGTTGCCCCGACAATTCGCCCCAGCTCTTTCCTATCCTTCAATTTCCTGCTTACCCTGACTTCCTCTCTCCTCCCCCTCACCCTTCGGGTCCAAGTCGCATTTTCACTGTTTGACTAAAGCGGCTCAAAGTAGGTTTTCTTCTACGATTCACACACAAAAAAAAAGAAAAACCTTTAAGAGTGCGCGAGGCCTTAGACTTAAGCGCTGGCCGGGGGCGGGGGGCGGGGGGCGGTGGGCGTGTGGCGTGCCAGTGCCAGTGCGAAGGGTCTTCAAAATCGCTTTCCATTCAAAGTGTCGACACATCACAATGCGCTTTCAATGCGCAAAAAAAAAGTAGGAATAGAAATCATTGAATTCTCATAAGTATTTGGTATTTTCTTCATCTTCTTCTTCTTCTTCTTGAGTATTTAGTATTTCTTATTGCAGCTTAAGTTGGCCGAAGCTGGAAGTCAGGGTCTCGCATTGTTGACTAGCATTTGAAAGCGACTCAAAAAAAAAAAGAAAAGAAAAACGAGCTGCTTACCAAAGCAATTGAAATGCTTTGCTTTTTCCATTCTTCTCCACGAAATACCCTATAAGCTGCACATGAGAACCTATCAAAGGGTATTTGTGTATTTGTATACTATATAAGTACATATTTATAGGCACACTCACACACACACACACACAGATAGGAGCATCATTTGTTATTCCTTAAGGTCTGGTTTCAGTCGAGAAAGTTTTGAAGATGAAATCAACTTTTTATTTTAGTCAAATTTATGTTTGGAATTTCACCTATTGTAGGGGATTAAGTTGAGAGAGAGAGGAAGAGAGAGAAAGGGAGAGAGAGAGAGAGAGAGAGAGAGAGAGAGAGAGATAGGGACAGAGAGAGATAGGGACAGAGAGAGAGAGAGAGAGAGGAAGAGAGAAAGGGAGAGAGAGATAAATACAGAGAGAGAGAGAGAGAGAGAGAGAGAGAGAGAGGAAGAGAGAGAAAGGGAGAGAGCGAGAGAGAGAGAAAGAGAGACAGAAAGAGAGTGAGAGAGAGAAAAAAAGAGAGAAATGAAAAGTGGACAGAGACAGAGAGGCACACAAATAAAGAGAGTGAAAGATTGTCTCATATCAAGAGAGACATAGATTTAGCGATAGAGCTGGAGAGAAAGGTCCATTAGTACCCAACTCTTTGACAGATGAGGCAAGTCTAATAAAAGCTGCTAAACTATTTCAGTCTTTATCCTCGCATATATCTCTCTATCTAAATTGTACACTGCACAACTCTGGCTAGGGCGGCAACCCTGCTCATGAAATATGAAAAGCTGCATCGACTGGTTATGACCACCGAGCAGAGCAGAGTTGTCGCCAATTTAGAGTTGCGCATTGCACATTTCAGACTTTTGCAGCACAAATTGATTTAGCCATTTGCAATTGCCAAAGTTTTCAAATAGACAGAGAGAGAGAAACAGAGTGTGTGATAGCGTGAGAGAGATAGAGAGAGGTTGAATCAACTGTCAAATGTCCCAGAACTTGCTTGGACACAACTGGAAAACTCTTGAGTTTTTGAAGAGCTGCGATTAAATTGAACTTAGAGCTACAATTTGATAGCTATCTCACTCGCTCTACCTCTCCCTCTCCCACTCTCTCTCTCTTTCTCTGTCCCTCCGAGTCCGCATGCATTGCAACTGGCGGTTAGGTCGCAAAAGTCTCTCGCAAAGTCCACTTGACACTAATAACAGATTTTGTGGCTCGCCTACCAAAAAGTTGTGTAAACACTGCTGCTGCAACAACGCCAACAACAACAACAAAGTTGCAAGCCTTTTAGCCACGCCCCCGCCGCCCCTCCTTCTCCTGCTGACCGCCTTCATGCAGCCTCATTTGTGGCGGCTGCTGCTGCTGCTGCTGCTGCTGCTTGTCTGTCTGTCCATCAAAGGGTTAAGTGGCTTGTGGCAGCAGCGACGAGTGGCAAGTGGCAAGCGAAAGAGACAACCAAAGAAAGAGTGAGGCATAAAGAGCAAGGGAGACAGAGACAGAGCGGGTGCTCGTTTGGCACACTTTTGAGTGACCAGAAAGACCTTTCGAGCTGTACATCTTGCAGCAGGCAGCCAGCAGCAGCAGCAACATTTGGTTGCAAGTTTTGTGAGCAACTTCTGTAGACATTATGTGCCTCGCTTTATATAGAACGGAAATGCATTGATTCGTTTAACATTTCATATGATAAAGTACTTTTCAATCTCTTGACAGTGGGAAAAGAGAAAGCTGATGCAACCATTTCACTTGTTCGATTGAGCTTAAGAGCCGAAGTTGCCTGGACTATTTGCAGAAATTGATTTATTTATGGGACAAATGAGAAGTGGGAGACGTTAACCGAAAGTTGATAAAGAGGAGCCCTGGTATAGAGTAGATGAGGAGAAGCATAGGCGTAGCTTAGTACCAAATTAAAGTTGATTAAGGGGGAGCTGCGAGTAGATCCAATGTGGTATGGGGCCAGTCGGACGGATCGATTCGATGATTGATGGGTCATATGGTTTGCTCTTCATCAGCATATACGATTTGCTATGTATGATCTATTAATTTCTTCATCTGAGCGATCTGTTCCGAGTACTCAACGTGAGAAATACGAGAGCTCATATACAAAAGTTGATAAAAAGATTTATCTCATATTAAAGAGTGATACATAGATCTATGTATATTTATTTATACTATTACATATCAAATCATCTCATGTATCGATCACACACTTTATGAATATTTTTATTATTACAACAATATTTCTTTTATGGCTTCTTCAGTGATTCGGTGTGAAAAGTTTTGCTCTGAATGCAGCCCGAAATCAATTTGGAACATTTACTGAATATGCGGTTTTCAAGTATGTGCGAATCTGCTATAGAGAGCTATATATAGAGTGGGCAGGCGGCGTGTGCGGGGGGTTGTAGGGCGGACGGTTGCTGTTGGGGTCCCTTTTGCAATAAAAGTGAAAAGTTTTTGGCTGGGCCGCCGGGGTCTGACCCATAAGTTTAGCTTTACGACCAAACCAAACAAGAGACAGCAGATAAAAGCGGGCAATATTTATAGAAGAGGCTCACCTCCCCCACAACCGTTCCCCCCTCCTCCCCCTGCTCTCTCTCTGTCCCTCTTTGCACCCTCTGGCAGTACAAAGTGAGAATATAAATAGAAGCAAAAAAAATAAAATAACCATAGATAAATAAATGAAATAAATAAAGAAATGCTCGCTAAAGCAAAACTTTATTCATTGACCTTGACAAAGTTGTTGTTGTTGGTGTTGTCATTGTATACCCTGTGCACCCACATGATAACGTTTAAACAGGGTATATGGGAACCTGTTCTAATATCTGTCAGAGGCAACAGGCGGCATGTGTGAACTGAATATGAGGAATAAGGGTGTAGAATATGTATAAGATGTATAAGATTTGTAAGATGTATAAGTTGTTGATGTATAGGATGATATAGAGATATAGAGAGTATAAGATAAAAGTGTAAGAGTATTAGAGTTTAAAAGTGTAAGGGTATAGCAATATAAGAGTATAATAATATAAGAGCATTAAAAGTATAAGAACATAAGAGTATCAGATTATAAGATTAGAATATACGAGTATGAGTATAAGGGTATAAGAGTATAATATTATTTAAGTTGAAGAATAAAAGAGTATAGATGTATAAGACTCTGATAGTATACGAGATTAAACGATAAGAGTATTTAAGTTAAATGCTTAAAAGATCGTATAAGATATCAAGATATAAGAGTTATACACGTATGCTATTTCAACAATTTCTAGAGTATTAGACTATAGGAATCCATAAGCTTAAGAAGTAGACTAGATAATGGCTAGTCGTTGAATTTGGTACTTGGATTAAAGACTCAAGTATACAGGGTAGAGTATCTGACAGTCGAGCACTCTCGAGACACTCAGCACTCTTGCTTATTTCTTTATGTACCCGCATATAAAATCTGTGCTAAAGCTTACAATCTTTAGAAGGCCCCTACGAACCTCAGGCTCCCACGCTCTCTTCATCCCTCTCTCTCTCTCTTTTTGTGGTCCCTTAGCCGTGGTCCCTTTCATATAGTGAAAAGTCGGGAAAATGGAAAATGGTTTATAAATTGTGCACGCACAAAATAAGCGACATAATTCAAAATGGGCACAAGTTATGCATGGGTTTTAGGGTCTACGCAAACGAGCAGGACGAGGCTGCTGGGTGGAGAGCTGGCTCTTGAGGGGGTTGGGGGCGAACTTGCTGCTGTCCATGATTCATATGCGTTGTAGTCAGCCACAATGCGGGCTCTCGCAAAAAATAAAGAAGAGAAGAAGATGCTAAATTATTTTTTTATTGCCTGCAAAAATCGCCCAAGTGGCGGCTGAGGCTAACGGCATGAACTAACCCAGAGGTGGGAGTAAAGATGGGGCTGGGGGTAGGTAGCGAGAGGAGGTGGTGGTGCTGCTGCTGCTGCTGCTGCTGCTGGTGCTGCAATGACAGTTAGCGTGAACAAAGTGAAAAGTATTGCCAACGGGCACAGCAAGTTTTGCGCCTCACACACACGCACACACCCCTTGACACCGAGTCTAAGCCCTGTAACCACACCCCCTGCCCCGCTCTCGCCCTTCCTTTGGTGGCGCGGCAAACAAAGCACTTGAAGTAAAACTTTCGTTGGCTTTTGTCGCTTTTGTCTTTACTTAACTTTGCCGCGCGTTTTGCAGTTGCAGTTGCCAACTGCAGTTCTAATAACAGGAAAAGCGCGCGCGAGAAACAGAGACAAACAAAGAGAGCTAGGGAGGGTGAGAGAGAGAGGGAGTGGGAGAGTCAGAGAGAGAGTGAGACAAGCTCGAATAGTAAATGCCTTACAAACAGCTTATAGCTTGAGTGAGTGCTTCTAGAAATGTCTTCAGTCTTTGCTCTTGTATTCTTAACTGTTTCACTGGCTTCTATAGGGTTGACAGTAAATCTATCAATTCGCCTTTCTTTCCCCATTTCTCTCTCTTTCTATCGTCCGTTCACTCATATCTTTCTATTTATTACTTTGTCTCATTCTGTCATTATATTGTTTCTCCTTCTCTTGGACCTCAAACGCTCCACAGTCTTATCATTCGGCCTTGCTCAATTGCAGGGTATATTTTTCGCATTGAAAACTTGGTCCAAAAACGCAAACATCATCATCTGAGCATTATTATCCTATACAGAGTAAGAAATATATATATATACAGTTATATCAACCTGGCAGACAAAAGTTTTGCGGCCAACTTTACGCCTCGATGCGAGGAGTTGAGTTGAGTTTCTAGTTGCGAATTTTCGCACACATTTGCAGTTGGATGAGTTACTTAATTTGCTTGCTTTGCGGTTTTACACAACGCGATGCGACGCGACGCGACTAGCACGGCCTGGCGTGGCCTGGCCAGCGAGCAAAATATTGTTACAAGCTGGCGACAACCCTGAACACAAATGCGGCTTACCCAGCCACCTACATTCAAGAAAGAAGGTGGAGCAGTAGCAGAAGGGGCAGAAGTCGATGCTGCTACCAGCTGCTAAGCGGATTGCTGTCTTAGACGCATCGCTGTCGTACGTATTAACGACGTTCGGCATTTACCATTTGCCACTCGAGTGGGAAGAGGCGATGGAGGGGTGGCTAGGGTGGTTGGCGTTGGCGCTATTAAGTTTAAGTTTCAGCGCATTTGCGGTAAATGCGCTAAGCTTCATTTCGATTGTTGACTGTCGATGCTCCCCTTGAAGCCTGCTCAGCCGCCAATGCCTGAGGTATACCAAAAACTAATAACAGGGCAGCAAATGCTCAAGACACAACAGAGCAGCGAACGGTAATCGTATTTATGAATGCCAAGCCATTTGCTATTGTTGTCTACAGATAAAATAAAAACCACAACAAAACTTAGCTGCTATTAAGCGCTAAGGCTAAATATTGACCAAAAGCTGTTATGAAAAGCGCATAGAAGGGCGCACTAAGACAAGTGGAGAGAAGGATGTCGTTACCTGCTGAATAATTGTGATGAAAGCTGGTTACGCGACACAGTCAGCAAGGCAACAGCAGTGAAGAGAGAAAGAGAGCGAAAGAGAGAGAGAGAGAGAGAGAGAAAGAGAGAGAGAGAGAAAGAGTCATTGTGTCAGACAGACAACAGCTTTAAAGCGATTTCAAACTGTGATTCAATCATTTGCTTTTGTTCAAAAAAATGTATTGCACTAAAAGCTGCTGTGAGAAGCGTAGAGAAGGGCAGCAGAAGAGAGGGAAAGACAGGCAAACAATAAATGACTTTGTGCATAAATGTAATGAAAGTTGTTTTCAATTCAGAGACTAAGTTATCCCAAGAGCTGCCTTGATGCCTTGAAACGACTTTAAAAATCAGTCAATATTCGCTCAACATCTCTTAAGAGTTAATAAATGTTAATTGTTTGAGCTCAAAACCCATTTTTATCTTCATCACATCAAAATTTCTTCAAACTTAAAAAATTTTCATAGATTTAGTTGAAACTTCCAAGAACTTTCCCAAAGGAACTTGTTTGAGTAAATATATATTCATAACTAAGTTATAAATTATTCAAACATCAAAAGTGAGATTCAAGCTTAGATCTTTCAGCTTAGGCGCAACTTCACTTATTGTATATATCTGCTATATTCAGGTTAAGTTCTTCTTGTAGTTCATCCATATCTAACAAATATGAATTGTTGACCTTGGCGAACTTCTGCAGACATTCAACTAACTCTTAGCTGCATTGAAGCCAATAAATTTGCAACTATTTTCAATATTTGCTTACGCAACTTGGCCATGTTTTCTCTTACACAAGAGAAGCGCATAGAGCAGCAGTGCGAGACGTGACTGTACATAGAATTTAGTGTTGTGCTGAAAGTTGTTCAACTGAATAAATGTGGCAAATGTTGCTGTTGTTCAAATAAATGTCTGCCCATCAATTAGGCAAATACACAAGACAGAAATAGTGAGAGCGAGAGAGAGCGAGAGCGAGAGAGAAAGAGAGAGATGTGAAGTACCCATATCAGCTGTCATTCATAAACGGACCGCAACATATGCACATTACAGTTATTACGATTTGTTTGGCCAGTTTTACAGTTTGCTGGCATCAACAGAAACCATTTGCAAATTTCATTGATAGTAAATGGCACAAAGCAGTTGAAAACATTTGAATTGCGGTTGAACTGAACCCATTTGAACTCGTTAACTAACAGCGCTAGCAGAGTTGGCCAGTTGCGATACGCATACGCTTTGAGCTTGGCTCAAACATATATATATATTTCTGTTAACTAAGAGTTATCGGGATACAGCTGGAAAACAGAGTTATGGAGTTCATGGCATTGAGAGAGCATCTGCTGGTCGTTTAACTACGCTTCACATCCTTTCCCGAAACTGTCTCTAATTAGTTCGGGCATTTCACTGTTTCCTCTTTGCCTAAACATCCTGGACACGCTTCGAGGGAGTTGGGTCTGTGCCAGGCATCATGAATTTTTTGTTAGCCCAACATTCAAAAGGTGCGTAAATGAGAAATTCCTGCGGCACAACAGAATCAGCAGTCGGAGAAAAAAAAGAGGAAGTAAACGTGCTGCCGTAGGGAGTACTCGACTAGCAGATACCGCGAATCGATAACTCGACAATGGGTTTAGTTTACGGGAAAGAAGTAAACAAGAGATGATACAGCTGATACGGAGGGACAGATAGGAAGTTAGGAAGGAAGACGAAAGGAAGGACAGATATTAAGAGAGATAGACAGTAAAGTCGATACCTAGACATAATTTAATTCATATGAGTATGATCCCGTCCATCCATCTGTCTATTACACACATTAGCACTCAGCGAAATATACCCTATCATAGTGTTACAGGGTATAAAAAGAAGTAAGAGCTATTCACTAGCTGGCATATGCGCATTAGCAGAGCTCCATTCAGTAGTTACATCCCACTGGGTTTTGCCTTTTGAAATGATTCTTTTGAAAACTGCGTAAAGCCCAATGGCCAATGCCCGTTTAAGGGGTTGCCAGATCGTCAGTTTGTCAGTTTCGTCATGGCATATTAGTTATAAAACTTTTTGGTAATACACACACACACACACGAAAAAAAAGACAGCGAAACAAGCCCTGAACAACAACAAAGTTTTGTCGCCTTTGTGCTCGTCATTCAGTTGGTATTCAAATATGTGAGAGAGGCAGAATCAGGAAGTGAGAGGGTGCGACGGGGCGTGTGTGCGTCAGGTAAGCTCCTTTGAGGCCTACAAATGCTGGTACTTGGTTGAGCTACTCCACTAACAAGATAAATCATTAGATGGGCTCCCAACTCAATTTGACTGCTGTCAATAGATAGCTATCTCGCTCACTCACACCCTCTCCCTCTCTGTCTCCCTCTCTCTCTCTTTTTTGTGTGCGTCATAATCAATTTGCAATTTGTTGTAAATTTGACAGTTCTGTCATGTTTTGCATAAGCTGTTGAGCATCTGAATCTAACGCTTAGCCCTAATTGACATTCTCGAACTGCTGACAACAGATACCAAGAGTTTAGGGCACGAAAGACAGATAAATAGATACCCTAAATGTTGGGAAAATAAGGGAAAATTTATGGCAAATACAAAATATACAGCAGAGCTTGAATTAGCAGAGCTATGTAAGCTAAAGTTATATATATCTCTCTCTCTTTTCTTATGAACTAAATATCCTATACAGCTCAACTGCAATTGAAGTCGCCTCTTGACTAAATACAATATTGATATCAATTCATGCGCAGCTTAGATAGAGCCTTATCAATCAAGGTAAAGTCTTAAACTATTATTATATGAGATATAAAACTATATATGTTTAAGCTCACATGCACTTAATAAGAGAGTATATAGGTTTTCTATAAGGTCTGTCCAACTGTTCCTCTTTTTTTTCCATCTCTCTGTCCCTCCATCGCTCGGTCCATCCATTTCTCCATTTCTCAGTTTTTTTTTTATTCTCTCTGTCTCTACATCTCTCCCGTTCTCTATCTTACCATCTCTCCATCTCTCTGTCTCTCTATTACTCAGATACTTAAAATTTGCTATATAAACATTTAACTATATCCACATCTGATAAATTCCCAAGGCGAGCAATGGGCAGTCAGGGAAGCTCGGTCCGCAATGTTGCTCGGGTTTCTGTCATAAACTCTTTTGCTCGAAGACATTTATGCTGACAATTCAGTTGATTAGATGTTTGGGCATGATTTTAAGTGTTGGTCAACGTTGCATGTTTCTATTTTATATGGGTTATAAAGATTTAAGGAGCACTTGCGGCTGCTTTTTAGGTGCCTTCTTTTATGGCCCGACTCGCTATCTATTAGGTAGAACAATCGATAAGGGATCGTAAATATATATGTATATGGAATAACTAAGCAGCAGGAGTACGATTTCCCTCCCTCTCGCTCTTCCTCTCTCTCTCTCGCTAAGTGCAATGAAATGTTAAGGCTTAATTCAAAGCAACTCCTTTCGCTCTAATGAAATGCATTTGCATCAAATCAACGACAAACGATTCGAACCCAAAGAACTTGACTGAATTCTCTGTGGACATATGCGACTATATAGATGGATATATATGTGCATATAAATATATACCTATATATATATATATATGTGGAGAGAGAAATGTGTGTGGTAAATGCCAAAACCCATTGGGAAACCAATAAAAGTGTAAAGCAACAAGACAAAAAAAAAAAAAACAACAGAAAAAAACGAAACAGAAAAATCATAAAAACGATATGAAATTTATGCGCATATTTCATTTCCTTTTGCCTTTTGCCTTCCTTGCACCAGCTGTGGGCGTTGGGGCAGCTAAAAAGGTGTGCGTGTGTGTGCGCGCGAGTGGGCGTGGTCGAACATCAGTGCGAGTCTGCACTGAGTGTGTGTGGTTTGACTGTGCTAGTGACAGTGGGTCTCAGTTCAAGCAGCCGCAGCATCTCTGTGCATTGCTTTCCTTCTTCTTTTTTTTTCTGCTGCGAGATGTTGAGTTGTTTCTTCAGTCGCTTTATTTGGAAAAACATTCTCAGGGATCCCATTGGAAATGGGTTTGAGAGGCGGGTATATTTATTTTACTGAAATTTATGCCAGAGGAGGTGTGGAGGTTGTCATAAAGAATAATAGTATAAAAGTATAAGAGTCTGAGTCTAAGATTATAAGACTATGAAACTCCAAGAGTCAAAGAGTATTGAACTATATGAGTATAAAAGTATGAGAGTATAAGATCATAGGAATATATGAGATTATAAGAGTATAAGAGAATATAAAAGTATTATAGAATAGAATACTAAATGTAAAGAAGTATTTGATCTTGAGTTTACATGCCCAATTAGTTTCATTAAAGTTTGTTTCTTTCACAAATTGTCTCTCTATCTCTCTCTCTCTCTCTCTCTATCTCATTCAGAGCTCTTTTAAATCTCTTTGGGGCTTTTGACTTTTGACTTGAGGTTGGCGCTTGAAGGTTTTGAGTAGTTGAAACCTTTTTTCTGCCCAGTTGCCTGCTGTCAATATATTGATTTAGGTTTACAATGCCCATGGCAAAGCTCTGCTCCAACTCCGACTCTCTCTCTTACTCTCCTACTCTCTCTCCCTTCCTCTCTCTTTCTCTATCGAGGCAGCATTGCAGTTTATGCCGTTAACATCGTAAAATGTTTGCACGTGTGCATATAACCCACATAGATATAGTTACGCCCATTGCTAACGTCTTATGGCATATACACACACCTACACCCACACCCACACACACACACACACCTACACACACCTACACTCTATGCAGAGCCTTCATTTCCCTTTTCGTTTTCTTTTTATAAAAAGGCACCAGCAGCAGCAGCTGCTGCACTTATTTCTGCCACGCCCACCCGCTGCTCTGCGAACTCTATGTGTGGCTGTGTGTGTGCGTGTGTGTGAGTATGAACTTTTGCTGGTAAATTTTACGTTTATGCGGCACTAACAATAACCTGACCAGCCATCGGCTACACAGAGCAAACGCAAACGTTTTCACTACCCAGCTTTCTTCCCAGGCTGTTTAACTTATTAAATTAGATTGCCTGTGGAGCTGCAGCTAGAGACAGCGAAAGAGAGAGAGAGAGAGAGAGAGGCAGAGGGAGAGGGAGAGGTGGCAGGGGAGGCAGCCCACATTAAGGCATCAAATTGCTGCCATATATAAAGCGCGATTTACTGTGCCGCAGCCTAACAAAAAAAAAAAAGCAGCCAAACTAAGCACATTACAGTCGCGCGCTACTGACTGCCAGATACTCGTTCAAGATAGAATTAATACAAATTTTGATATTTTTTATAATTTATAGCTGAAGCCATGAAGTGACTCAAAGATGGATTCAACTTTGAGTCTTCTGTGATGCTAGATTGAAGAGAGCGAAAGATATTGTTTTCACTGTTACTTGTTTATCATATATGTATATAGTTCAGATGGAATACAGAGGGATAAAGGAGCGGACAGACGGGAAGAAAGATGTCTGTCTCTCCATCTAATAGCAAGTCAAACAGCTGACGAGACAACAGACAGACCTATCTTCTTTCTCGTCTGATCCTTCATCCATTGTCAGTTATGCAATCTATCTCAAGACGCAACCAATATGCTCACTTTGAGCACTTGTTGAGCGAGCATTGAAAACTTGCCGTAGAGTGGGCAAAACATTATCAAAACGCTGGCTAATTTCAAGTTGCGTTCAGTGCCACAATATATACTCGTATATACAGATATATATATGTGTGTGTGTAATGGCGCCCAACGTGGGGCGGCCCAGCCGGGCCAAGGAACAACAGCGGCAACTTAGATATCCAATGCCGTGTGGCAAGTATGCTATAATTTACGCCACAATAACGCATAAATCTGTCAAAGTTGCTTAAAAATTAAATAAAGATAAATAAAAGTCACGACAAAGGCGCGTTCAAGCGCATCAAAAACCTGATGATGAGAGGGGAGAGACACAGGGAGTGCGAGAGCAAAGAAGAGATGGGGGCCAGAGTGGTTTGGAAACTTGAAACTGTCGAAGCGTAGGTGGCATCCAATGGGTCAGCCAACAGAGGCCAAAGCCAAAGCCAAAGCCAAAGCGTGAACAAAATATAAACAAATAGAAGAACACGGAGACAAGTTCGTAGAACTAGGAATACTCTTTAAGACCAGAGGGTCTAATAGAAGTGGCGATGCACTGGATATGTAACGAGCAGTTTATAGAAAACCGTGAGTTAAGCGAATGCTGAAACAACTACTATATCTCAAGGCAGTATAGTAATTTAATATGAATCTAATTTGTTTTGTCCTTAAGAAAAAACTAGGAGATATATCCTGAACCATGCGAAAAGCTGGACTGACGGACGGACGGACGGACGGACTCGACTCAGCTTGTTGCCCTGATCAAAACGATATACACTTGATGGTGTCTGGCTCGCCTGCTTCTGCCTGTTACATACATTTTCACAAAACCATTATACCCTAAATTCCCATTTTCAATCGGTGCAGGATATAACAACAGAAATCAGTTCCATATCAAGAAACATTATGCAAAAGAAGTTCCTTTTGAGTGGTCATTGGATAAACTGAAAAGGCAATATCTGTTTCCGATAGAAATCGATAGGCTTATTAATATATGAGATATTGACAAATACCAGACAGAGTTTGGGCGCCTCAAGCTTTTAGTCGCGAGGTCTTCGATCCTGCCTTAGCAACATCGCATGCAATACAAATCAAGCATATATATATATCTATATAATATCAATATCAATCAATAGCAGCTGGCTCTAACAAATGTTACAAACTCTAGCACAAATTCTAAATACCCTGCAATAAAAACAGTAAACGTTTTCGTAAAGCAAATACAACAAACAAAAGCCAACAGCAAAATTTCAATTGGAAACAGAGATGAGAAGAGAAGGTAGAGGGAAGAGAGAGAGAGAGAGAGAGGAGGGGCAGAAGGGAGCGAGGTTAGAGGTTGCCTGCCGAAGACTTGGAACCGGAACGAACAATAGAGAATTATGCGTGGCCATAAAAAAATTCATTTTATTTGTTTGCTCTCGTATATGCCCTATATATATGCCTATTCTTCTCCATTCCATCCTGCTTCGGCTAAAGAATCTTCAACATTTTTTTTTATATTTCGCAGTAAACAAATTAAATTATTTGCTGTTAATTGTTTTTCTACTCACTGCCCCCCTCTCTCGCTCTCTCTCTCTCTCTCTTTTAGTGGTTTTTTTATGAATGGACACTCACAGTAAGAGAGGAAAAGAGAGAGAGAGATAGAGAGGGAGACAGCAAATGTGGCCAAGTCGTCAGCTCATCAAAATTGTCTAATTTGTGTTGATTTAAACGGTCTTTCGACTCGTCGGCTTGTCGACAGCGAAAACCCATAAAAAAAAGCCAAAGTAAGCGCATTGCCAAAGAGCCCTACTGACTGTCTGATACTCATTCAGATCTAAATTAAGTCAAATTTAAAGATTTCTTATTATTATTTGCCACGGCCTCAAGTTTGGCGAAATGGAGTGACTAAGAGAGAATCTACTTCGAGACTTCTGTGATAGATGAACATATCATTATGATATATCATTATGATACGCCCCCAAAAAGGGTGTATACACAAAAACTATAAGAGTTTATCAGATGAGGATGTCATTGGGCATATATATATATATAAAGTAAAGTTCAAGTCTTTAGTTACAATAGCAGTGAAGACAGAGTGATGAAGCGAGGGAATAGTATAGGCAGACAGATGATTTTTGCTTAACTACTAATATGCCCTCTTTTAGTGCCATGTGAACGGGCATTAAAGTAAACACACACAAAAACGACCACGAAATGCCGCCAAAGTATTTTTCTTCTTTTTTTTTTTTTTTTTTTTGAACGGCTTTTTTATAGGCCATATTTTGAGTTTCAATGGGCATTTCGAATGGGTTTTTCCTGGAAAGAGTTGCCACAACTTGGCCCAATCATTAAATATACATATATATATATATATATATATATATATATATATATATATATATAGATGCTGAAGGCATCTTTAACGTTTGTGTAAGCACTATTTGGGCACTGGCAAATTCAATTTGTAAGCTTATTAAACTGAAAGGCTCAAAGAGACAGGCCAAAAGGACTTTAAAGGCTTTTAGAGCTTAAAGAGTGAAAACTTGAAATTTAAGTGAAATTGAAAATGGATTTGCAAAAGTGTCTGTAATAGGCAACAGGAGGCGTGGTAGACAATATAAACAATACATATTTTTGATCGAGACGACGAGCTGAGTCTTAATTGCCCTCCCTGCTTGTCTATCAATCCGTATAAACAATTGCCTAGGCCAAAAAAGCTAGAGACTCGATATTTGTGCTCTGCGCAGGGTTGAGATATCTCCAAGTCAGGCACTGCCCCGACTAGAGCGCTCTTACTAATCTCGTTTTTGGGACAGTAGCTGACAGGGAGTTGCATTTTTGCTCGATGAGTGTTAGTCAGAAACTGTTATACTAGTTTATATTATACTAATTATTGTTATATATATACTATATAAATTATTATTCTATATAAATTTTATTTTGGTAGAGAGAAATTCATAAATTTTGCTCATTAAAATTGTTTTCACAAACTTTTTTTCTTTTCATAATTGAAGTTTGTTTTATTTTCATTTAATTTTTTTTATCTGTTTAGAGCCCAAATAAAAATATAAAAAAGAAACCATCAGGCACAGATTTTTGTATGATTCCCAGAAAAAAAGTTTTAAAAAAGTATACAAACATCAAGGCCAAGAACTGAGCCTCCAGGGCATATGTCGTGTCCAGGTCTTGCACAATTCGCACTCTACATCTCTCTCTCTCCCTCTCACTCCGTATCTCCCTCTCTTTCTTGCTGGCCAACTAATTAGTTTTGCATTTTTAACTACCGCAGTTTGTGTGCCCAGCGGGCAGCTGAAGCAAGTCTACAAATGCGTTGCGAGGCGGGGCCGCACGCACGTGCCCCATAAAAACAAAAAAAAAGAAACGAAAAGGAAAACAGAGAAACAACAAACAGCAACAACAACAACAACATTCAACAGCAACTGCGTGCAACAACTGTTTGCAAAAAAAAAGCGCTAAGAGCGTGCTGTCAATCAAAAGCTGAGACGAGCGAGACAGATAGAGCGGGAGTGAGAGAGAGAGAGAGCGTGTTTGTAGAGGCATATAGTACCAGCTCATAAGTATGCATAGCTACATACATATATATATATATATGTACAGCTCTGTTCATATGCGTGTGGCCCGCACTGTCAATGGATAAAAGTTTCGCCAGTCGAAAAGGATGAGAAATCTTTTAAGTTTTTGAGCATTTAATGAAATTTTGTTTTGGTTTTGTTTCTGATAAGCAAATTAAAATTAGCTGACAGAAATGACGGGATTTAACGAGAGAGAGAGAGAGAGAGAGAGAGAGAGAGAGGGCATAAGAAGTGAGGGCGGGCGACTGAGAGAGGAAGAGACAGAGAGAGGAAAAAAGCAGAGATAGTTGGACAGAAGCGAGCGTGAGAAATGTAAAGATTTATGTAAAGATTGAAATGTAGAGAGAGAGAGAGGCAGGGAAAGAGAGAGACTGAGAGAGAGAGAGAGTGTGAGAGAGAGAGAGAGAGAGAGAGAGAGAGAGAGTGTGAGAGAGAGAGAGAGAGAGAGAGAGAGAGAGAGAGAGTGTGAGAGAGAGAGTGAAAGGGACACAATGTGTGCGATTTATCTATATATATCTAAAAGGATTGACAGAGAAAGATGGACGACAAATAGAAAGAGAGAGAAAGAGAAAGAGTATATCTCATATGAAAAAACACACACTTCCTAGTTAATTTTAGAGTGCCCATATTGCTGTTGCTGCTGTTGTTGTTGCTTAGTGTCACGCCACGCGCCTTGAAAGACGCTTTTTTAATGAAATTACATTTAATGAAATTACATTAAATAATAAAAAAAAAAAGAAAGAGGCGCAAAGTCGTTTCGCATCCACTGAAGAGCTCAAAGCAAAGCCAATTTTGGCGAGCGAGACAGAGAGAGAGAGAGAGAGCGAGTGAGACAGGAGGAGCAGTAGAGATAGCGCAAGTATTGCTTTACAACAAATTTGACATTTGAAGTCTAATAAATAAGTTATGAGAACAAAATGTGGCAACTAACTGAATTTGTAATGTGTTTGGGGGGGAGGGGGCTGGGAAACTGTCACGTGGTTTTAGCCGTGATGTCCATCATGGCCTTAATGGATAGAGATAGACAGTTCCTCTGCACTCTGTATTTTCCACTTGAGCAACAACTCAGCTTCAACTTCAACAGCTTCCAGATGGCCCCCACTCTGTGTCTTCTCTAATTATGCTAGAACCGAGTCAGTTGGTTGTTGGAATAGCTTTCCTCTAGGTAAAGGTGTTTTGTCATTAAAAAATGATAAATACTTGTTGTGGCATGTGCTGGACGCCACAAAATGGCTGAGGTTGAGATGGCTTTGGGGGGCAACAAAAGTCTTGGAGCAGCAGCTCGATGACAACGACAAATTCCCTTGCCAATAAGACAACTTTTTTGGCTAAGCGAGACTAATTTTGAAAGAGATGAAAACGACGAGGAAGAAGATGATGATGATAATAATGAAGACGATGACGATGTTGCTGATGCTGATGCTGATAATAATAATGATGTTGATGTTAATGCTGATGATGATTAAATGGAAATGACTTGCACAAAACGCAGGCAACTGAATGAAGTTATTATACGCAGCCAGAAAGCTAGAAACACGGGCTGGGGGAGATAGGGGTTGCAGAGAGGGGGTTGGGAAAGGAAGCAAGCTTGAGAAATGACTTCTAGTGTCCCAAAAAGTGACCGGCTAGGGTAACTTGACGGAAGCGTCTCAAAAACCGTCAAGTGCTCCAATCGATTAGTTCTCAAGCAGCTTCACTTAATTGGCAACAATTTATGTAATACAAGCTGAACAGAGACAAAGGGTGGGAGGAGCGAGAGCGAGTTTGTATGGGGAAAGTATTTAAGTTATAAATTTTGATTGATAAAAGGTTTCGCTGTGCAAGTTTTTCACCTGAACTGCTTCGAATAAGCTCTTTAGGGGCAGCTGGGACTGTTGGGGCACTGTAAGGCGACTGTTAAGTGACTGTTAAGCTACTGTTCGGCTTCTCACTTTATAGACTTTCACGGCATGTACGCAGTCTGTGAACTGCGCAGAACGCTCAATTAAATGTTAAGTGACTGTTACAGCACTGTTAACTGACTGTTAAGCGAATATCGTGCTCTAAAGATGGAGATTAAGTGGTTTTTAAAGTATTCAAATACTTTCTCTCTTTCACTCTGTCTCTCTCTTTCGCTCACTCTCTCGTTTTCTCTCATACTCACACACACACTCTCTCTTTCTCTTTCTCTATCCTGCTCACTACTCTATTTTGTTCACCTTATCATTCTGTCAGTTAAGGACTTTGTTACATGCTGTTAGTTTAGTTGAATTAGCTTTTGCCTTTCCAATTGAACTAAGCATTCAATTGTTTCTCTGCTGCTACTATTCAAGTGCCTGAAGTGAGACATGGATTCATGCATTCGGATTCAATTGGAATCAGTAGGGGGCATAGCTGGAGTCCAAAATTATATTTGATAGCGTGCCAATTGAAGGGAAGTGTGATTGGAGACTAATTCACACATATGGTACAGATAGATAACATACGCTTCTATAGATAGATAGATATAGTTCCCTCTCTCATTGTGAATGACACATATCAAACGTCATGTTGCGCCACATTTGGCCTCGAAGTGGAACAGGAACAACAACAAACATGTGTATGCGGAGCGCATGTTGCGCCATTTAAGCCAACAACAAAGGCCTTTGTCTATGCTCAACTTACTACACTTGAGGGCGTGGCATGCCACCCCCTAGCCCCCAACACTCAATGCCCAATCCCCAACACCCGACGGACGGAGTAACGAGCAAACTGCAGGCGTTGCATTAACAAGGCATTTGCTTTGAATTACACATGCAGACATCCAGGCAGCTGCAACAAGGCACAGTTATTGAGGGCCAGACGAAAAAAAAAAAGACAACAAGAGTCGAGAGTATACGGCTATAAGATATCCTTAACGATAAGCCAAGCTGTTGGAATATGGGCGAAAGTTATCGATTATTTAAAGGAGCCACAAGAGGAACTACGTATAAGATGTCAAGTCTCCATCTCTTATGCTAGCTAGCTAGGTTCTAGCTCTTTCACTTACTCTTATACTTGAAAATTCTTATGTTCTATCCCTCATATACTCTTAGATTCTATTGCTCCTCTGTTCTCATACTCGTAAGCTCTAACACTACTCTCATTTACTGTTTTACTCTCACACTCTCTCTCTCATACTCGTAAACTTATATACTCCTGTTATACTCCTAATCTCCTATACTCTTATATTCTTCCACTCTTATTCTTCAATACTCTTACATCCTAAATATTCGTATACTCTTATACTTGCAAGTCGTTTATATACTCTCTGGTATTAGCACCGCCTCCTCTCGCCATCAACATTCACTTCAACATCAACCAATATACCCAGCTTATACATTTTTAGCCATTAGGCTTTGGCTTTGGCTTTGGCAGGAGGTGGGGAGAGCGACGGGCATGCCTTGTCGCAAGGGAACGCATGGGAAAACATGGGAAAACACGCAACAGCGAAATGAAAATTGATTTGTTATGAAAGTCGCTTGTCGCATGTTGTTGTTGTTGGTTGTTGTTGGTTGTCGTTTGTTGATTATGATCAATGCCTGGCTATGGGCTTGTAGTCGTATCTAACTGCGCTTCACTCCCCACTCTCCACTCCCCACTCCCCCTTCCACTAGCCAGTCAGCCACCCATATCTATATCATATTTCCATTTCCCTATACATATTCATATACATTTCTATATTATTTCTATATATTCCCATTCATTAGTTAGTTTCGTCTAGCTAATGGACTTAATTGCTTGCAATGGGACTATTAACAGTTAACTGCGACTCAAACAACAAAAAGCCCAACCAAATCGTTCACACATTCGTTTGCTACACACACACACACACACACATACACTCATACACACACAGACTTACACTTCAAATACCAAATGAATGTCATTACGACAGTTTATTTCTTTGTTCTTTGTGTTTGTTTTGTTCACGTTTTTTTTTCTCAATTTCGTATACCCATTAGAGGCTGGAGCATATGAGTTGTGTAAGTTTCAAAACTATTACCAAATGGAAATCAAAGTTTTAATTCAGCTTCACATTTATCTACTACTTATATATCATACCTCTATCTATATCATACCACCTTTCCATTCAATGCCATTTTGTTTCATTCCATTTCATAGCATTCTTTATTAATGTAATTCTATTCTACTTCATCTCAATCTCTCAATGGTTAACTATCCATATTATAAAATTATTTATATAGTATTTAGTCAATCTATAGTTTCCCCAAGAGCTAACGTAGCATCTTGTAGTTGGTCATATTTCATTTGAGTTTCGAATGGAAGTGCATTGCTCATTGTGAATGCGGAACGTGCAGCGAATGGAACACAAAGCGATCCCCCAACAAGTCGTCAGACTGAATGTGCGCTAGCCCTCGATAGGGGGCGCCACGCATGCGTGGATCGCCGAGCTCTGGTTGATAGTCCCTAACTAATTTCGCTTTCGTTATGTCTTTTATTGTTGTTGGCCCGAATAGCTTGTTGTTGCCAAGTAGACGGGATAGGGTGGGAGAGACTATTATGTATAATTTACAGGTCATTAAAACCCATTCGCATAATGCCAAACAGGAATGGAAATGGTTTCTTGAGTCTCCGGCGGGGCATAGGGGGAGGGGGAGGGGGCCAAATGGCTATGCTAATGGTAATCGTTCGTTCTAATGCGGCTCTAAAAATGGGCACACTATGCGAACTATGCGAGTGCAACGACCCACAAGCTCAGTTATCTCGCATAGATCCGATAGCCTCGATTCAAACAAAATTACATTCAAAGACCGAAACCCACCCAATCCACACAATCCCCACAATCGACAATCCAAGCACAGCTCACCAGAGTCGAACGTGTATCAAGTGCATGCAGCTGTGTCTTACAACTATGCCGGCTATTCAAATATGGATTTTTCACATACCCTGACTTTAAGTAAGGCGCTTCAGCTAACAAATGTTTCACTCCAATTATGAAACATCTAGTGAGCACATGTTCACATCGTGCTCAGTGAACTGAGCTCTCAGTGCAGCTTTCTTTGTACAATTTGCTATGCAAGTTGCTTTCAGCTACAGCTGGAGCATAACTTGAAATGGATCGAATTGTAGCTCTATATCATATAATAACCCAGAGAACTTGGCTGCCAGTTAAGATATGCTGTTTGAATTCATTTACATGCTGCTTATACTTACATTAGTAACATATGCTGAAATCAATCCATTCGTAGGACTTTTATATACACATGACCTATAAGAACTCAGCTTCCAGCTAAGATATACACTTTTCAACTAAGAAATCGAATACCCAGATCATATTTTCAGAGTATTTCAGTGTCGTTCAGCCTTGCTTAGTCAAGAATTTTCATATTCAATTCGTTTTAAGTCAAGCCGAAGGTCAGCTACGAACTGACAGACACTAATAATCAAATGCAATGCATTGACAAGCCCATCTACGATTAGAAGTGCCTGCGAGCGGGCTCTCTATGATTATTACCAATACCACAAGCTGTGCAAAGTCTCACGGGGATGGGGGTAGAGCGGCATAGACACACACATGTCAACTTCCAATCGTGCAACGTACCTAGAATTACAAGAAAAAACGAAAACAACAATGAATCGAATGAATAAAATTGATTGTTAAATATTAAAAGAGACAGCTAACACATTGTCGAGGCACAAATAAATAATTTGATTCGTTAATTGTCAAAACGAAAGCACAACGAAAACAAGCTCAAGTTCTGTGGAGGGCACTCAGCGTCGAGATACCCTAACCTATTGACAGAATGTGAAGAAGCAATATAAGCTAATCATATTTGTCTTTTATATAACCTAAAGTGCTGACATACCCTAGGATTCAGCTGTAGTCTATATAGATCCTCAGTTTTATCAACAGAGAAATGAAGACCTAACTGAAGTATGTCATAGAGTGTAAGCCCTTCAACTAGGCGCGTCTTGACTGCCTGCTGCATTGACCTTTACATTACAGGGTATTTGGCTCAATGAAAGTTCTAAATTGGAAAATAATTTAATCAATGGACTGACAGGCATGTTCTATGAACTTGCTCACATATTCATAACATTTCATTTTCATTATGGCTCTGTTATTTTCTTTTTTGTTTTTAATCAAAAGACTGTGTGTGTCTGTGTGTGTGTGTGTGTGAGTGTATGTAGGTCATCTATGACGAGCGTATTGTAACCGTATAGCCGTAATCCATATCCAAGAGCCGGTGGCTCAAAAAGGTTCACACAGACACACACACACACACACACACATTGAGAAAGAAAGTATTGACGGCACACGCCCACAGCAGAGCCCAACCCTCTTGAGCAGGAGCTAATGAGTTTAAAGCAATACCCAGAGCCGAAAGGTCGTTTGACGATAGTTAAGCGAGCATATTGTGTGCCTAACTGAAGTTAAGTCACATATAAACTAGTTAAGTCTCATATAAATGTCAATATTCCCCACCTCCCATTGATAAGCCCTCTCCATAGACGTTCATTCGATGACTCGAACTCAAGATGAGCTCACAATTCAGTGTAATTTTTATATAGAAATAAGTTTCGATTGCTTTCTAATCGAATTTCCGGATAAATGCCTTTGCTCTGAACAACTTTGTGAGCAGCTTAATCTATGTCTAAGCTAGCATATGAAATATATGACTAACAACTATGCAAATGTGACGACGTGACATGAGCAAGAGCGCATATTCCATGCATTAAATATTAGTAATAATTATCCACTAGAATAGAAGCCGACACAGAATGCCATGTCTTTTGCTCTTAAAGCTTTTCAGTTATGCTTAGAACAGATTAATCGATATATATCGATTGATATTCCAATCTTCATTTGTATCTGTATCTGAATCTCCTTTTATATCTATATCTATATCTTTATCTGTATCTATATCTCCTTCTGTATCTATATCTTCATCTCTTTCTGTATCTTCTCTCGACAACTGTGTCTCCCGTTCAATCTATTCAATCGCATTTATCTGCATGTTAGTTTATCTCCCATTTTTAATTATCTTAAAGAGCATTTCCACTTCGTTGATTCTCAAAGCTGCAAGTTTGATATGCTTCTCCTTCTCTGGCTTCTTCTTCTTCTTCATTTCCATCACACTTTTCTTTCTATTTCCCCCATTTAGTTCATACTTTGATTGCTTTTCATGTAGTTTCATGTCGCACGTTCCACATACACACACCCACACTCACATACACATATGACACTCGCAATACAGAGCTGTATATAACTGCAGCTGGGTCTATGTATCTATAAGGGGTTAGGGCTGGGGGTTCGGGGCTTGGGGCTTAGGGCTTGGGTTTGTTATTTGTATCTGTAACTGTGTCGAATCGTGTTGCCGCTGGTGCAGTCAAGTGCACTGCCTGTTGTGACCTTTGACACGACGCCGCGACGACCAGCAACTGCCAATTATGCAATAAAAAATGCTAAATTAATAAAAAGCCAAATAGGAACAACAACAACAAAAGCAAGAAAAAGAAGCGAAAAACAAAGCGCAACAAAGGAAAAAAAACGAGCGAAAAAAAACAACTATTAAAAAGTCGAGAAACACGTTATTTACGTTCGGCCGAATTCAAAACGTGCTGCAAGCCAAAAAAAAAAAAAAAATGGAATATCATGCACGACCCATAGATACCCTGTAATAGCAAGCAAACATTCAGAGCATCAGTTATAGAAAGACCTTTAGGAGAGATAATTTCGAAGCAATTTACATTTTACAAAAAACTCAAGAAATGTACAGGGTATTAAGGAAACTGGCATTGTCCTATCATGTACCCTACTATATATAGATATGCATCAATTTTAATAGTTCTAGCTTCTATAGAAGTCGACTAACTTGAGCCAGCTTCAATTGCTATTGTAAAACCTTGGCATACCCTTTACCTTGCGCCCTTCGTTTACGAGGTATAAAAGGGAAAATTTTAATTTTCTGTGAAAATTGCCGGCTATAAATTACATATTGCCCAGCCGCGCCGCAACGGTCAGGAAACATAAAACATTTTCGTGTAGTGTCGTGTAAATGGCAACTCCTGCAAAGCCCTATTCGAAACACTCCTCGTACTCCTCCCTCCCTCCAGTCTGACCCGCTGCTGGCAAATGGCCATTAGATGAATGAGTGAGCGAGTGTATCAACGAGTACTCGACCTTGTCATAAACCAAATTGAGATATCGCCCAGTTGCCCCGCAATGAATCAACTATCCAAATTGTTGATTACAAATAACAGAGCTATAAAAAAACAGATATTACGAAACAGTTTTATTTTTGGTCATATACACTATTATTAGCTATGATTCCTACTGTGAATAGACCTATGCAAATATTCACGATAAAGGTTAGGCAGCGTTATGAGTAGCTATATTATCAGCTTAGTTACATGGACTTCAAATTGAAAGAGGTTTTCTTCAATTTATTCAAGCAATAAATCAATCAATCAATCAGCTAATCTACATACCAAATTTATAGATATGGTAGACTTTGTCCACATGTGTCGATCAGATTGATATGCCATCAAGGATCTGCATTTTAGCATTAATCAATCGGTCAATCACACCGCGGACACTCAGTCCCAGGCTACTTGATTAGACTGCAGCTTGATTTCCAATGTCAATCAATCAATCAGTCGAAAGCTTTTATGTGCCAATTTTCAAATTAAACATAAATCAATTAGAATTCTCAGTCAAAGTCATTGTCTTGACTCTTAGTTCAACATCAATCGATCAATCACTCAATCAATCAATCAGTCAATCAACATGATTTCTATATGCTTTGCTATCTGACATAAATTTCTTTTACATTCTCAATCAAAATCTGTTTCTAAGTCTCGTGTGTCAGCTACAGCCTCGAGTTCTGTTCTCTAATTGGTTTATTGCACGGTCAAGCGATTAAGTGATTGATGGTTGTAATTGATTGAACAGACGCAAATGTCACATAAATTTGGTAAAGTGCTACGCGAGCCGCTCAACCAATACCCAGGAAATACAACTTAATGGAATTCCAGAGCTAACATTTGGCCATTTGATTAATGATCATATTAATTCACATATCATATTTATTACACAATAATTGCATACGATTACGGAAGAAATATTGAAAGAGGAATGGGGGGGTGGGAGAGAGAGAATACCCCTCCTCTATGCTTTTGAATGATGCTTTAAACGTTGTTTGTGAAAGCTGCTCGCTTCGCTTCAACAGCTCCAAATGGCAATTACAAGTCGCCAGAGATGAACGACAGACAGAGAGAGAGAGAGAGAGAGAGAGAGAGAGAGAGAGAAAGGAGAGAGCCCTATGTTTGAGTAATGCATGCTGCCAGATCCAATGCCATTGGCAACAAGTCGCCAAAGATGAGCGGAAGAGAGAGAGAGGAAGATATACAAAGAGAGAAAGAAAGAGAATAGGGGTAGTCCCTTCGAATGGTACATGTATATCTCACACAGGCAGCTGCTCCAAATGCCAATCGCAACAAGTCGCCAAATTTGCTTTAAATAAATTTTTAACAACTGACAGAGGGAATACCCCTACTTAGCACGCAGCTGTTGTCCCTTGAGCAATAGATGAGCTAAGCAGATTAAACACATTCACACACACTCACTCACACACACACACATAATTAACACTTTGCTTGACTGCTGTATAAATATTTACAAAAACTGTGCAACGCTGGGGCGTGGCAAGGGGCCGGGAAGAGCGGGGCGCGCAAGCATCGGAAGTTCCTTGGGTCAGTTGGTCAAAGCTGGCAAACAAAATTTATAACATGCTAGAAATAATAGTGCAGCTCATTGTGGGCAACAATAAAGGCAAACAACTTGCCACACACCACACACACATTTGCCCCACTTACGAACTGCCTTCGCCTTGCTTAGTCTAATCAATGATTAGTTTGCCCCTTGGCCTGCTCCTCGACTTGGATTGCCAATCAACGATGCTGAACCCCAAAACCATGAAAGTGGAGGCACACACACACACACACACACACACACACACACACAGAGAAATTAATAGGCGAACATGTTTTAAAAAAGTAGAAGAAGACGTGAGACGAAACTATGCCAGCGGAAATAGCCTAATGAATGAATTTATATAGCACAGTTGGCGGCTATATATATCATCTTTCAAGATATGCAGATCAATTATAGAGTGTGTGAGTAGTTAAGGGTTAAAGCTACTAAGGTGCTCTATAAGACAGTTTATAGAACAGATGAAGATGAAGAGAGAGCAAAAGAGAGTGAGTGAGAAATAGAGATAGAGCTGAATAAGCTCACATATATTGATTGTTTGATCTCAGACATATAACAAAATGAGAGTAGACCAATTGAAGTAAGCAAGCAACCATGTAGTAAGCGAACTTCTCTATACATGATATGTATATGATAGATAGATCAAAGAAAAAGAGAGATAGTGAGAGCGAGAGCTTCTTGAAAATCAAATTTGATCAATAGAAAACTTGAATATGAATTCAGTTTGCATTTCGGTTTGATCATTCGCGCTGCTTCCGAAGCTTCAGCCAAATTTGAATGACCTGCGGCTGAGTTTGCCAAAAAAAAAGAAGAAAGAAGCAGAACAAGAGAGAAAACGCTGTTGATTAAACCAAAACTTTGCGTTTTTTTCGCCAGTGCAAGAAGAAGCAGCAGCGGCAGATGCAGAGGCAGACAGCAGATTGCCAAAGGCGCTGCAGGCGCACTCGAGCGTAACAAAAGAGAAAAACTAGCCACATGTGTGTAAAACACACCCACACACACACTTTATAGCTTTTGGTCAAAAGCAAAAAAACAAAAAAAAACTGCTGCAAAAACTCAAGAAACCGAAAACCGAAAACCAAAACAAACCAAAAACAGAAACAAAGTTTATTTTTTTTGCATTTATCAAACTTTTTTGTTTCTTTAGTTATTGATGAGCGACGTTGGGTATTATGATTGGAGCATTCATTATGTAGCACATGTGAGAGTATATATATATATATATATAAGTCTGAAAAGTATGATTAGACATCTATGTCATCTATGGGATCAGCAACTAAATCAAACTTTGCTTAGATGCTTGGCTTATCGCTATTCTGAGCCCTCTCCTTCTCTCTCTCTCTCTCTCTCTCTCTTACTCTCTCTATATATATCTATGTATTACTATATATCTTAAGCTAATCATGAAACAAAAAACTAACTTTTACTCCGATTCCACTTGATTCATGCTTCAGGTGAAAGCTCTACAACAAACTATACAACTCCTCTGAATGCCTCCAGGGTATTCCTAGTTCGTTCTGATTGGTCTAACTTTTCTTTCTTTTCATTTCATTCGCTCTGTTTTTGGTTTTTTTGTGTGCTTTTTTCGGGCTGTCAGTCGCAGCTGCAGCTGCCACTGTGGCATTTCCGGCTTGCGACTTACAAGCTTCACCGCAAATATTTCTTTTGTGTGCCCCGGCCCGGAAAAGGCAGTCAACGTGCACAATAGGCCACTCCAAATTGTGGGCGAAATGCCCTAGTCGCTCCCACGCCTCACCTCGCTCTGTGTGGCACGGAATGTGAAGCTGCAGAATGTGTTGGCAATGGCAACGGCAACAGCGAGAGCAACTGGTGGAAGCTAGCGTTTGATATAGGTAGATGAAGACAAAGAGAGAGAGAGAGGGAGAAACCGACAGAAACCGACAGTATTCAATGATCAGCTTTGAGGAAAGCTCATCATTGCGAATAGATCATTAAGAAGAGAGCTAGGACGATTAGGAGGAAAGGAGAATGAAGTTAAAGAAGAGAAGAAGTAAAGGTAAAGAAGAGAAGTAGAACAAGTAAGAACGTTGCAGTCGGGCGCTACCGACTGCGGGATACTCATTCACACCCCCACAGATCACGCCCATTGCCACGCCCACAATTGGTTTGTACATATATAATTTTTTGGAAATCAATAGAGGAGATCAGCAGTAATATCTGTATATAATTCTGATTTTCTCACTGAGAATCGGAAAAACGTATAGTTTTTCCCGATTTGCCACGCCCCCAGTAGGCGTAGACATATAATTTTTGGCCAGTTCTTAGAAGTAGTGAAGGGTAACGTAAGTGTGAAATTTGGATGCTTACACTCAAAAAATGCGAAAATTACAGGGTATTTTTTAGCCGGGCATACCCCATAAGGGGCGTAAAATTTATTTTTGGCGCACCGATAGAGGAGCTCACTAGTAACTTACCATCCAATTTTGAAGCTTCTAGCTCTAAAACTGTAGGAGCTACAAACTTTTGCGGTTTGCTGTTTGATATATCCGCCATATCTTTTCCAACTTGGGTTGTCAACCCGAGTATATATACCAAGTTTCAAGTCTCTAGCATCAATAGTGCTCAAAATATTACAGAATTTGAAAAATCACTATATAGTCAGATCCGATTTGCCACGCCCCTAGTAGGCGTGGATATATAGATTTTTTGTCGATCTTCATAGGATCGTATCAGTAACCTACGTGCCAAATTTGGGCGTTTTAGCTTTAAAACTGTAGAAGATACAGTTTTACCCGATTTGCCACGCCCCCAATGGGCGTAGATATATCCGCCATAGCTTTTTGATCTTGGGTTGTCAACACGAGTATATATTCCAAATTGCAACTCTCTAGCACTTCTAGAAGTAGTGTTTCTGAGGTATGGGCAAATGCATTTTCCGATTTGCCACGCCCCTAGTGGGCGTATCGGGAAAATCTTGACACTTTATAATTCGAGGGTATACACAAGTATATATTCCAAATTTCAACTCTCTAGCTTCAAAACTGTGCAAATGGTTTGCGTTCATACGGACAGACGGACAGATGGACAGACGGACAGACGGACAGACGGACAGACGGACGGACAGCGTGACGGACATTGCACAAAACCAATATACTCATTTCACTTTGTGAATGAGTATAAAAATGAAGAAAGACATTTTAGAAACTGAGGAGAAAGAAGGAGAGATGGAGGTGAAGGACACAAAGAAGGGAACAAAGAAAAGACGAGTTGAAAGAAGAGAAACAATTTTAGAAGCAAGAAACAGCTTCAAGCAGTAGGACAATCTTAGTATTAGTAAATTATTATTTCAGTGTTGGTAAATGCAAAAAAAATCATGGCTGAAAGCACCAACGAAAGTGATTCACTTATGATTCAAATTCAATAGAGAGTAGACTGGTTGGGCAAATGCAGCAATGTTGCTTAGTGCATTACACAGCACTCAACGTTAAATGTTCAGTGTTGATAAGTGTCAAAAGAGACAGATAGAGAGAGAGAGGGAGAGGGAGAGGAGAGGGAGGCAAAGGAGCAACCCGATGGAAGCCCACATCACATGCTGTTACGCATTGTGTGTCAATATTTTAGAATGTTTCGCTGTCGCAGTGCTTAAATGGCGATTGGCCTAGTTTTGGGACGAGAGAGAGTGGGAGCTAGTTAGAGAAGGAGAGGACTATGCATGTGGCAGGGCTAGGCAGCAAGTATGCACAATAAGATAGTTTCAAACAAATAAGAAATATCTCCATGTCTCAATGACACAGCAACAGATACCCTGTAAAGAAGTAGACAAAGATACAAGATAGTAGATAAAGCAATTGTAGAGCAACTAAATCCTATATAGAGCAAAAATACTACCCGCTTGCCATGCCACATATTTCTAAGGTATATATGTATGTAAAGAGGGGAAGCTGCTTCAGCTTGAGCTGAAACGTCAAGTTGGGTCGAGGGCACAGCGGGTAGGCGATGCAGGCTTTACACGTTTCGTCTTCAAGTTTTCCACTTTATGTGCAAGAGTCTGTGTGTATATGTGTTGTGTGTGTGTGTGTGTTGTGTGTGTGTGTGCTTATGCAAAGTGACTTCGACGAAAAAAAAAAGAAGAAAGGATTTCAAACGAATTTGTTATGCGCATTTTGATGTCATTATCCTTAAAAGTCATTGGCCTCCGAGCAACAGGGTCTCGTCTGTGGCGAAAGGGGGGCAAGCGGGGCAAACGGGTTACTTAGTCGATTACCCCCCACCGACAATATTTCTGCGCGTAAATCGGCCAACATCAGCTTAAACACGCTCATACACACAACATATAGAGGAGGCGAATGAGTATGCAAATCTATTTATATGCCAACTACTTATGCGGCTTACCCCCGTCTCTCGCCCTCCATCTCGCCCTCCTTCTGTGTTGACCCTTTGCTAGTTGTTTAGGCAATTAATTTTCGAGCTTTTTCAGATTGACTGCGTCTGGGCTTCGTCCTTTTTTTCGTTTCTGTATCATACTCGTCACAAGCTGCGTCTCAGTTGGGTTAAGCATGACAGCTGGGTTCACGGGTCAAAGTCCCTTGTTATTTCACACTATCGTTGAGGATTACGAGTGTCATAGGCCAAGCCCACTGGATCGCTGTTGCCCCCCTCTCTCCTTCGCTGTGAGCACACACGCTGCCTTTAAGCGGCTTATAGACGCATTTATATTGTTTAAACTTTATTCGCCGCTATAAATAGCTTTTGACCGTCTGTCAAGTTTGAACTCGTTGTTTAACTAATTGCTAATTAAAACTTGTTTCATTAGCTAAGCACTTTAATTGTCAATTGTCTGATAAGTTTACTCGTTGGAATGAATGACAGTCGATAGCGATGTCTCGCTGCTAATTGTTGTTTAGTTGAACTTAATCTAACGAAATATTAAATGTTATTTATTAACGTGGATGAATACTATTGATATTGCGATTTAGTCCTTGCTTTGCTTCGTAGTTGCCACATTTTACTCTTTACTTTTGATCTACTCTTTTCTGTTACCTTGTCAAGATTCGTTGTCTGTTACTCGCTACTTTCCAATTACTCGTTACTTACTTCTCGTTGGTTTTTGATGTATTATGTTTGTTTGATAATAGTCATTACTTCTTCTCTACTGAATGATTTTATCTTTATCTAACCCACTACTCGCTACTTCTTCGCGCATTTCTTCTTTATTCTTTTCTATATATATATATTTCTTGTGCCATACTCGTTACTTTTTCTATTTCTCATTACTTACTTCGTTAATCTTTACCTTAGCCAGATTTACTCGCCACTATAGACTCTGCTCGTTACTTTTAGCTGTCACTTTAGCCAATGCCTAATCTTTCTACTAGCAATAGCTATTGCCAAACTCTCGTATCAATTTCAAGTATCTCAGGCTACTCGTTATATATTTTGTTCTGCCAACTCACAACTAGTTGCTTAGCTGACATTGATTTTACTTCCAGCTGAGATTCTGCCAACTCACTTAAATTTTGCTACCAGTTGCGCTTTAACAAGCATCAGTGCCAGCCCTCTGGTTTTCGTCAGAAGACGGTTTTTCTTTTTCTATATTTGTATTTTTAGCCAGAGTGAGTTTTGCGCTTTCCTATACTCGTCGCATATAATTATATGCGTGGTCGCAACTTTTCGCAGTACTTTGTAATATTTACTTTGCATGCTTGTGAATTCCATTTAATACACAGGGAGAGAGAGAGAGAGAGAGAAGGAGGGAGAGGCAGGGAACGACATAGACCCCCCAACGACCTAGCTAAGCTGCTTCGCATTTCTCGTCGCTCGTTGTTCGTTACGAACTATTTATAGACAGCATCAGCTAATGAGACCTAGCCAGAATCGCAACTATTTGAGCGAATGTAGAGGAAATGACACAGAGCCTCAAGGCGAACGGAAGTAAATAGTAGAACTGTAGCTGGGTGTTCGGCTGCTCGGGTGTGTGTGTGTGTGTGCGCTTGTGTCTCATGTGTCTCAATCGGAAATGCGGCTCGATTATTAGTCGCGTGTTAAATGTCAATTGTCATAATTAAAACCGACATTCCAGCCTTAAAGATACATGTATTATATACTTATATATGTATATATATTATATATATATTTATAGAAAATTAGAAAAAGCTTTTAGCAAACTAAAAAAAAGAAGGAAATTAGCCAACGAGAAAACAACAAAAACAATTCCCGCACAGTATGACTTTAACACACACTCTCTCTCTCTCTCTCGCTGTCTGTGCACAGACTACGGCCCTCTCTCTCTCTCTCTCCTTGTCTCTCTTCGTCCATCGCTACTTTTATTTCATATAAAGCGAACTGCTAATTGTATCGGCCTTTGGTGCAAGCTTCGATTTACGACCCCGCCGCACTCATCCATTTTCATTATGAGGCCAGCGAACGTGGCATATCAATTGCTATCATGTTTTCTGCTCTCTCTCTCTCTCTCTCTCTCTCTCTCTCTCTCTCTCACTCTCCTGCCCCCTTTCACTAGCTAACGTGTTTACTCTTACTGTGGTCATTCTGACTTATTTATTAAGCTGCCATTTATTGATATCAACAAGAGTTAAGTTGAGTTTAACTTCCTCTCTCTCTCTTATTTACCCTCTCTCTTTCTCTCTTCATTTCCTTCAGGGTATCTGCTAGTCAAGCACTTCCGGCGAAAGCATGCTTATTAGGTTTCTGTGCCTCCACCGATAGCTTCATTCATTTCCTTTCATATTCAACTGGAGGTCAAGGTATCTTCTAGTCAGGCATTTCCCATTGGCGCTCGCTCACTCTTCTCACAATCAACTGGAACACTTAATATATTTCATACAGGTAAGTCTATCTATCATAGGGATATACTACATATTCAGATAGATATTTTATATATCATAAAGTTCAGAGCATTTGTGCTTCGTCATTTTGTGGCAAGTTTACTTCTTTTGATACACATATATATCAATATTTTTATCACAATTAATTAAGCTGTTTAATGGCATTGACTGGGTCGATTGATTGGCCGGCTCATTGGCTCAATGCCTGACTCCAACTACTCTATCAATTTTTCCAGATGGATGTACAGACACCACCCAGCCCAGCCCAGCCCAGGCTGCCCTATACATGTGTCCTGCACTGTGAGCTAATCGAACATATAACATGCATAATGCCATCAATCAAATGCAATTATAAACTCACTCTCTGCCTCTTCTCGTCAAGCTAGGGGAACTCCCCTTCAAGCTGCACTAGCGCACTGACTGTGTGTACAGGACAGTTAATGATGATGACGTTGATGACGATGATGATGATGATGATGATGATGATGGTGTAATTAACATTCACGTGTCTATGCTTTAGGCTCTTCATAGTTCCTGACCGTCTCTAGAGCCTACTTTCAGATCGCTGTTAGCCGTGACACCAGCTCCAATTGGAGCCAACTCTGAATAGTTGATTAGCCATTGCTTAAGTCTGACGTCAAATGTTATAAAGAAATCAGCGTGGGACGTGTTAACGAGTTATTAATGTGCACGCCCACTCGTCGCTTGTGGCAAAGCTAACGAGCTTTTCAACACTTGCCAAACATATGGGTGTACACTCGTTAATTAATAACTGGGATTGATGTTACTTAGTTTTTACTTCTTGTTCTTTACTTTGCTTTCTACTCATTGCTTTCAACTCGTGTTGTCCAATCTACTCGTTGCATATTCATTTATAGGTCTTTACTCATTGCTTCTTGTTACTCGCTGCTTTCTACTCATCAATCTCTACTCGTTGCCCTCTACTCGCTGCTTATATTTAGCACTTGTCAATTCCTCACTGAGGTTGAGCAGTCGCCACTCGACACGATTCGCCTCGCTTCGCCTCTAATCAAAAGATAAAACCTTTCGTGCTTTACTCCACTCGCTGATGCGGCGCGAATTCGCTTACTTATGCAAAAAAGCATAACTCGTTCAGCATTCCTGTTGCTTTAGCAAATTGTGTTATGCAAATGAAATGAAGAGCACCCTTCAACACACACACACACGGAGAGAGAGAGCTGCTGCTTTGACTACCTTTTTCGAGTATCTCAAACACTGAACCAATTCAGAAAGCAACGAGTTACACGAAATGAGAGTACGTGACAAAGCAACTGATTTGCCACTAGAATTCGACTGTAGTATTTCCCTTTTTTTAAGTGTGTGTTAAATAAAATAACAATTACGTTGCATAAAATTGCATAGATAGCCATAGATAAGTGGCAAAGCCAAAGAGAAAGAGTGTGAGAGAGAGAGAGAGAGAGAGGGGGCGCAAGAGTGAGACAGAAACATGCTCAAAACTAAATATTTCATTTCTATTCGTAAAAGTTTCTAATTAAAACAAAAACAAAAACCAAAAAAAAAAAGAAAACAAAAAAATTAAGAGCAAAAATGCCTTTGGCTTTGGTTTTTGGATGTTTCTGTTGCGCTATGTGTGTGTGTGAGTGCTGTGTGTGTGGCTTTTTGTTTTCGGTTATTATTAAAATGATAATAACCTCAAAATCAACATGGCCTCGTAACGAGTACCCCGCATTCATCTTTTTATGGCTCGCCCTCATGGCCATGCGTAGAAAGTCCTTTTATGCCATGTTTGTCATTTATTTGTTTGTTATCTCTTTCTCTCTCTCTCTCTCTCTCTCCCTCTCTCACTCTCACTCCCCCCACTCTCTCTCCCACTATGCATGCCCACTCTGGTGCTTTTGTTTTTCTGGTTTTTGTGGTGCAGCTGAACGCATTCGAAGCGAACCAAGAAGGAATGAGCACAGTAAAATTTGCATAAATAATAAATGCAGAGGCAAAAAGCAGCCAAAAAAAAAAAAAAACAGTAGTAGAAGAAGCAGCGGCGCAGGAGAGAGCGAGAGCGAGAGAGAGGGGCAACTGGCTATAGCCTCTGTCGAAAACCCTTAATCAAAAGTTTAAACAATATAAAATATGAAAGAACGAAAAAAAATATGATTCAACGAGTGCCCAAATCCAAAAGATAAGAAAACGTAAATGAAAACAAGCACAGCAAATCCGTCTCATAATAAGCACAAAGAGAGCGAGAGAGACAGACTGATAGAGATAGAGAGAGAGAGAGAGAGAGAGAGAGAGAGAGAGAGAGAGAGGGTAGAGAGATTGGTCAGCGTATTGGCCACCAGCTGCGTTTTTTCACTCAAACAATACGTGCCATAGTTTTAAGGGCGAGCCTCGGCCCTGCATTTGCCTAATGCAAAAAGCCTTCAAATTGTATTTAGTTTTTTTCTCTTTTTTCGTGTTTTTTACCTTCTCTCTTCTCTCCTTCTTTTTGCTCTCGCTTAGTTTTCATTTTCATTTTATTTTGCGGCAAATGCCTAATGCGTGCTTTAAGCCCGGCAAATCAGCTTTGCCTTTGACGTGGCCCAACGTTTCGCATCATTATATTTGCAATATATATTCCTCTGGCTGGCAATTCAAATGACAGTGGAGCCCCACTCGTTACTTTGTCGTCGCCCTACTCGCTGTGTGTGTGTGTTGACTAATAAGAGATATATTCAACTGTGGCTCACAAAAGTTTTAGCTTCTCTGTGTGACAATCACTAGGGCATCTACGTTTCTTAGTTCAGCTTGTTACTCGCTACTCGTCATATCTTACTCGTTACTTTTTGTCTTTTATCTGTTACTTTGGGTGTAATACTACAAGCTCAATATGTGTTCTTACTTCCACTTCTAAGTTCGCAACGTCTCACTAGTCCCTTGTCACTCATCACTCGTTAGCCGTTTATCGTCTCTCATATATCGCCTCTCGTTACCATATACTGGTTACTCGGTACTTTTCTGCTGTTACTATATAGATATTTCCTGCTATATCATCTTACTATATAATACTCGACACATTAGCTGTCACTCGTTACTCGCTACCACCTACTCGTCAATTGTCACCACTTACTCGCTGTCTTTAAGCTCGTTAGTTCTTGCTCGCTACTTGTTACTCGTTACTTCAAGTTTATTACTCAACTTCATACTCGTTAGCCCCGAGCCGTTACTCGTTACTTGTTGCGTATACTGTTTACTTCTAGTTCGTTACTCGTCCTCAACTCCATTCCACTCGTTACACTTTCCCATTTCAATTTCATGCATTGCAAATCCAATATCCAATTTATCACAGTTTGTAGCCATCGTCACTCATCGCCCTGCTGCTGCCACATTCAATTATCTTTGCTCAGAGATGAATAAAAATTATTGCATTTTTAGTTTTTAATCCTAATAGATACTTTGCATTAGTTTACTTTCAGCTTAATGCGTTTACGGCTTAGGCTCGCTTTCTGCTTTCTGCTTTCTGCATTTTGCATTTTGAATTTTGCATTTGGAATTCTGCTCGTTTGTCTCTTTGTTTTAATTCATGGATAGCCGCACAATAATTGTGAAATCCACTCAAAGATTTTGACAGAATATATTTTTAGATGATTTTTGTGCAATGCAAAATTCAACCATAAAATATGCAACAAATTTTTGCTGATGGACAAATAGCCGACTCGCACAACCGCACAGCAGCAGCAATTGCGAAGGCAGCCAAAAATCAACTAAAAGTTCTCCAATTAGAAGTGCGCGACTTGAAGATACCCTAGAAGACCTGACGAGTAGATGATGCTATAGACATTGAACCTTCCATATCTGCCCAAGGTGCTAGCACTTATACTGGCTCGTGTGCACTTATACACTTATGCACTTATACACTCCTATGATCTGGACTGATATGTCTACTTACTCTAACACTTAGACTTTGAAATGCTTATACTTAAGAGCCCTTATATTTTCACTCTTATACTTTTCTTCTACATATATTCGTATTCTTCAAACATTTAAGATTTTTACACTCTTATACGAGTATAGTCTTATACTCTTGCGCTCTTATACTCATCTTCTATTCCTCTAGTCTTATACATTAAATCTACAATACTCTTATATTTACATACTCATCTAGTCCTTATACATCAAATCTTCTATGAATCCTGCTGAACAAGAGGCTGGACCACGCCTCCAACTGCCAAATGTTGCATGCGTTTTAGCCAAAAACCATATACAAGATGGTTAAACACGTCTTCAATGAGTATACAAAAGAGCAATAGCAATGTTTATAAATAAAGTATGTATGTGTGTGTGTGTGTGTGTAGACGACATTTAGCCAAGCGCATATCCGAGAGATAGGAGCTATTCGTCCTCTGCTGCTTCTTCTTTATCGTTTTTTGCATTTGCTTGTTTATGGTCAGTCAAAAGGAGATTTTGTCACTGCCAACACACACGCACAACAAACTTTTGCCCAAAGATGCGTCTAATAACGAGAGAGGGAAACAAAGAGAAGGGGGAGACAGAGGGCAGGGATTAGGGTACTCTCGCATGCTGAATTGCTTTGCCTGGAGAACAAACAGATACATTTACAGTTGAGCTGTTAGTCACACATGTCGCACTGCGATACCCAGAAACAATATGCTTCATTCATAGTCGTAGTCCAGCCTTAAGAATTTTATTTTCTCGACTGCCATATACATATATATGCCCTGTGGTCATTAGAACTGTGTATGGGGTATGTTCGACTGAGCGAAAAACAATTTCATATTGTGTAAAGAGACAGAGAAAGGCAGAAAGAGAGAGAAACAGGGAGTTTGAGCTAAACTATTTAGGCAATACAAGCTTCTGAACAGGGTAATATCGACGATATAACATATATATATACCCCAACATTTGATAGAATTTCATGGAACTCAGGATCTATAAGAGCTAAAGCTGAAATATTTGGTAGTTGGCCAGTTATTGGAGTCTCAATCACAAGAAAACTAAGTTCTCATAAATCTAATGAATATTTCTCCAGCTAAAAGCAACTACATAACTCCTGATCTATAAAGACTAAGAACGATCTCGTTCCTCCCCTACATCACTTCAAGAGGTAACTGCTAGTCGTGTAAGCCGCATTGTATTTCGACTTGGTTTTCTTTAGAATTCTTGTTGGCTGTTGCCCATCGAGCACATAATCTGTGCGAAATGCTGCGCAATTTTGTTCAATTGGGCAGACCCCACAAGCAGATCCATTCACAAGCTATCTTTCTCCCCCTCTCTCCCTCTCTCTCTCTCTCACTGTCTCTCTCTCTCTTTGCATGTGGGTGTGTACTGTGGTCATGTCCTGGGCACATGCTTGTCTCGATGTCATCATCCAGGCGCTTTTGCCTTTTGACAGCACATACAACATGCGACTAGCTGTGTATCAGCTAAATACAAGCTCATATACATGTAGTAACCGGTGGGGCAGTGCCAGGTGCTGAACAGAACAGGGACATCATGGACAGCCTGTCCGGGCTGGACACTTGACAGCCATGATGTATGGTTTTTGTAATATTTTGTGTCACATCAACATCAGCCGACAGCCAAACAGCCAAACAATGAACACGACGGTCACTCAGGCAGTCAGTCGGGCAGCCAGTCGGACAGGCAAACGCTGGCGCGCGTCTAAATATTTAACTCGAACTGTGACAGAGTTCCATTGGGCTTTGACCGTTTTGGCCATTGGCTTGACGGATGGTTGCGGCCCTTGACCATAAATTAAATTTTGATTTCGATAGGGGATTACGGCCAAAACAAAATAAATGGTAAAGTGATCTGGTGCAGGAGTGCACGACCAGGAGTTACCCAGAGCTACGTGACGAGAAGCTGTTACTGAATGAGCCAAAGGAATGGGAAAGTCCTACGTGTAGAATCAATATAGAGAGTCTATGGACCACATTTTGCAACTCTGTCTCAAGAAATATGCTCGTGTAGCTAAAGTTTCCAATCGCTTTGCATATATATATATATATATATATATACTTGAAGAATTGTCTTATACACATATACTCTACTAAGCTACATCAACAAGTCAATTGCTCCTTTATATTGTCCTCCTTTCTATTAAAATCCATATGCCCCTTCTGACCAATTTTCATGAGGTATCCACAACAAAAGAAAGGTATCAGCTTACAAAAATGAATAGGAACTCTAATCTGTGTAGGTCGAAAATTGATTGTATCTGGGACATAAGCAGCTATAGAAGAACAAAAATTAATAAAAAATTTCAAGTTTGAACAGTGTTGGATAACGACGACTTGTGTGTGTGTGTGTGTTGTAAACAACATTTGTTTGCATTTTGCATTTAAGCTTCAGCATGACCAAAGTTTGAAAATTACTTAATTTTAGCGTTGAGGGATTTTCACCCATAGATTTGATTACTTAACGAATAAGCTAAAGTTATTTACAGTCGAAACTGTATTTTACTTTCGTATATATTTGGTATTTTTGGGTAGTTTCTCATATTTTTGCTGCTGCCTCATTGACTAGAGTTTAGTATCAAACGGCAATGTGAACTATAAAACTTTAAGATCTGCAATTAATAAGTTTTGCATTGACTTCAACTGAGATTGATTTGCCAATGAGAAACATGATATGCCTTATTAAGTTGAAGTACAAATATCCAATCTTAAGTTGAAAAACTGTTTTTGACTTGAAGAGTTTTCGATTGAAATTACTTGGAAATTTTTGATGCTGAGTGATTTGCTGTCCAAACTCTTTCCTCTCAGAAAGAGAGAGAGAGAGAGAGAGAGAGAGAGAGAGAGAGAGAGCGAAAAAGTGCATGCAACTGCTCATCATTTGGAATGACATTCACGAATGGCAAAGGAATGTCATTTTGGAGGAACTACATAAACTAAATGAAATGGCCTTCAAGAAGCAGGAGAAGAAGATGAAGCAGAAGGCATTGCAAATGCAGACTGGCGAGTGCTTGTGGCTCTTAATGGGCAATCAGGCAGCATTTCCTACCAACTAGCCGCATCCGCCAGCAACACCATAGTTTTGCCACATCTCTCTCTCTCTTTCACTCACTTTCTAACTCTCTTTCGCTCTCTCTCTGCTGCCCTCTCTCAACAAGTTTTTTTTGGCTAATTAGCTGCGCCTGAAGCTCAGCCGGATTTTGGTCTAGGGACAACTTGGTAAGCTGACCTACATATGTCTATGGGTTACCAGTTACATGCTATCTCTCTCTCTCTCTCTCTCACCCCCACTGCCACTAGCTGCTTCTCCCTCTAACTTATTTAACTTGTAGTTCGTTTAAACTCTTTATGACAGGGTGCACAGCTGTGGGCGTGTGAAGAACGTGCAGCAGGCCGGAGGCAAAAGTTTCATTCAATGTCAAATGCCAGCGCAGTGTGTGTGTGTGTGTGTGTGTGTGTGTGTGTGTGTGTGTGTGTGTGTGTGTGTGTGTGTGTGTGTGTAGGCGTGTAACAGGAGCGTGCTCCGTGTGGCTTATACGAAGCGAGGGTTTGAACAAACCACAGTCAACTTTAATGGGCGCGTGGCTCTTATTAACAGATTCAACATGCTGCCACAAACAGAGCGAGAGAGAGAGAGAGAGAGAGAGAGAGAGAGAGACACACCTAACACACATTTGGAAAATGTAACGAGTGTGATATATATATATACATATATATTTCTTTTTTTTTGCTACAACTCTGACCTTAAGTTGGCTTTCCACAAAACCCAAATAAAAAAGTAAAAACACAACAAAAAATTTTGGGCACATTTTTTGGCTCTAGCTTCAGAATTTATGTGGGCGAGCAAGTAAGAGAGCAATACTAATGAAGAGAGACAGAGAGCGAGAGAGAAAGAGAGAGAGAGAGAGAGAGAGAGAGAGTGAGAGAGTAGAGTAAGGCAAATCTAGCTGCTTAAGGCAATAAGTTTCGAATACCCTTAATATAGTAGATGCAAAAATCACGCCTTAAAGTAAACTCAACTTGGGCAGCTATATGATATATCATATATGATCATATATAATACTATATATACTAAGGTGCTCAAATATGCTTAGAAAGTTGAGTTAAATATTTTATCGATACGATATATTATGGTATATTCATATATACATATATTATTGGATAAAGTCTAGTTAGCTAAGACTTTGATGCAATAGAAAGCTTTAAAGTATTGCAAAGTTCGAACAGATTTAAATAACTCTCCAATGAAGAGTTCTCTTCAGATCTGAGTAACAACAAAGACTGAATCTCGTATCATCACCTGCATATAATCAGAGAAAATCAAATACCATCGACAACACCACGAAATGCTCCTCAATCTATATAAACATACACATGTATATATATATATATATATATATATGTATATCTGTAGCATATGCATTCTGACCTTCGAAGCGGCGTAACCCAATTCGAATGGCCGCAGTTAAGTTAGGGTAACACAACACATGAAGGAAAAACAAAACACGAAAATAAAACAAAGAAGGAAAAGTGCAAACATAAAATTGCTAATTTGAATAAGTCACGTGACACTCGCACAGCAAGGGAGGCGCACCAAAATGGGCGTGGCACAAAGGCAAGGCGACGACAAGGACAAAGAGAGACAGAGAGAGAGAGAGAGAAGGCGACTTAATGACAATACAAATTAAAGATGAGATGTGGCAGATAGAGCAGGTAAAAGTGAGAGAGAGAGAGAGAGAATAATAAGAGAGAGATATTGTAAGAGAGTAGAGAGTGAAAGAGAAAGAGAGAGAGAAAAAGATTAAAAGATATCGAGGTAAAGTGACATAAAGAGAGGGAGAGAGCCAGCATATGATGCCAATGCCAAAGAAGCCATAGATCCTTTGTATTATGGTGTCCACATCTCCTCTATATCCAGCATATTTATTGAGACAGAAGAATAGAAGTTCTTTGAACTCAAGATCTATAAGCTATTAGATTTGGTATTATCACTAGATTAACTGCCCAGCAAGTTAAACCAAAGGATTCACATGTTTTCCTTCAGTTTTATGCCAATCAAAAGTTAAAAGAGTTATGCAAAAGCATTTCTTCAACTTCCATAATCTGATTTAAGAGAGCTGTCTGCAGCTTTCTTTGCATATCTTTTATTCTTAACATTTCGTTGCCTCAATCATAAATGCAGCGAGCAGTCAGCAGTCAGCGCGACTGGGCGACTGAAATGGCAATTGACACTTGCTGTCACTTTCCAACCCAATAACAACAATTAACAACTGCAAATTGCTGTCAATTTCGAGTGTGTGCGAGGGTGCTAGTGTGTGTGTGTGCGCGTGTGTGTTTGTATTGTTCTTCCTCAGCTTTGTTCGCTTACATATTCAACTTTTTTGTACCGTCTATCCATTGAAGATGGCTAAAGTGGGTATATTGACTGGAGCTAAAAGGATGGTCTGGAAAAGTCGAACTAAAGTATAAATTGTAGACCTGTTCACCACTCTATATGAATGTATAAGTAAGAGCATAAGAGGTAAGGAGTATAAGAGTATAAGAATGAGTATATGAATGTAAGTAAAGTAGCAGAGTATAAGAGCCAGGGATTTGATATGTTAGACATAGCTCCTTCCATATCACGCTAAGCTCAAATCGATATTTCTTTCATGATGTTCCATGAAATCGATATAAATCGATAACAAGCTTTACTTATTCTAGCTCCAAAATCGACACAGCTGCTCTTAGGGTATCTCCTAGTCAGTCACTTCCGTCTTTTGCACTCTTTTTCAGTCGTGTCGTGGAATTCTCTTGTTTTCGCTTCATCCACATGCAAAGTGCAAATGGCAATGGGAATACGGGCAAACGAAATCGGTAATCGGAATGCGGACCCGCTTTTACACTCCCACAGCTAAAAACCCTTTCTACTTTTACCTCTCTACCCCTCTCTCCCTCCCTCCCTCTCTCTCTCCCTCCCTCTCTCACTCTGACAGTTGCCTCTGTTGACCCGACTGGCTGTTGGGTAACGCTGTCAGTCATGCAAAGCTCTTGGTTCAGTTCGCACTGTGGCAATATTTTTGTTTCACACGCTTTTATTTACATTTGCTAATTGTTTACAACGAATATTTCTGTGTACTCGAGTGTAGTTCGAGCTCTGTCTATCCGTCCATCTGTCCATCTGTCTGTCTGCCTGTGTGCTGAACAAACGATGAAACCACGCAAAATTAAGTGTCCATAACAAAAGGGCGAAAGTTGAGCGCGTTTAAGCGAAAGCTATATGTAGAGCTGCATTTTAAAATTATTTGGAATTTGTATATTCTTTATGGACGAAATGCATCAAAGTTGAAATGGAAAGCTAAAAAAGTTCAACTAGCGTTTGATCTACTGCAATTGACACTCGTAACTCGTCACTTTTCGACTCTTGAGTTCTCTTCTTTAGTACTAAAGATGATCTTGACAAATTCACATAGATTGAAGTTAGCCTTAAGTGGTACGGCCTCACTACTTTGTGGATTATTTCATGCACTCGTTACTTTGTACTCGTTCACTCGTTGAGCTGGGTATAAGCCAAGCATTCATTACGAGGCTGAACTTGTACAATTTGTCTTTAGGTAGTTAGAATTCCCTACCTTCTCTCTCCATTCTCCACTCTCCAGTCTCTCCGTTTGTTGCCATATGAACTAACTAAACTAGTTAAGTTCTTTGCTCCAACTTTCGACAAAGTTCAACTAGTTGTTATCTATTGTTGGGGCTTAACACATTTCATTGGGGTCGACTGCCGTCTGCCTGCTTAGGTACTCTAGCTATATAAGTCTGTCCACCCACACCTCGTCTTCCACTTTCAATTTATCATATTTAAGTATTTGACTTTTTCTTTCTCTTTCGCTTGCTCTTGCTCTTGCTCTGGCCCATGGGGCAAATGTTTTGCTGTCTTTTGCTGTCATTTAAAATGTTTGTTGGGGATTTTTATATCATGTTTTTTTTTTGTCATATGCGAGACTTTCGGACGAGCCTTTTTGCTTTTTATCTACATATTTAGTCGAGTGTTTGCATTTCCTAATTAATTACAATGCGTGACTTACATACTTAGTCTAACCTCTATCTAAATATGTGAATATGAACATATATATATATATATATTATATTATATTATATATCTAGTTGGCTTTGTATTTTTGTCAAATTTTTGCTACTTAGCTACGTTGCGCGTGGGCTTGCCAGTCCACATGACTTTTGGCTCTTCTTCTATTGTCTCCTTCTTTTTCTTCTCCTTCTTTATCTTCTCCTCCTTCTACCACTCTTTTTTTTTTGCTATGCACATGAGACAATGCTTTATCATACATACATAATATTCTAGGGGGGCCCACACACACAATTCATTTTTTCCTCCTTTTCTTATACTCGTTCGTAGAGTAGCCAAAGAGAGTATATAGGTTGATGCGTTCCTTCGTTAAGTTTCAGAAGCTATAGAGTGCTAAGAAGATATGAATATCAGCTCTGCTCAGAGTTCGAGGTACCTCCTAGTCGGGCACTCCCGACTGTAACACTCTTACTAGACTTTGTCGGTTTTTCTGTGAGTTGTGAGCGGGCATTGAGCAGTCGAGCTTTGGCGACATTCTGGCTTGTTTATCGTTCTTCTGTTTTGCATGCTGTTTTCTTTGCTTTTTGCGATTTTTTTCTTGCTTTTTTTTTTTTCTTTTCGTTTATAAATGAAATTTTGTGGCACAATATTTTTGCAGTTTTTAAGCAGAGCTACGAGCCTGGGCTCTGGCTCTGACTCTGGCTGGGGCAGAGACTGTTAAGTGGTTTTTTGATTAGAGCTACGTCCAAGATTTACGCGTCTCGCTGCATGGGTGATAAAAAAAAAATAAAAAAAAACTTGAGACAAGAGACGTAGCCCCGTAGCATGACTGCCATTAGGACTTATGCATAACTGCCTTAACAATGAGTTAGTAGCCGTCGAGCCAACGAGCCAACGAGCCACTGAGCCACTGAGCCAGTGACTAGTTGAAACCAAAAGTTATCGCACACTCGATAATTTCCGTTCATCTCCTTCTCTCGGTCTTCCGTTTAAACTCACTTTGAATATAGAGTGAAATTTCTTTTAGCTAGCGCTAAGCTCTCTACGCCAGCCAGCAGCTTGCTTTAGATTCCAATTAGAATTTATATATTTGCAACGAGTTGGCAGCTTTGGCCACTCGAAACTTTAGCTTAAAGCTGCTTTTTCCACACTTCAAACTGCTTTGAAATTGTATTAAATCAGTTTATGATACAAAACTCTGCAGGAAGAACAGATAGCAGCTGATTATGATTACACAAAACAATATTCTTTGAGCTTCTACTTCGATATATTTCACTTACTCTTCTCTTATACGTTCTTCTATCCCTAAACTTATTCGCCTGGTTAGCTAGCCTTCTCAACAAGTTGTCAGTTCACCTTGAACTTACTTTAAGAGGCAGTCAGCTCTTGCCGCTTGCACACTCAACATCTAAGCTAATATGCAGCTCTTATACACATTTCCCATGAGAATTCCCCGTCTGCACGGTCTTTTCATTTTATCTATCTCCTCCATGACCTGGCCATTTCCCTTAACATTTCAACAAGTTGGCAGCCCAACTAGAAAAACTAGTTCAGATCTGAGCACTTAAGCTGCTTATAAGTAGTATAAGACTGCGACAGCATTAAAGTTTTGTTCGTTCTCATGAATTTTATCGAATGTTCTGTCATATATTCCCATGACCTTCTCAGCTCCCCCCCCGACCCCCTTACCTGCTAGCCCTTGAGGACATGTGTTAGCTCTACTTTTAGTTTTAAAATCAATTGAAGTTTTCACGCATAAAATGTGAAGCGAAAGACAATGTGTCGAAAAATTGTAAGTGTCATTCGACTTCGTTTATGCCTTATGCCTGTCACTGGGGATGAGGAGGAGAAGGAGGAGAAGGAGGAAGGAGGAAGGAAGAGGAGAAGCGATGCCTCCTACCCAAGCGCTGACAACTTGTCGCAAGTTGTAATTTTTATGCTTCATATACAATACATATACATATATAAATGTGTGTGTGTGTGTGTATTATATAGCTGATTCATGGCCACAATGACTCATGTTGAAATCAAGTTGCAAGCCGCACGTAGCTCCACTGGGGGCGGGGTGCGGAGTGCGGGACTCGAGGAAGCTGTCCAAAATGCCAACAACATTGTGGGGGGAAAAACAATAATTTCAATTTTTCACGCGCATTTTTCGACAATGTCGGAAATAACTTACAAGTTGACAAACATTTTTCATCGTCGCCTTTGCCAGAGCGCCCTCCCCTCCCATCCCTTGCCCTGCTTCTTCTCTAACAATATATTTAAGTACCCGAAGCTCTGTGTGTTGGGAGAACGCTTTGAATGTTGATATGGAGCGTCAGTCGTCAGCTCGTCTCAGTCAGCGAGACAATTAGACGACAAGCTCCCACTACTGTCTCTTTCTTACTCGGCCTTTTTCAGCCTCTTCTCTCTCTATCTCTCTTCAGTTGTCACTTGAGCTTATTTATGAAGCCAACCTTCAAGTGACGACAATTGAGGGAAATGCGCTTAGTTGACAATGAAAACTTATATCCATCTAATGAATAAATTTCGAATTTGGAAAGAACTTTTCAGCATAATCGTCGTGAGTAAGAGAAGAAAGGGAGTTTCCTTTGCGCTGTGTGAGTGTGTATAAGAGTATGCGATTCTGGGAGTATGAGAGCAAATGCGTATAAGAGTATGTATGTATAAAAGTAAATGCATATAAGAGTATGTATGTATGAGAGCAAATGCATATGTACGTATAAGAGTTATGAATAGAGCAAGAAGACACGAGTATAAGTGTATATGAGAATATGAGTATAAGAGAAGCAGAAGAGTATAAGAGCTAGAGACTAACTAATTACATACAAGATCCAGAATCACTTGACATCTTAGACATAGCTTCTGTTATAGCAGGCGCAGCTCTAGTCTCACTCTTAACTCTGTATATCTATTTATATTTTTAGCTTCACATTCCTGGCTATCAATCATTTTTTATTCCATCGTGATTGATTCATTGTATCAAAAGTTGTCTATACTTACGACTCAAAACTGTTGCTCTATATTTAGCTTCTTCCTACTTTTTAATCTAGTATTCAGCTCAAGGTTTCTTCTTCTTCACACAATTTCAATATCAATTTCCCAGAGTTTTCCCTCCATATACTCTTCAGGGCTCTGCATTTTCTCACGCTGAATGTTGACGTCACATTTCTAGTTCATAATTCGTTGGGACAGGCCAACAAAATTTATGAAGCATCCCATCGAATTGGACATGTGCCCACTTTTCCCTAAACGTTTTCCTCAATTTTCATGAAAATTGTTTTTCTTCTTCGCACATACCCTTGGGGAAACCTCGACGAGTCAAATGGGCGCATTGGTTTAAAAATAAAATGCGCTTACCTGCAAATAGAAGAGAAAAAATTTCTTAGTTTAGTTAACGAGGAGAGGGAGGGCGAACACTTCAGAGATTTGAAAATGTTCTCGGATATGTCGTCTTTAAAATATAATTTGTTTTAAAAATATCTATGCAAATGGAAGTTTGTGTGTCTATATATATATGTGTATCTATATATATATTTATACATCATATTTGACATTGAAGAGCAAGAGGCATTCTCCTTTTGGTATACAACTAGAGCTAGAGCTGTGCATATTTGGTGTATTCATGAATTTCCAATCAGTTTTTTGGTTGATTTCAATTCAATTTCAATTAATGTAATCTATATATATATATATTCATTCTTTTTTATTTACTGTTAGCATATATTATTATCTTTACAGTTAATCTGGCTAGTCGTCTATGCTTTCATCTGCCCTGCTTTGCTCACTCCCCCAAGTCCTGCCGCGGCCCCTTTCAGCTGTGTCTCATTATTTCTGATTTGCGACAATTTGTTGGATTTTTTCCTTTCTTATACTCATATACATATATATATATATTATTTTTTTTAGCATATATTACACGCATGCCACGCCCCGCTTTAAGAGGGGCGCCCCGCTTGTGTGGTATTTGAAACTGAAATCCACTCAGACAGACAGACAAGAAGGCAAAAACAGAGTCTAAAGGCGGTTTAAGGCGTTGTAATTTATGTTCAGGTTGAGCGACAAAGAACAAAAAGAAACAAGGGGAGAAGTGGGTATGCTCGACCAAGAGATGCCCAGCATGCCTCGAAGAGCAGTTATTCTGAGTATATTTAAGATCGATATATATACCAAAATTTATCAATTAGGTCTAAATTGCCAAGCTGAACAAACTCCACTATATCACTAGATTCAATGTCTATAACAATGTGTTATCGATATTTATCGATTCGACAAAAATGATCGATTATACGAAGCGAACTTGAGCTATGTGTGCTACGACAGCAGCTACATCTCAAATGTCAAGCCTCTAGCTAGACAGCGCTCAGACTCCTATGCTCTCTCAACCATTTGTCAGTTGCCACTTTACAGGGTATCCAAAAAAATGAAGCAGACAGCTAAAGAAGAAGACAAGCTGAACAAGCTGTAGCAGCTGACACAAAAAATGCATGTAAATAATAAAAAATATTTCACTTTATTTGCTCTGTCTACTTAAAGGATAGACAGACCGAGGGCGGAGGGCGGTGCTAGGAGGATGCCAAAGAAAAGGAAATATATTTAGATGGAATGAAATAGAATAGAATGGCCCTAGCAAGCATATTTCAAAAATACAAAGAGAGAGAAAGAGAGGCAAGTGTGCGAGAAAGAGATAGATACATATCAAATTACCACAAGAATTATTGGATTTTTTGTTGACTTTAGCCCGGTTTACAGTTGGCTAGAGACAAGCGGGCGGGCGGGCAGGCGTGGCTGTGGGGTTACTTGGGATAAGCGTCTGGCTTTGTTATCTTGCTTATTTACCGAAGACACGGAGAACGCGCTAACAACAATTCATAAGTGATACGCGAACGAGCAACAGGCTAACAAAAAGATGGAGACATTTATCACATCTTAAAGAAACTGAAATGGGATTCTTTTTTTTTTAATATATTCAATATATTCATAGAGTATCTCCAGTATAGCTATAGGGCAATAGGTCGCAGGTGATATACGGAAGGACAGGCACTCAGACAGGCACTATTTCGCCCCACAATTCCCATTTTCAATGGGTTTAAGATATAAAAAGGCATAGATTTATAAAATCATTTGAGTTTCGATCAAGTTATAAAAGCTTTCACTAAGGGACTAAAGCTTTTAAGCCGTTGTCAGATCATTTTTGTATCCTTTTTTTCCAAAAAGGCAACTCGCATTCGCCTCAAAAGTATTGCCACAGCTTAATGAATGTGTGCATAATCTGTTGACTTCTGACTTCACTTTTTCACTGACGTTGATGATCATTTTATTTACAGTTGAGTCATATACAAAAATATTTGCAATTTCCTTCGTAAAATTCATCCTTCTGTTGTTGTTGTTGTTACATATTCAATTATGGAAAAGTGCAGCTGCAGTTGGCAATATGCATTTCCATTAAAAAATTTTCTTTTGAAAAAACGCAACAGAAGCTCAACGCCAACTATATAAAACTTCATAAATATAAATAAAGCTTATGTGAAATAAAATAAATTGCAGCATCAGAGAACGCAAGGGGAGGGTAGAGGGCAAAAGAGTAACGAGCAATAAAAACAGCGAGTAAAAAAATATAAGTATAATAAATAAAATACAATTGTGAGGCATATTCACAGCCATAAAGAAAACTGGAGCATGATAAGACACTTAAAGTAGCTCAAACAGCAACGAGTATGAAACTACCGAGTAGAGGGAGTGATGTGAGCAAACAAAGTAGCAAATGGCAGAAGGCATCATGTAACAAAACTAACGAGTCAAAAGAAGCAGCGAGTGAACAAAGAGACTTGGACTATACGCAAGTGACTAGTTGACAAAAGTAGCGAGTACGGAAAAGCAACGAGTAAAACTAAACAGCATCGAGCAACAGTAACGAATAACAGAGAGTGGAACAAACAAAGCAACGAGTAACGAGTAGAAATAATCAGTCATAAAATGCAACGAGTAAGCGAGGCAACGAGTGACCAAGCAAAAAGTAGACTAAACTGAAATAAGCAATGAAACGAATGCAAAAGTAACGAGTAAGCGCACCTAGCGCCTAGTCTAGGCAACCAGACTAAAATTAACAAACGCTAGCGTGCCATAGAACCAACTGACAATAATTTGCCACGCCCCTAGGCAGTGGAGGTCGGCGGTGAGGTTAGAGTTTGCCTGGTTATTGTAGCGTGTAACTGTAAACCTGGCAAACCGAAACATGAGCCGCCCAACTTTAGCTGACGGCCATAAAAAAGCACTTTGAAAGGCATAAATTGATAAATTGATAATATAAATTAACCAATTCGATGGGCGAGTGTGTGTGTGTGTGCTAGAGTGCGAGAGTGTGTGTGTGTGTGTGTTAAACAACAAAAGGCAAAAAAGTGGGCAAAATGTGAAGAGCTGGCCAAACATTCAGCGCTGACGATGAGAGGACAAGGACGTGCCCCAGCAAATGCCAGGTGATGCTGACAACCCACACACACACACACATACACACTCACACACACGCACACACATACACAACTAGAGGCTGTTGGCAGGTCCTTGGCTTCCTTTTTTCGTATGCCATGCAGCACACTTTGATGTTATATGATGTTGTTATGCTCGTAAAAATACTTGTACACACACACACACACACACATACGCACACTCACACACTCACACATAGTGCCCACATAGTTGTAAATGGGAGGCGTGTGTTCGGGGGCTGGGTGTGGGGCATCCCCGGGCTGTGCGGATATGTACGTGAACCACATGCCATGAGCTATTATCGCTGCGGCCACACAAACATTCAGCTTAAACAAGCAAAAATAAGTAGAAACTAAGCGAGGATATACGACTAACAGATATCCTGTACTCAGTGAGAGTACCAAGTTACAGCCTAGAGCCAAAGGTGATGAAGCATATCATGATATGCAAGCAAAATCCAAATGTAGATCAAATGCTCAACTTTGAAATACCCTGTAATGAGTGTAGTCATGTGCACATATGCTAAGGGCAGTTTTGTTGCTAAAATTGTAGCAACAAATGAGGATACCCAATGATAGAAAAGAAAAGACTTAACTAATAGATACCCTGTACAGCATTCAACATAGCTATGAATTATGAACTCAAAAGTTATTTAGTATATACACACAAATACCCTGTTATTATATACTCAAACGGCATACAAAATAGTAGGCATAGGCATAAGTGAATAGAAAGGACACGTAGATACCCTGTAGGTGTGTCTATAACTTGCAGTTGGAATATACCCTGTAAATATCTCTCATATATATACTTTAAAATACTTTTAATGATGATACACGACTAGCAATCGCCCAAGATATTATGAAAACAAGTAAAACTTTAGTTGAAAATTATGGAATTTGATTAGGAGATACCCTGTAAATATTAAAAATGACAAATACTTATGCTTTTGAGGTATTATACATGATATTATAGGAATTTGCGGTAGATTTTTCATTAAACATAAACAAGAACTCGAACTGAGATACCCTGGAATTCAAGTTTTTGCCAGCTGACGTATAGATCGCTATGATTCAAGTTCCAAATAGAACTGAATGACTGCCCGGAATGCTGCTACCCTTTAGTTAAGCCTACTTTCTATAATAGTCTAGGGCATACGTATACGAGCTGCAGCTGGAGCTCGAGCCACACACATATTACTTAGTCGACGCAATGAAGCGCATGTCGTTTCATTTGGTTTGCGAGGAAATGTCAGGGGCATGTAAGCGGACATTCGAGAGCAGGCATAATATGAATATATATGTTATATATATATACATTCATATATATTTATATATCACATATGTGTATATATATGTAGGCAGAGAGCATGTTATATGCATAACAATATATTCACATTTATGAACACGCTGTCATGTAGTTTAATTAGCTTGGCGTTGATTTTGCAACCACAGAGCAAGAGGCAAAAGGCAGCGGCAGCGGCAGCGGCGGTGGCAGCGCCACAGCCTGGCCAATGCGACAAATCCTGAATGCGACAAGCCGCAAGCGAATAACCCACTTTTTTTTTTATGCCCAACCACTTTTTTGTTGTTTGTTGCAGTGTTTCTGCACCACTTTAAGGCCAAAAGCTAAAAAATATTTAAATATTCCTCAAAGCAGCTCAATTAATTGCATTAGAAAATTGCATTCGAATGAGAATGTTACAATCGACTTTCTACCTGACTGAAAGAATACTCGTTCGCATATAATTTCTAGATAAAGAAATGTGTATATAGATAGATATAGAAGTGTTTCCGATCTGCAAGGCAGCAGTGATTCAACTGTGAGACTTTTGTGATTCTAGCTTAAGCACTGTGAAATGCTTTAACTTTATATGGAGGGAATGTTGGAGAGACGGCTAATAAAAACATAGAGATAGGCAGAGAGACACACACACACGCACTCACCTACACACAAACACAGATAGACATCGCTAGCTAACTTTCCACAAAAGCCAATATACTCTCCTCTGGCATTTCACAAGCGAGCATCAAAATGTTAAATAGAAAATTTCCAATTGGAATTGAAAAAGCAAAATTCAATTAAGAGTAAATTAGACAAAAAGTAAATAAAATTAAATTTATTTATTTGCTATTTCGAATGAGCTAAAGGCAATACAAATTGCATTAGAAATTAGTTTGAAAAAAAGCTAAAAGAGTATGGGGAAAAGAACGAAATTGCAATGGAAAGCAGCTGTATGAACTCTGCTGGGAAGCAAATTGAATTTGATAGACAAAAGCTTTAAGCTGCTTAGAGTTATGTATTTAGCTCATGTAGTGTTGTAAAAGGACACCAGAAGTAGTGTTGAGCAACTGCATAGATTAGAATAAAATTATTAATGAATTAAAATTAATGAATTAATGAACTAGCCAATTCTATGTACAGCTGTCATAGCATGCACTATAGTGTTGTATAACGTCATGAATAAAGTATTTATATTGTATATATCTATTGGATAGTTGGATAGTTGTGTGAGGTTCAAGCTTGCCTTGAAAGTAAGTTGTTTCCCAACACTACTTCATATAGAAAGCTCTGTCCAGGTAAGAGTTCTATCGCTTCGTCTTTATCTATTCCATTCCCCAAACACCTAAGACAGCTATATATATATATAGATTTGCATTCTCTCTCCTTCATCCCCTTTCAACCCCTTGACTTTTAACCATATATCACGCTCAGCTCACAGCTTTCGTTCCATATACTCTGCACTGTAAGTACTTTGCATAAATAATAAAGTCCTCTCTATCTGCTCGTTCGCTTTATATCGTTTTAAATTCGCGTCTCATTTGATAAACAGTTATTTAATTACAATTAAGTTCCCATTAATCTAGCTAATTAAAGTAATTAAGTGGAATATGCAACAAAACATATAAAAACTTTTGATCTGCGAACACAAATTGGAATCAGTTAAGCGGCTTAAAATCAAATCTCACTGCAATAGAAAAGGAGCGAAGGAATGGCGTGTGCGTAAGCGAGAGAGAGAGAGAAAGCTATGCATATTTAGATAACAATTTGAAAGCGTTTAAAAATACCCTGTAATATAGTGCAAGTGCATGTGTTGAACATGATGACGAGACTTTTAGAGAAACTCTGAACTAAATATATATATATCGTGGGATATATATGAAATGTAACTTCTGATACGAAGAAGAAGCACACACACATGTATTGGAGTGAGCAACATGACAGTTAGAAAGTTCTTGGTTTTATGTACTCTACAGGGTACAAGCTAGTTGATTACCTTACTCAGTTTTTGATAAGCATCAACTGTTGCGTTACGGGATAACTGCTTAGTCGCCCACATCAACTGCTTGCTACTCTTGCCATAGAAAGTTGCAATATGCATTACAGGGTAGTTGCTAGTCGCTCAATGTATGCGAATATAATATATGCATAGCATATATTACAATATTTAGGCATTATAGGGTAACTGCTAGTCGATCATTCCAACTACGATTTGCGCTTTGCCTGCGATTCGAATTGCGGATTTGTTAGTATTTAAGCTCGATTTGCATTTGGCATTGTTGCGGTTGGAGGACGTAACAGCAGGCGAGGGAGGGAGAGAGAGAGAGAGAGAGAGTGTGACTGATATAGTGAGAGGGTAACAGAGAGAGAGAGAGAGTGTAAGAGAATATGTAAATGAACATATTTTATTAGCGCTTTGCTATTATATTTAATAGGATTTTAATGCGACACGTGGCCACGCCCCAACGCCTTTATTGTTGCTGTCGTCAAATATGCTGAAAACCGAAAATTGTCGCTTTATGAACTCGCAGCTAATTACCAACGTGTGCGTTGCGAGAGGGTTGCCGTTGCCGTTGCCGTTGCCTTTGCCAAAGAGTGCCGCGTGCTAATTGCTAAATCAAGTCAAGCAAAGTGAACATGGAGGACCATGAAGGGTGTCATCAAGTTGAACACAAAAAAAACACACAGAGAGAGAGAGGGAGAGAGAGAGCGAGAGCAACCACAATTAAATTATGCGCTACACGTGGCAGAAAACAAACTCCCCCTCCCCACACCCCTTCAACCCCTTTGCCATCCCTTGGGTTGACTGACTTCCAGCAAATGTTGCGACAAACTAGTTTTTTTTTTCCTTCTCCCTTACGTTTCTTTTTTTGTGCTTTGTCATGTACTTTGGCTTGTTGTTACAACTCATTAGTTTCATGTAGCTCCGGCACTTCAGCCCCTAGCATTAGGCGGTGCGGGCGGGTGGGCGTGGCACATACAATCTGAGCTGGGGCGTTGGAAATCCTTTGATGCAGTCGTAAAGTTTACAGCTCTCGCTCTCCTCTCTCTCTCTCTCTCTCTGTGTCTCCAGCGACCACATGCAGGCGGCGCTAGTGACTAGTTAAAGCATACGATCGGGCATAGGCGACTTCAGAATACTCTGTAAATGTCAAAGAGGCTGACAATTGGTCTACTCATGTGAAGTGCCCAAAAGAGTTTGTGTTTAAAGTTTAAGCCAAAGATCTGGTGCAAAAGTTGTTGAAACAATTGGGGTATACACGACTGCAGGCATACCTTTTATGAAGTAAAATCTTTGACTGTAACAATTTGATTGTGAAATGTTCACTCGAGATCTTTAAAGCAACTTCTAATGCTGTTATATACTATAGAGCGAATACCTTAAGGATGTTACCTAATGCCGTTACCTTCCAGCTTCTGTAACATTCAAATGAAGTTGTCCATCGCTTAGCTACCCCATCACTTGCTATAAAGGGTATTTCATACTAGGAAGGAAAAAAGAAAACATATTGTCGCAGTTGTCGCCGTCTGTGGTTGCAGCGACGTGCTCTTGACGAGCTGCGTCTGACTGGGCCAGCAATAACCAAAAAGGAAAACAAGTCAAGGGTCGCCAAGCTAGACGTGCAAAAGTCACGCCCCGTCAACACAGGCAACAGAAGAGGGTATGAGAGTGCGAAGAGCGGGCAGAGTCTAGAGAGAGGGCATCCACACACCCACACACACACGAAGTACTGACACCTACATCTACCTTTGCCTTTGCCTCTGCTCCGTTTGTCAGCGCCTTGGGGTTTCTCTGACCCATTACCCATAGTCCACCCGTCCCCATCCCCCATAACCATCCATAACAAATAACCTCCTTAGGTCGTCTTGCCGGGTGCAACCCCTTCTGCTTAGACAAAAGCATTTGTGCCGAGAACGCTCTGTCAGCTAGTGAAGTTATTTGTACATATTTAATGATCTCTCTGTCAGTTTCTGGACTCGGGCAATTTATGGACATCTAAACCTGCAGAACAATCTTCTCCTTCCTTCCTACCTTCCTCCCTCCCTAACCGCAACCAAAAGCTGCTCGGCCACCTGTTTGTCAAGGACTTTCCATTGTCATTTCCGTTTTGATGTTGTTTGCACATCCTGCGCGCATTTCGAATTCAAATTAGCAATCGAATTAAAGACTTTTAAGAATTCTCAATGTGGACAAAAGGTTTAGCAAAGCTTTAAAAATTCAAGGATCTGTTGGGGTGAGTCAATAGGAGAAATCTTGATATGCTTAAGATCAATTTCTATATTGATATTATACGCATACAGCTTTACTTCTGTCAGGAACTATTAATGAGCTTAAAAGCTTTTGCTAGCCAACTTAAGCAGCTTTATATAAATCCGTTCTGTTAAATACGTTCTTTATCTATAGAATTTTGATAGACTGGTTTCCTTAGAACTAGTATTATAAGTAAAAGCTTTCAGGGAGCTTTTGCCATACAGCCTGAGTTCGCTTATAAATAAAATTGCCTTTTTGTTTAACATACATGTTTAAGTCTCATTCTTTGAAGAGCTTTTAATGATTCTTAAGGATCCTCGTAGTTGCTTCTACGTTTAAATTTAATTAACTTTAGAGCTTTTGGGAGCTTTTAATAGTTTTTCAGAGTTTAAAGCCTATTTGTTGGCTTAAGAACTACTCTTTAATTGCCATTACGGCACGTTGCTCTTCGCTTCATCAAAATTATATTCCCACAAATTTCTTTTAATTCCCATCAAGTTAAAGCTTTGAGACTTTGTCCTAAAGCTTCAAATTGAATTTAATATAATTTATGTCAAGGAAGTATTTTGTGTTCCATTAGGCCATCTGCCAGCTAAACATGTGATCTATGTGTGAACTCTTTCTCACTCTCTCACCTTCTGCCCTTTGTAGCCCTCAGCCATATGGCCTAGTCCAGCTAATCCAAAGGTTAGGCAGGTGTTTTATGAAAGTTTTTTTCTGGCCTAAGGAAACGTAGAAGCAGAAGGAGGCAGAGCATAAAGGCAGAGGAAGCGAAAACCGGTAACAAATTTTGTTTTGGCACTTTACGAGGCAATCGACACATGTGGGCACCGAGCAGCAAAATCAAATAACTTCACTAAAAATGTAAGCAGCTCCATGGGGAGATGAAAGGGATACCGAAATGGAGAAGGAGCGGCGTTAATGGGCGTATGGGTACACCTGTAGTAAGCCAATAAAAATGCTGGCCAACAATAACATATTACGGCCGTCGGACAATAACAATGTAATTCGAGACAAGCCAAGACAGCCAAGAGGCAAAGTGTTGCCCTCTTCCTCCCTCTCACACGCTCTGTGTGCGCAAGGACAATACAATGAAAATGTCAATAAAAGTAGGCGAAAAGTGCGTAATAAAAGCTCGCAGAGCCAATAGAAAGGCCGAAGGATGCAGAAAAGGCAAAAGAGCCAAATAAGCAAACAATAATAATCGAGTGGGCTTTGGGCTCTGGGCATGATATGACATGATATACAGAGTTAAAGCCAACTTGAATTGCATTGTCTGGAAAAATTTAGTTAAAACTTATTTCGTAGTGCGTTTTTATTATGACTTCAGTTTGTCAAATAACAAAACTGAAACTTGAGCAACTGTTGAATTATGTTTGGGAAGTATATCGGTATCTGGTGGATGTAAATGGAGTTATATCAGCTATGTAGCATATATCTAAAATATCTTCGAATTGCCGGAAAACTTCTTCAAAGTTTCAGCTAAACTTGTTTTACTTTTCCTTAAGATGCCCTTAAGCTGTCACATACCAAATTTAAAGACTCTAGCCATAGCAGATCCTGAGTTATGTTGGGCTAAATTCACACATTTGAGATTTGAGAGATTTGAGATTTTTGCGCATTGCCAAATGGACACATTTATGTGTCATTACTATGCTCTGTTCATTTGATTAAGAAAGTTCAACTAAAATAAATCTTATTGAAGTTTCTATAGTAAAGTCAAAGTTGAACAAGTCAACACCTAATGTGTATGTATGTGTGTAAAGCTGCTTGTTTACAGGGTATTTGGGCAGTGTACATGTGAGCTAGAAGTAAGCAAAAGTCAAACGGAAGCTGAAGACACCTATGCATAAGGCAGGCAGACAGCAGCAGCAGCAAAGGTTTGTGTGTGTGTGTGTGTGTGTATGTGTGTGTATGTATAGCGCATAAATATATGCATGCGTGTATGTGTCTCTCTCTGTGTGTGAGTGAGCAGAGGTTCTGGCGTCTGTTTTATTTATTGCTTTTTTCCACTAATTGACAGCAATTTAGCAGCTGAAGAAGTGTTAGGCCGCAGTTCGAACCCCTGGCCAAAAACGTATAATAGGCCAAAACAATAAGAGAAAGAAGAGAAGACAGAGGCAAAGAGAGAGAGAGAAAGAGAGGAGACTATAACATATAATATTATATGTGCAGTGGAAATTGCGTGTTGTTTTTACATCTTTCACCAATTTTTTTTTTTTTTGCCCTCTCTGTTTAGGAAACTTTTGCTAGCTGCCACGCCCACCGCCCACATCTCTATATATATATATATATAACATTTGGTTTAGGTTTGCCCTCTTCCATTTCGAACTCAGCCCAATAATTGACAGCTAATTTTGCGTCCTTTATTGCCTGCTGCCACCCGCTCGCGTCGTTCACTTAATTTATTAATATTTCTATATAAATTTATATATATTGTTTACTTGAAATGTCAAAGCTAATACCCAATCGACAGCTACGCATCGGTCCTTTAATTATAGCCTCGGCCATACGGTTACGCCACAAGCGCGCGCCCACGGCGTAGCGACATAACTGGAATTTAATGGATTGGATGGGGCAATTACGTGAGTTCAAAAAACCAAAAAAAATACAGAAACAAAGCATGTGGAGTGAGGCCCAAAGAAAGTTATATTTACAAGACCATGAACGGTGCTTGTATAAGAGTTCATAGAGAAATTATATGTTGGATAAATATCGATTCTATAATCAAGTTCTTCATGGCAACAAAGTTTGTTAAAGATATGCTTAAGGCAACAGCAATAACAAAAGCGCGCGAGTCTAGGCTATGCTCGACTGCAGAATACTTGTTCCAGATTCAAAAGCAAGTTAAATGGTATATGCGTGGATATATGAAATCCAAAGTTGACATCTATTGTAACTAGACAAGCTCCACAGCTGTGAAAGACGATAAATCTACTATATATATATGGATACGCCCTAGTATATGTATATAGAAGAAATCAAATAGCTAGAGACAAAAGACCTGAGAGTGGTCATATGCTAATATTTTGTGGTGAGCTCTTCTATGCGCTTCTCATGGTGTAAGAACAATCTTTTAGGTTATATAAGACTTAGGAACTAGACAAACGTCTTCGAAAAAAAATGCTAATAGGCAAACAAGCAAAGTGTTAAGTTTCTATTCCAATTGACGATTCATTTTTGGCTATATAAGATCAACAAAAATTGCTGGATTTTTTTTGGATATCTGATAATGTCAGTTGCAAAACAATGACGCATAAAAGTTATGAAACAGAGTTCAATAAAAATACAGACTAATTGATAAGTGAAGATAAAAAGAGAGAGAGAGAGAGAGAGAGAGAAAAAGAGGACGCACATCAATGGGTTAATACCCTGTAATAAACGTCAATAAAATCAAATTTGTGTAGCAAAATAAAAGAGCAAATTTCATTTATGGCTTTGCCCGCATCAGAGACTCAGTTTAAGTAGTTTGTTTTCGACTTTCAATAGCTGACAATAAATATGAATATATGTAGATAAATATATATATATATATATATGTAAAGATATATATATATATCTATGGATATATATATGGATATATATATATATATATATATATGGCGTATGGCTTCCTGTGGCTGTTCAGCTCAGCATAAATGACAAATGTAAATGGCTTTCAAAGCCTATAAATTATAGAAATTCCAGGGGCCATTTCTACGGCTGCGATTGCTGTCGACAGACAACAACAGCAGCAAAAGAAATACTCAAACAAGAGGCGGCAGTCGTAGCAGAGGGGGCGTGGCCCAGTCAAAAAGGAGCCAATGTGAATGGTTTTGGCCTGTCGATGATGTTGATGATGATGACGACTGCCTGCCAGAAACATGCACAGCCCAAACACACACACACACACAGACATATATATTGAGAAAACATTCGGGAATGCGCTACCTAGTAAAGCCATAGACTAGAGGCCATGCTAGACCCAAGAGCTGTTATGCTACAATGCATTGAAGAGAAAGTTCTTGAGCCAAGCAAAGCGCGAATAACTTGAGATTTGTCAAAGCAAACTTTATAAAATTACCTATGCCTCAGCTAAAATACACTTTAAGCTAAAATTAAAGCTATAGACTACATAGATACCCTAGAAAATTATAGACAAGTTCATATAAGCCATGGCATAAAGTTTTTCAATCATTTTTCTTAGGAATTTTTGACATGAGCTAATCTAAGCAAACTATTCAAGCAAGCTAAGCAACCCTATTTTGTTATATGACTAAGGAATCTCAGCTAATCATGCCCAATTCACACATACACTGGCAACGCTAAAACACCAAATGTAGCCTAAGTAACGCCTAAAGAAAACTTCAAGAACTTTTCCTTCCTCATTTCCTACCCTAAACAGGGCATTAGCTAGTCTTAGCTACCCTGTAAACTGACTCTTGTGCGCTTGCTTGGCCAATTGACAAACAACGCCAGGCAAAAGCAAAAAATGAATAGGGCCATTGGAGCTGGTTGGGGGTGGGGGCGTGGCAAGGCAACGAATTCAACTTGAAATGACATTTGCAAAAATTTTAACGACATGACAAGATTAATCAAAACGAAGGCCAAGCCGAAAACTGTCTGCACACACACAAACTGACACACACACACACACTTATACCTCACACACTTTGTTTTTCTGCTGACAAAACATAAAAAAATTCTTTTTTTTGGCTCAGCGTAAAATGTGTAACACGCACGCATACGAAATTTTTGCGTACAGGCAAGGCTTCTGCTACCCCGTATTAATGAAGTGCGTACGCAGTGGGCATATTAGCTAGTCGTATATGTTGAGTAGTATATATATCAGATAGTTATATTTTGCCAGCCGCGTTGCTCTAGGAACTTAATAGTGCCTACGCACAGGGTATTCACTAGTCGCATATACCTTATAAGCAAATATAAGTGAAAAATACAATTTTTAACAATTGAAGCAATTGAAATATAAAAATTTTACTTACAAAACAGGATACAATCTAGTCGTATATATTCCATTTAGGACACCATTTGTCATTTGTATGCAAAAAACTCATTTTTATAAGCCAAATTACTTTACACATGCAGATAGTGCACAAGTACAGGGTGTTTGCTTGATGCATATGCCCTATTTAGCCAAACACTTAACCTTTTTTGAGGGAAACTCGTATTTGAGTAGCTTATAAATCAATTTCCGATTAAGTACAGGGTATGTACTAGTCGTATATGGCCTATTGAAAAAGCATTTTCGCATCTTTATAAGAAATAATCCCTGTTTGGGTGCTTAGCTGCTTTAAATATTCCATTTTGTTTTATAGTCGGGGTATTTAGAAGTCATGTATACACCATTTGTAGCTGAAAACATTTCGTCCAAGTGCTGAGCGACAGGCGACAAGCGAGAGGCGACAAATGACGCGACAGGCGCTCAAGTGCGTTGTACCTACCTCTCTCTCTCTCTTTCTCTCTCACTCACTCTTTCACTCCCCATTCAGCTAGGCCTTTGTTTAAAGCCATGACTATGCCGAATTTTAGGCAAATAAGAGTCGAGCGCCTCGCTAGAGCTATATAGACATACATAGATAGTATATAGATAGATATATATATATATATATATAAACCTTATATATATATACATACCCTATATACCCACTGCGTTTGGCTGGGCGTCTCTCATGGCCCTTTGCCAAGTAGAAATTGTTCATTTGGACGCATTTACTGACCTGCAAAGATAAATGGCAAATAATCGAGAATTAGTTGAGCTGCAAATTACAATTTTTCGTTGTTCTTTTTTGAATAAGCAAAGTCATATTGATTAAATATTTTAAACATTTATTTAAGCTTAACTTAAACAATATGAAATGAAACATATTGTGGTCTCATTCCAACAAATTTAAAAAACTTTCAGTTTTACTCAATTAGTGCTGAAAAGCTCCATAGCTCTGTCCTGCTCTCTACCAGCAAACCTCTCTCGCTCTCTCTTTGCTTATCTTTGTCTTCCTCTAACTCTGCGTTCCTCTCTTTTCACATCTTTCTTTCTCTTCTCTCATTCTTGACGTCTCTCTATATTTTTCCATATCTTTCTCTTTGTCTTGACTCTTCTTTGTATATCTCCCTCTCTCCTCTGTTCTAATTTCTCCCTTTCTCTAACTCTCTCTAACTTTTTCTTGACTCTCTCTTCTTATTATTTCTCTTCTCCTTTTACATCTCTCTCTCTCTCTCTCCCTCTTTCTCTATTTTGACTTTTCAGTATCTCTTTTGTCTTCATTCCATTGCCTCCTTCCGCTTTCTTTCTCTCTCTCTTGACTTTTCCTCACATGTCTCTTTCTTTCCATTTTGATTGCCTTCTCTCTCTCTCTCTCTTTCTTCTGTCTTTTCTCTAACCAACTCTCTTATTCTAATCTCCGCTTATTCTCCCCTTCTCTTCCTCAGCGCTATTCATCATATTTTGTTATCATTAAGTGTCACTCAAATAAGTTAAAAGAATCCTTTAAGGGAGCATAACTTTTTTTTTTAGTTTTTCTTCAATTTTTGTGTCTTTTGTTCGCTTTTATTCATTGCCCCAGTTTCATTTTCATTTTCGTTTTTTTTTTTTTTTCAAGTAAATTTGTACTTAGTTTTTTGTTTTTGAGGTTAAGCCGCAGCTCCTTTTTTATTATCGTGTTTCTCTCTCGCTTGTTAATCATCTTCTGTTGCCTTTCTTCGGCTTTTGTTGTCGCATCACTTTTGCCTTTCGCCCATTGTCTTCTTCTTGTTCTCTTTCTGACTTTAGCTGAACTTTGATTAGGCGACATTACTCATGAGCGCACTCCCTCCCTCCGTCTTCCTCCCTCTCTCTCTCTCTCTCTCTCTCTCTCTCTCTCTCTACCGCACTCTTTAAGCAGCTCAAAAGGCTTGCAACAACAAAAATTCATTCATCAAAGCGCTGCCGACGTCGACGCTTGCAAATGTAAGCTAAAACGCGTGGGAGCAAGCAGGCAAGCAAGCTACCGAAAACAACTGTAAAATGTTTCGTGCAGTTTTACATGCTCCTCTCCCTTTCTCTCTCTCCCTCTGTCCCTTGCTCGCATTCTAAAGCTGCTGCCCTGCAGCTGTGTGTCTAACTGCCCCTCCCCCTCTCTCGCATATGCTACTCTTTTGTGGTCAATTTTTGTTGAACAATAACAAAGTGCTGAAAAAGAAAGCGAAACGCGCCGAACAAAGCCAAAGGCGCAGCAGAGCAGCGCAGCAGAGCACAGCAGAGCAGCAGCAGAGCAGCAGCAGCAGCCGCCACCAATAATAATGCACTGCAGCAACAGTTATAATTGCAATGGGAGAACGCTACACTGAGCAAAAAGCGCAATATAAAAGAGCTGATCAATTATTGCAGCACACATTTGTGTATGAATTTCAGTGTATGAAAAATGCAATTACTCAAATACACTGAAAGAAAATTTCTCTATCAAACAAAGTTCATATAGCTTGTCTTTCGCTCATCTTCATTTCTTTCAGTGTCCCTTGTCTGAACTCCATTTTATTTGAAGTTTCGTCAACTTCCTTGCGGAAGAGAAGAAAAAAAACAAGATGGCGCGTGCGCTCGCTCTCCTTCTCTCACTCTCTCACGCTCACTCGTGTTAATCAACTTCATTAGCTGCTGCCATTGATATACGTTTCAAGGAAAATGGGCGCAAAGCCGCGCCATTTTCTGCCAGATTGCGTTCCCGTTAACCCCTTTGGCCCGCTGCCTTTGCTCGGTTTGTCATATGACGGAGAAAAATGCGAGACACGCGTGACCTGCACTTTGTCATCTTGATCTTTGTCACGAACTGCTGCCCCTCAGCCCTCGGCCCTCCTCCCCCTCTTCATCTCTCTCTCTCTTACTCTCTATCCGTCTCTTGCTGTTTCTTGGAAGGATTTTTCATCTGCGTAGCGTCGAGCGAGAACAATGAAAACAAATGCATTTCGAACACACACACACACGCAGCCAGAGTGAGATATGAAATAATTTTTTATTAGTCGCCAGCAGACCAGACCACAGGCCATATAGCCCTCCCCCCTTCAGCCCCCTCGACGACAACCTCCCTTGACACCCTTAAATTTTTCGCCGTGTGGCGAGGCAGTCGAGCAAACGAAATGAAATGAAATGAAATGGAAGCGAGCTGCTTGTTAGTGCAACAAATTACTCAGAAACAACAGTAAAAGGCAAAAACAACAACGCACTCTTGTGTGTAAGCCGAGCTGGAAATGCTGAACTAGCAGTTACCCTGTAAATAGCTAATGATGATGATGTTAGAGTCATGAGGCATTGATGATGTCCTTTGTGAATACATTATACGATATGATATAGTTAGTCGTATGTGCCTGACTATGGGATACCCTGTAATACTATTGGATACCTTGAGATACTTCTGATACATACTGATACATACCCTGTAAGCACTAACTAACACGTTATTATACAATCTGTCTCAATTACTTTTTCTTTCTCTCTCTTTCACAATATCATATCATATATTCAGTTCCTCTCTTTCTCCCTCTCCCATTCTTTCATTATTTCCTTCTCTTATTTATTCTTACATTAAGCCTATATGCCCTAGCATTCTATCATAGCCACTTCTTTTATCAAATTTCCAGGGTATACAGCTAGAACAACAAAAAACCCACGCTGACCTAACCTCCATTCCATTGCCGACTCTATTGCTCCTGCTCCACCTCTACCTCTACGTCTACGTCTAGCCTCCATTCCCCCTTCCCCGAAAAAAAAAATAAAAAACAATAAAAAATAGTTAGGTACTTGCACACACTTTGTTCTGGCTCTACTCTTCCCATCTCTCACTCCCATAGCTATTCGTCCAACCCCTTTGCTTTCTTTTTCTGCCCCCCTCGTTGACCAAATGACTAAGAAAATTGCTTAGTCAAGCACTTTTCAGGCGTCGCTTTTATGTTTTATGACATTTTCCACTGTCTTCTCTTCTTCTTTTTCTTGTTCTTGCTCTGCTTCTTCATCATCTTGTTGCTGTTATCACTGTCATAGCTCTTCCTCCATCTTGTGGATTTTAGTTGGTCAATTTAAAGCGTGAACAGAAAAACTAGTTTTCCATCTAAGCGAGCGCATTATTTTTAGCGTGATGGATGATGGCGGAAGGCGGACGGCGGATGGCGCAAAGAGGAAGACGGAAGGCAAAGCCCGCAAGAAAATGTTGTGGAAAAGTGCTTAACGAATGCAATTTGTTTAGCAAGCGCAGCGTTTAAGGATAAGGATTAAGGAAGAAATGCGAGAAATATGCTCTTTAAATGCAATTTAAGAGAGAAAGAGAGAGGGAAGAAGAGAGAGAGACAGAGAGTGAGAGAGACGGAAAGGGAGGGAGAGAGAGATAGAGAGAAAGAGAAGAGAGAGTGAGAGCGAGAGAGAGGGAGAGAGAGAGAGAGAGAGAGAGAAGAGTGATAATACGGAGATGGAGTATAGAGAAAGAAATAGTGAGAAAAAGAGATAGAGTAACAGAGTAAGAATAATATAAAGAGAGAAAGAGAGAGAGAGAGAGAGAGAGAGTGCAAGAAGGAGTGAGAATAGGGTTAGAGGGGAGAGAGAAAACTATATTCAATTAGAGAAAAAAAAGAGCCAAAGAGAAAGGGAAGAGAGTCAGGGAGATCGAAAATGAAAACAATAGGTTAAGGAAGAAGTATCCCTTTAGCTTGCTATCGGAGAGAAGGGCAATAAGAGGGAAGTAAGAGCTAGAGAGAGAGGAAGAGAGAGTCAAATGACATTAAGAAGCTGAAATAGTTTTCTGCTTTGTCGAGCAACATCTTAAATTGATTTACCTTAACAAACAATACAAACTTTCAGCACAAATTGTTGGCAAATCAAAACGTTTAAGAATCACCAGACAAAAGCATAAATTGAAAATACTTCAATTCTCTCTTTATCTCTGTCTCTCTCAAGAGCTTTTATCGAGTGTCAACAATATTTGACAAAAGTCAATTTAAAAGCAATCAAAAAATGTTTAGAGCAATAAATTTGTGCAATAAAACTTCTGTCTAACCCACACACTCTTTCCCGCTCACACACACTCTCTCCCTCTCTCTTCCTCTCCCTCTCACTATCTGTCTCTTTTGTCATACAAATAAATATGGAAATATGCTTAGAAATTTCTGGTGTCTTTTGCAAATTGCATTAAAATGCGCTTCAGCATATGAATAAGCAAACCAGCCACGCCCACACCGCACACCGCCCACTGCCCCTACTTTTCCTCGAAGAATTTTCACATTTTGCATGCATTTGAGGTGGGCAGGTTTTGGGATATCTCAATGCTGACCTCTGGGAAATTCAATTTGCGGCAAACCCTTGCACAACAAATTTTCCACAATTTTCCAACAAATTTTCACCATTTTCCACCGGCAAAAACTTCCACACTCAAAAGTTGAGCTAACAAAACTTTTTTTTTTCTCTCTTCAAAATGCATATGAAAATCGGCTTGATGTTTATACAGATATATTCTATATATATCTATATCCTTAGAGAACAAGAGAGAGAGAGAGAGAAATAGAGAAGAATAAATGCATTTCCAGATGGTAAGGTAAGGTAAGTCTTAGGTCTAACCTCAGCTATGTGCCCTTCTCCAGCATCGATAACAATAGCCAATCGGGTGTAGACGACTGCCTAGTACTCTGTTAATCAGAGGCACGTCAATCGTAATGGAGATAAGAGAAAAATGTTAGAAGCTGCCTGATATGCCCTATAACTGTTTGTGGGCAGAGCATGTGCGAAAAAACAGAAGTAAGCTAGCCACACAAAGCTGACTGCTATGAAAGCTAAGAACGCTGTACACAAGCTCCTGTCATGTGTGTGAGTGTTAGTGTGAGCGCGTGCGTGTGTGTGTGCGTTCGGTTTACTTGCGCCTGTCACAGAGTTTGCCACAACGCGCTGACATTTAATAGGTGTCAGTGCCTGCATGCGTGTGTGTGTGTGTGTGTTCCAGCATTTGTTTTTCTTTTTTTTTGGCAAGCGTAGCTTGGGAGAGTAAGAGAGGGGGGCCAACGCACTTTTTCTATTGAGAGGCTTTTGATTTGCATATAGACTGTTGCGTGCTCGCTCTAACACGCAACAGCGCTCGCTTGTGCATTTGAGCGCGAGTTCTAAGCTGCACGCACACACACACGCACACATGCCCTGCATAGTGCTATCTCGTTCGCTCTGGCAAAGGGGCTTTCATTAAGCCGCAGCTCAATTTCGACTTGTCCTTGTCGACGATGCTCGGCTTACGTTTGGATTTCTTTTGTGCAGTTATTCGGTGTTTTTTTTTTTTTTTTGTACTCTTTGCTCTAAAGTATGAGCGAGTGGGTATATTGTTTGGGTTGGAGTGTGATTGCTTTGTTTGCTTGATGTGTGGCATCTATGAGAAGAGCGTATTAGAATGAGAATGAGAGTGAGAGAGGGAAAGGTAGAAATCTACTTGATGCGTGTTTAGATAAATAGCAATTTACACGGGTAGACCGCTACTTGCTCACTTTACAGAGTATTGCACTGTCGGTTACAAGGCAAGAGATACGCTCCTGTTTTCGTTAAGTTTTTTTTTGCAGTGCGTTGTCGTTGTCAGCTGCTGTCTCGCTTTTTCTTTCTTTTTTTTTCGCATGCCGTGTGTAATTTCATCTACACACACACACACACACACACACATAGACAGTTGTTGTCGTTGTTGTTGCTGTCACGTGTCAGAATCATGCAAAAAACTTTTAATTGCAAAGTCGTTCAACAAAACAAAAAAAAATATTGCATATAGGAAAAAAAAATTAGAAAAAAAATAATGGAAAAAAATTTTATAAAAATTAAAAAAGTTGAAAAAAAATGTACACACACAAACACCCGCACACACACACACAGAGAAAGAAAACTCGTTGCGCCTGGCATTTAATCAAAAAATATTCAAATATTTATTAATTTGCTTCAAGTTGAGCGCAAAAGCAATTAAAACTTGCGTCTAACTGTTAAAATGCATAAAGTTAAATCAAATAAAAAAGTGAAATCTAATTAATGCATAACTAATTGGGTAAGCTAGCACGTGTGAACGCTGTGACGTCATCGGCGCGTGTGCATGTGTGTGTGTGTGTGAGTGAGCAACAAAATGGCAGCAATTGCAACAGAAGCACGCAAGCATACGTAAACAACAGCAGAACGTAAGTAGTTGAAACGTACCGTAAGCAGAATGCCAGACAAATCCAATAAGAAAACTACACGAAACAGCTGCCTGGGAGCCAGCGAAACAGAGATGGAGATAAAGAGAGAGAGGGAGAGAGAAGAGAAGCTGGCTGACAACTGTTAACTTTATGCGCGGCCTAAGGCGAATCCAGGCAGTTATTGTTGCTGCAGCTGCTGCCCGCCGCTTGCTGTTGTTGTTGTTGTTGTTGTTGTTTTTGTTGGTTTCGCTGTCACACGTTGCCGTAAATCGCAGCAGCAACAGCAGCAGCAACAGCAGCAACGCTTCAGCACGTACAAACTTATGAGACGCAACGGCAGCGAATCCCAAAACTCGTTAAAACCGTTGCTTCTGCACTTTCAGCTGTTGCTTTCCCGCTCCCGCTGCCGCTCCCACTGCCTGCCCCTCAGCCACAGCTACTACTGTTGCTCCCTTTGTCTCCCTCACTCCAATAATTAAATGATTTGCAGTTTTATTTAATGTTTTGTCTTTTCGCCGCCTTTGCCTACTTGCAGGCGCTTGCATTAGAAAATGGCGGTGAGACAAAATGGCGCTTGGCCGTTCAAGTTGTTGCCTGTGGCGCCACAGAGCCAAAGAATTGCAGTGAACTTTCACAGTTAAACTAAAAATTAAATTTTTTTTAAGCTATTCTATATTTGCTTTGCTTATTTCAAATCTCTCCTGCTTAATGGAGCTAATTATGTGACTTAATCATGTTTTAATTGTGTGCAATTTGTGGAAAACTATTCCGACAGCTAACATAATGACATAATACTAATAACACCATCCGATAATTTCGTGTTTAATTGCTTTTCAATTCTAAAAAATAAATAACAAGTAAAAAACAGAAAATACATTTCAATGTAACTAGAAAAAAAGCAATTCAAAGTGAAATAGTTGCAAAAGAACGACTAGAAGATACCCTGTAATCTGTGATGCGCGCTTAGCTTAAATCTCTTGACTCCTTTACCCTTCTACACTTATAGTGGTATGCTATTCACTCTTATACTCTGCTACACTTATACTCGTATACTTTTATACACACTTATACTCACATGCTCAAATAATCGTATATTTTCTATCATAGTCTTATACTTTCATAACCTTATACTCTAATACTCCTTCACTCTTATGCTCTTATTCATGTCTACACTTGTCTATTACTGGTGATCAGTCATATCTATATATTTGTGTATTTATATGTATATAGTTTTTAGCCTCCCAGTTACACTCACTCATTGCAATCAAGCCAATATACCCTGTTTAACCCTTTTGTATATATACATTTATCTATTTATTTAGAATTTACGGATTTATGTTATGCATTTCTCTTATTTTCCTTTTGATTTAGTTTCTATTTTGCGGATTATAATTGAAACTGTCAACAGATTTGCGCTTCGCCGCTTTAATACCATTTCATACTGGCAAATTGAAATGTGAACTGAGTGCGAAAAAGAGAGAGGGAGAGAGAGAGAGAGAGTTGGCTGCATTTTGCATGCATGAGTTCAGATATATTTAGAGAGCAACTTGGAATTGCATCGAAATCTGATTCAAAGTCGAAAATTCGTTTGCATAGCAAATGCAATACGAAAGCCGATTTGGAGATTTCAATTGTGAATATTTATACATATATATATATATACTATACTATACTATATATATATATATATAGTCCGAGTTGCTGAAGCATCTTTAAGCGGTTCAATTTCAGTTTTGGCCATGAGAGAATTTCATCAATTTTGCTTCGTCTTCTTCTTCTACATTAAATGTTTTCTAAATTTTCTTCTTCTTTTTTGGTTGTTTTTCTTTTTCAGTCAGTATTTTCATGCTTTTCTCTGTTTTGCGTCCATTGGCGCCATAAAAGAAAAGGAGAAAAAAAACCGACAAGAAAAAGAAAACATAACGACGACATTTTCATGGGTTTGTTTACATTTCGTTTTGATTTTCCTGTTGGGTCTTCCGACTTGATGCTGCCCCCCTCTTCCATCTCCAACGCCCATTTCCTATTTCTAGTTGAAGTCTCTTTGTATTATGTTGTTTACAAGCAAAAGTTCAATATCCGCTGAGAGCTTCTTCATCTTCTCACTCTCACTCTCATCTCGCCTCGATTTAAGCAATTTGCGCTGCTTCCTCGTTTAATTATCCACATTGTCAGCATCAACTTTCCGTTTAAGCAGCAGCAGCACCTCTTCTTATTGCATACCCTTAAGGGGTATATTACAGGGTATCATTTAGTTAGAAGTCAGTGATTTTTGAATGAGTTGAATATAAACTGAATTGAAGACGACTTTTGACTGACTTTTCATTGATTTTTCATTATTAACAATTTATTGAAAATCGATAATTATCGATATATATCTATCTTAAATTTAATTTCTAAACAACTATAACTATAGCAAATATAATTCATTTCAAATTTTCATTGAATATAAATATTTGATGGGAATAAAAAGGACATTGTGCCATTTAAGTATAGGGAATACCGCTAATTAAATTTTGAATATAGGGAATATCTTTAATGTACTTCAAAATTAATTTCTAATTTAAATCTCATTAAAATCAACACCTGTAAAAAGCAAGCAAAGAGCTCGTCAAGCTCATGTTGCTTTTTAGGTATAGGGAGTTCCCCTAATATATGATTTTATCACTCTTTTCATTGTCTCACAAGTCTTGCTCAATAAACCAAAAAGTTTAATTCAAAAAATAATTATCTTTGCAATCAACTGAATACTTTTCTACTAGGGTATCCACTAGTCGTTCATTTCACTTTCTATGGACTACCCCTATTTATCAGTTCTTCATTTTGAGCTTTTTTTTTTTTTTTTTTGTTTATCAGCCAACGATAGCCTCGGCCTTTGAGGCGGTTACAGCATTTCAATTAGTGCTCATTAATGTCTGATGGCTGAATGGGCGTAATGTATTAGTCATTGTTCATTGTTTATAATTGGCATTAGAGGAGTCGGCGAGGGGCGGAGGCGGGAGGCGTGGCAGTAACATTGTGCAGTCGTGTGCATTGGTCATTGAAATTGCTTTTTAATGTGTGGGGAGCGCTCGTTGCAAACGAATAAATAAAAACACGTGGCAAATGTAATGGAAGAGAGACAGGCAGAAAGAGAGAGGAAGCGGGAGAGGGAGAGGGAGAGAGAGAGAGAGATGGGAGATGGGAGATTGCAACTATATCAGCTGAACGTTTTAATTTACGCCTCGAGTCAAGCTATAAAATACATTATTTACAACGAGTCACAGGCGAATGCCAAAGGTTGAGCCCCTTCTCCTGCTCGAGCTTGTTAGAGTTGTGCGGAACTAGTTCACGAACATGGCAGCAACATGAATATGTTTAATATGTGAACTACAAATGTATCGCATATGTAAGCAGAAAAGACTGTGAGTAGAATAAGTAGTAATATAAAATATATATATAGAGAAACTCATTTCAACTAGTTCTGAGTGAATGAGAGGGAACTATATGGGATTTATAAAGAAATATGTTTATCGGAAAGACCAATCAATATACACAAGTGCAGCAGATCATTGGAACTAGTTCTGAATCAGATGATGGAATTTTAGCCAATAGAAAGACAGAAGTAAATAAATGATAAAGGAGCTGCACTAAGTACTTAATTAACATATAAGCAGTAGTTCATTTGAACTAGCTCCGAATGATAATGGTTTTATTCTGGTAAAGATATATAGATACAAAAGACAAATGCTACCGGACGTTCACTGATCACTCAATATACATATGCCCATGTTATATGAACTTGTTCATCTCTATCCTTCAAATATTAAAGATATTACGCATACGCCATGTACTCTCTCTCTCTCTCTCTCTCTCTCTGTGTGTGTGTCACTCTCTATCAAATTTAATGCTTATTGCAGCTGCAGCTACAGCTCAAAGGCAATCAATGAAGTGCCAGCGAGCGACAAAAGTCCCTAAACTGGGCGTGGCCCAGCAGCATGCAAATGCACAACCAACACACACACATCACACACAACACCCATGTGCGTGTGTGTGTGTGTGTGTGTGTTGCTTGTAAGCCACAAGAGATATCGAGTTAACAGCAGGCACATTAAATTGCATAGAAATGTGACAGCACGCAGGGCGTTGGCTACGCTTTGTCTCTCAGTCCATCTGTCTGTCTGTCAGTTATTCACTCATTCATTCATTTATTCATTCGTTCGCCCATTCACTCACTCATTCTATTCACTTCTTTGCACATACTGAAGAGCTCTTTTGGCTTTTACAACTTTTAATTAAATTATGAGTTCCTTTCTCTCTCTCTCTCTGTCTCTCTCTATTACTAACTCATCTTGACGCTGCAAGTCAAAGTTCATTGTAAAGCCCATGGTAAAGTTTTGCCCTTAGGCTAAATCAAATCCTAGCTGAGCATATAACATAAGCATCATTCAACATAAATTGCAAAAGTTAACAAAGCAAGGATTAGGCTTAGATCTTAAATTTTGCAAATTTTCATGTGATACAACATTTGAGATTTATCTTTTATCTAAAGGTATATAGCTGAGATCTAGACAAGAAACTCCACGTTCCATAAGACTGAGCATAGAGACAGAGCCAAAGATGTAGAGATTGATGGTAGCTTTACTTAACTTTGGACCAAGCTGTGGATTTCTATATAGATCAATATCTTTTGAAGCAAGCTTCAGATACAAGGTCTCCTGCCTTCTAGTTCTATAGAAAGGTCTTTACCTTATCGCCTATTAAAACAATGAAAATCTATAGAGTGAATCCATATAGTAATCAGCAGTTAGTTTAAGATAAAAGAAAGACAATTTTGTAAACAAAAGAGCGTAATTAACGCCTTTCTATGTAAATCTCACAAGGCATTAAATAAGCAAGCAGCTGAAACTTAGCTCAAACTATGTTTATAGAAGTGACTTCATATATATCTATATACAATATATATATAGACCATATATGGTAGACTATATATATATATATAGACTATTGATATTGACTATATCTTATGCATAAAGTGACCATGGAGATGGCAGTCTTTAGTGAACAACAAACTCAAGACGATTTGCAAATATGATTGACTTGATTGCGAATATAATAGAATCTCTTTGCAATAGTATCATATAACTGAGTGTGTGCGCGCGTGTGTGTGTGTATTGTGTGTGTGTGTGTGCCTCTAGTTGTTGTTGTTGTTGTTGTTGTGGTTGCGGTTGCAATTGCTGCTATTTAATCATGATTTATGCACGAGGCGCGCGCGAGCTTGCAGCGTCGTCTTCAAGGCAGAAGATTGGTTGTGCCGCACACACAGTCAGACACACACACACACTGCGCACACACACACATGTAAAGAGAGACCTCTCTGAGACATTTGCTTCAGTTGTGCTACAGTGGCAACGCTCGAGTGACACTAAATCAAATAGTGCGGCCATCAAGCATGCAACGAGCCATGAGCCATGAGCTGAACCTGAAACCGAACTGCAAGTGAGTGTGTGTGTGCGAGTGTGTGTGAGTGTGTGTGAATGTGTGTAGATGGCCTATCGGCTGTGGCCCGTGTTAATATTTGCTTGCGTTTTACATTGTTTGCACACTGGCCAAGGGTCTTCGTCAAGAGACAGACGGACAGACAGAGAGAAAGAAAGAGATGGAGCAAAAGAGATATAGAGAGAGTGAAAGAGAGAGAGCGAAAGTATCTTTGCTTAGTTTTCATGTTCTGTTTGGCTTTTAGTGGACGACTCTGCGCAAGTGAATGACTGTCTGCGTGTGCAAACAGAGCTGAGCAACAGTTCAAGGCGGAGACTGAGCCGGAGGCGGAGGCGGAGGCAGAGGCGGAGGCGGAGGCAGCGACTGAAACATAGCCTAAGTAGCCGCCAAAGCGCGCTGTTAATGAATCAACTCAATTTGTTTGCGATCTCAATTAACGCATCGCAACGAATGTATCTGGGCAACTTCGTAAATGTATCTGTATCTATCTACAAATGTATCTGTATCTATCTACAAATGTATCTGCATCTAAAATGGAGTATCTTTTGCCTTCGTATATGTATAGGAAAATGTATCTATTCATCTACAACAGAGTATCTTCAACTATATGCATCTTTGGAAGTGTATCTGATCTGAGATACGCTACATGCTAATATATCTTTATCTATAAGAAAGTATATTTTATCTATATATGCTTAACTACAAAAGTCTCTGCATCTCTATTTGAATACATTTATCATATGTATCTGCAGTTATCATAAACTATCTTTCATTTTCGCAACAATAGTATCTTTCAGATAAAGAGAGTATCTCTTGCCTACCTACCAATGTATCTGCATCTATATTTGAATGGATTTATAGAACAGTATCTTTTGGCTATAGATACTTTCGATATGCATGCCCAAGAATATATCTCAACTATAGTAGACGTAATAGCCTCTATCACAGAGTATCTCTAACTAAATCTATAGTTACAAATGTATCTTAGCATTAGCAAATGTATCTAGGCATTTTCCAAAGATATATTTAACTAGATCTAAGTGACGACAGCTGACTAAGAGTATCTGCATATTCAGGATATATCTATATGAATCTTTATTGCAGTATCTTTGCTTATGTTGTAATATATCCAACTCTCTCTATATATGCCTATCTGCCTTACTCAAAGGTATCTGAATCTGATTGAAAGAATCTTTCTATCTACCAATCTCTATCTTATAAGTGACTAAAACACTTATCAATATATGTCTTAACGTATAAAAAGTATCTGTTTTTTTTAGCACATTCTCATTCCCGTCTCTAGAATTGTATTTGCAAATTGTTCCTGTTGTTCTGTTTACTGTTTGCTCAGCTAATTTGTCTTGAGTGCTGCCAATGAAGCAATGCAACTTGAATGTTTCGGTGCCTAATTGCGTTTTTGATACGTTTGCCAAGTGAGTGAGAAAGACAAGTAGAGAGAGAGAGAGAGAGTATGAAAGAGAGAGACAGACTTTGTTTAAATAGCGTTTGCAATAATCAGAAGCAAATTTTAGCGTTAATTGATGAAGCATCTCTCTCTCTCTCTCTCTCTCTCTCTGTCTCTCTTATGGCATATTCATGATTTTTTCAGGGGCAATGAAATGCAGGCTCAAGCAACTTGCAAATTCTGCTTCGTATGTAAATGTGGCAAACACTTAACGTACTTTGGCCTAATTGTAATATAAACAGAGTCAATTGCTTTTGACATTTGATTGGAAAAGTGAGAAGAGAGCGAGAAATAGAGGAAGAGAAACGATAGAGATTGATAAATGGGGACAGAGAAAGATAAAGAGAGGAAAGAGAGGAATTTGTATTTCTCTTTCTCTATCTATTTCCTATTATATTTCTCTACCTTTTCATAGAGAATTTGCAGTTCTTTATCTCTCTCATTCTAGAAAATTTGTATCTCTATTCAATTTCATCATTTCTCTATAATTTTCTAGAGAATTGATCTCTCTCTCTCTCTAACTTTTTCTCTATCTCTATCTTCTATCTTTTCAATCTATCTATCTATCTTTTTCTCAAGTGAGACACTTTTTAAGCTAATGATTTTGGTTGCAAGTTGATCAAGATTCAATCAATCTAAGCTTTAAGCTTTAAGTTCATATTAAAGCTTTCATTTATATTATAAATAACTATTTCAACTGAATAAAACTATCAAATGCTTTGCTTAGCTGCCGATAGCCACAACCTTAGCCTCAGTTCAACTACTTATATGAATGAACTTCTGGATGGATCTATAATTCGTAACAGAACAATTTGAATGCCAGCGACACGAAACACTGAAAAAATCTAATGCAATTTAGAGTCTCAGCCCGAAAATCCCAAAAGCTCATCAATAAGCTTGTCGATTTCAAGAATGCTTAACCAATTTTCATTAGGCAAGAAGAACAAGAGAGAGAGAGAGAGAGAGAGAGACAGAGAGAGAAAAACAAAGACAGAAAGATATTGTAAGGTAAAGAAGGTCGCCCGGCTGGCTGTCTGGTCTAAGGGCAAAGATTTATTTCACCCGGTTGAAGCAGAAAATTGCACGTAACAAAGCGTGGCAAACTTTTTGCAGCAAAAAAAAAAAAAGAAGAAAGCAGAGCAAAAAAAAAAAACACGCCCACCACATGCCGCATGCCACATGCCACATGCCGCATGGCAAATGGCGAGCACTTGGACTTGAAACGTTCGCTTCGAACTGCAGCTGGAAGTTTTTCGTATTCGAATTGGAAACGTGTTGCCAATTGGAACACCCTACTACTGCTTCTTCTACTTCTTCTGCTACCTCTTCTTCTTTTGGTGCTTCTTCCTCTTTTTCTTCATCAACGGAAATTACAAATTGTTGTTTACTTTGCATTGCAAAACGAAAAAAAAGAACGGAAAAAATGGAGGCAGCAGAAGCAGCCAGAGCCTAGCAAAAGAAAATATGAAATGAAAATACAAGCGAGCTCGAATGGGGAGTGCATGACTAGCAAATGCCCGACATGGGTAACTGTTGATGTAGATCTTGTAGTTGGTATACAGAGAGTTCTATATTTGATATCTCTGTGCAGTTCAGATGAATTTGATAGATTAACCTATGCTTCGATAACTGTTATCGATATTTTAAACATTGGCAAAGGGTTATCGACTATTTGACTGAGTTTATCCTTTCATTAGTCCTTTGCTAGTATATATATCGACTTTATTTGCACTTAGACTGCTACATACATTGTCGTAGAACCAAACTACCCCGTTTAAACTTTTTCATAGAGCGCGCTCTACGCTCGAGCGTAGGGTGCATATAAGAAACAGTCAAGAATGTGGCACATGGTAAATGAAATTGGTCAAATGGGGCACAGAGGGTTGAGCGAGAGAGAAAGTGAGAGAGAGAGAGAGTGTCGTTGCGTGGCCATTTGCACTGTTTTAGTGTTTAGTTTAATGAGCTTTTCTTTAGCAACACATTCGACCGCAACAACTTCAAAGTACAAAACGATAAAGCGGCAGAGCGAGCGAGCGAGTTGCTCACGCTAGAAGATATCCTGTAATTGAATATCACTAGACTTACAGGCATATTTCTACCCCAAACTTTCGCTAATATTGTTATTGATCAATTTGTATTGCTGACTGTTCGCATATCACAAATTTCTTTTAGCTCTTTGCTCTAACAGAGTTTCTATCGAAAATCGATGAAGCAACTTATCGAATATCGATAAGTGCTTGCGCAAAGTGTGAAACAGCGATTGCATTTATGATTTGAAGCAATTGATAGTTAGAATTATCGAATTCTATGATATGGAGATCTTTTTAGTACCGATAGTCGATTTTCAAATTAATCGATATAAGAGTGGCTTCTCTTTGTGATTATTGATAAACAAATGCACATATCACTTTCTCATACCTCATCCTCTATCTACAGAGTCTATATCTGGAGCATATCCACTGCCCATACCGATTACTGCACGATCTACAGGGTATACAAGAAATAAACAACGAAAAATTGTTGTATAAATTGGGTCAATTACTTTTATAATCATAACACATAGAGAGAAAGAGAGGGAAGAGAGTGAGAGAGAAGAGAGGGGGAAGGCAAGTCAAACTGTTTCACAGTTATTCCAAAGCAATTTGTTGTTGTTGTTGTTGGAGTTTTTGTAGCTTTCTTTATGCACTGTTATTGCATGCCAATAGTTCATATAGTTCAGCTCAGTTTACCTTCTTCTTTTTCTATTTATTTTTTTCGGTCTGCACTTCCCATCGCCCATTTTTTTCTCTTGCCTCGCGATTGAGCTAAGATAAACATAAGTATTCGTTCGTACAGTGTGTGCTAGCAGTTAATGAGCGACACTTGTAAGGGAGCAGGCAATACGAGATATACGAGTGCCTATTAAGTGCAAGACAAAAAGCTGGTAGCTACGAGGAATGACCAATGCTTTAACAGGGGCTACAAAGGAAATATATTTAGAGAATATCAATTATATTCCATACTTTCAAACTCCTTCTCTTTCTCCCAGACAAAAAGCTGACAGCTATGACTAAACTGAAGCTAAGCAAAATATAACAACTTTTCATTTCATACATATTTCCTAGCAAACACAATTCCCAAAGCACAATTCCTAAATATGCTCGCCAGCACATAGTGCATGACACAAAGCTGACAGCTATGACACACATTTAGCTGGCAATTGCTGGGAATAGAGCTTCAGGGAATAGCCAGAGCTAATAGCATAAACATTTATAGCTAGCGCTCACTGTAACAGTAAATTTAAATGCACAGACAAGAGGAGTGTGTGTGTGTGTGTGTGTGTGCCTGCAGTCAATTTAGATAAACAATTACGAGCAGAATTGCAGGAACTCTCGCTGAGGGCCTCGAGAGCTGTTTTGGTGCTGCCAAACGTTCGAATCATTTGACCCGACATCAAGTGGAGATACATGAGTGTGTGTGTGTGTGCTGTGTGTGTGTTGCGCTGGAACAATGCAACAGAAGGCGGCAGAAGTCATTCGCCTTGTTGTTTTTGTTTTCTTTTCGTGAAGAGCGAACCACAAAAATAGCACAAGCAGCAACAACAACAGCACAATCAAAACTTTAAGTAGGAAATAAAACAAAGCATAATCAAAGAGGGACAAGAAAGAGAGAGAGAGTGAGTGAGAGAGAGAGAGAGAGAGAGACAATGAAGCGGTAGCTAAAGGCGCAAAAGAAAGTATCGTTGAGTGTGAGTGCGCAACAATAAATTATTAGCTCGAGCAGAAGATCATGAATTGTTGCAAGCCCCAGCCAAGTGGGCAAGGGTGAAGCAATGGGAGTTCAACGACTAGCAGATACCCTGTAGTAAGAGATACCCTGTATAGAGCTGTGCTGAGTATAGCAAAAGCTAAATGATAAACGCGAACTGTTCAAGTACATGCAGTTTATATACCCTATAAAGGCACCACCAATTTCTACAGGGTAGCTGGAAAAAAAAACAACAAAAAAATGCTGTTTCTTTTTGAAAAACACTTTGGAATTTTAATTGAAGGCAAGCCGCAGGGATAGCGATGCCGTTTTGCCTGCCATTTGCAATGCTCTAGAGAAGAAGAAGAGATGGAAAAGGAGAGAGAGGGAGAGCAGTTGATGAAGAAGAAGCAGCAGAACAACAAGCATAAATCATGCGATCGTCAGCTATATTTAAACGCATATATCAACAGACGGCGCATGCAAAGGCATGCGGAAGAGTTCAAGGAATGTTTAGATGTGAACTATATATACAGCTGTGTTCAAAATAATAGCAGCGCATATAAGCTCTGATGTTAAAATTGATAAATAATATCATAATGACTACAGATCAATCATTTTTTTTTTAATTTAGTATTTATATTTAATTTCAAACAAAATAAGATTGTTTCTTCATCAAAAAACTTCTTCCATTTATAAATTTATGAAAAAAATGATAATAATGGCGAAATTGTCCTTTTCAAAATAATAGCAGCAAAAATAGAAAATCTTAAATATGTTAACAAAATTTAGTTTATAACTTCATATACTGAATTAACTATGTTACTTATGAACTAATATTTGGTTGTGAACCCCTAATTAGCTAGAAAAACTTCACATCTCCGAGGCATGGAGCCAATTAGGTCCTGGCAACGCTTCAGAGGAATCTGAGCCCATACATCCTGAACAACTTGCCAAACATGTGCTTTAGTCGACGGTTTCACCTTGTCCACACTTCGTGTGACGTCCCCCCATAAGTTTTCAATAGGGTTCAGATCTGGGGACTGAGCTGGCCATGGCATTACGTCGATCTTTTCCATTGTAAACCACTGTTTGGCAACTTTGCTGGTATCCTTAGGATCATTGTCCTGTTGAAAGGTCCATTTTATTGGCATTTCCTAAGAGGAATATGGTAGCATTACATTTTTTAGTATATCCATGTATACAAGTTGATCCATGATCCCATTAATCACATGGATAGGGCCTACGCCGCTATATGAAAAGCAGGCCCATATTAAGATTTTTAGTCCACCATGTTTAACAGTCTTTAGCGTGTGGTTAGGCTGATATTTAGTGTTTGGCAGATGACGGACATATTGTCAGGATCCAGTTCCACCAAAAAACACAATTTTACTCTCGTCAGTTCAGATAATGTTGCGCCACTTTGTTAAGGGCCATTTCAGGTGCACTTCAGCAAACTGTATTCGAGCTTTTATGTGTTTAGAAGTAAGCAGAGGCACTTTTCTTGGACTTCGGGCCTTGAGTTTGAGATCCAGAAGTCTTCGCCGAATAGTTATACTACTCACTGACAACCTTAGGTCTGCTTTTAATGATTCTGCTGACGCGAATGGATTATCCTTGCTGGAGCGCACAATGCGTCGGTCATCAATTTCAGTGGTAGTTCTTTTCCTGCCGCGGGTTTTGTGTTTGTGGCGATAGTTAATGGCATTAGAGACCATTTTAGCAGAACATCCAACCAATCTTTCGATTTCCCTGTATGATTTTCCTTGTTTTCTAAGGATTAATATCCATTCGCGCTTTTCGTTTGAGCAATGACTGCCTCTACCCACTATAGTACAAATTTTTTCACTATTATTATTTATTCCCATGTAAATAATAGTAAATTCATTAATTAAACTTACTTTCAACAAATCAACAACTTTTACTTGAAAATTTTTAATATTGAAATGAAGCGCTGCTATTATTTTGAAGAACAAAATTTCTGTATTTTTACGCAAAATTATAATTAAAACGTTAAAGCACAGCAATTCCAACAGGATTTTTTCGTTATCCTCTTCCCCACACTCTATTCTATGAAAAATATGCACTAGTGTTCGATCTTTAAGAATGAACATGCGTAAAATGTAGTCATATTTGTCAGCATGAAGTGCGCTGCTATTATTTTGCACACAGCTGTATATATATATTGGAATATATACATATTCATCAGATATATATATATACAAGTGCTTAAGTGTTACATACCTTTAGCAGCTGCCAGCTAAGAAGTTCTGCTCTAACAAGAAAAAGTGCTTAAAGTCGCGTGTTGCATTCAGTCAGCTTACCTGTAAAGAGTTGAAGCAGAGAGAAGCATAAGATAAGTTAATTGTTATGATATGACCTAATCAATAAAGCAAGTTGGTTATATTGATAAGGTTCTTAGCAATTATTCGATAGAGAGATAGTTCAGCGTATTATCCACTTGAAAACGCTCAGCCTTGAAGCTGACAAAACTTTTTTGCCCTTAGAAAGAAGCTTAGATGTACAAACCATAGATTACAGAGCCATAAACTCCATACCAAGTCTGATCTCCCTACTGTCTTAACTCAAGTTAAACCATTAAAATCTAAAATTTGATTGATATTTCAGTCTAACGATAGTTATTTTTAGCTTAACCAACCATATACTTTCACAGAAACTTTTCAATTACATTAGCAAAAGATCTATATATGTATATATGCTTTATCGAAGTAAAAGCAATTTGTTATCGATTGCTTTTGTTATATTTTATTGGAGCAATTTCAATATTTTTTCGGGTTCGGCCACAATTGCAACATTTACAACACAAACACGCAGAGCCGCGACCCACTCTTAAGTGGTCCATAAGTCAGAGTCCGAGTCCGAGTCAGAGTCAGAGGCAAAGGAAACAAGCGAAACAACAGAAGCAACTCAAGGTCTGAGCTGCAGCAATGCTTGGTAAATTTGCGCCCAGAACTCGACTGCAAGTGCAACTCAATTTCAGAGCGGGCAAGCGAGGGGGCGGAGAGGTGGAGAGGTAGAGGGGGAAAATTGTATACAGCAAGCATAATTAATTACTCATAAGTAATTCCGTTGGCCTTAGGGCTGCTGTTCGCATAAATATTTCAATTGCAGCGAAATATGCAACGAACAATAAGGCACAAGGAGTGATCGACTGGAAGATACCCTGACTGAGAGAAACACTGAGTGGGAGATACGCTAGCTGGGAGATACCCCGGCTATAAGAAACCCTGGCCAAGAGATAGTTAGATACCCTCTATAGAAGATACTTTGACTGGGATATACCTTGACTGGGAGATACCTGACTAGGAGATACCCTGACTAGGTGATACTTTGACTAGGAGATACTAAACTGGGAGAGTCTTTAGCTTAAATGAAGGTAGAGACAAATTTGAACTACTGAGAGCATTGCGAAAAAGAGTTTACATTGGCATACAAAGCACTAAAATTTTATGGAATTGAAAATTTTGAATTATTCTTAAAGCAATTTTCACTTGAAGTTGTTGATAAACTTGGCTCTAGCTTCATGCAATTCATGAATATCATTTGCTCTCTGGCCAATGCCTAATGCCCGAGCATACATACATGACTCAGATGAAAAGAATACAGCAAAAACATATATATACATATATACCCTATAGAAAAACAAGAGAAAAAACTGAAGCGAAGAAGAAATTGAAACAGAATTAAGCTGCAAAATGCATTTGAGGCGGAGCAGGAGGAGTGAGGAGAACGTGCAGAACGAAGCCGTGAATGAATGAATGAATCAGTGAAACGAATAAACTCGTTCGCTGCACAGTTGAATGACTGCAAAGTCGAATTAAGCAGCAACAGCACACATAATAATAACGTGTGTCTGTGTGTGTTTGTGTATGTGTTGGTGCCTCTCTCTGCGCTTCTCAGCGTCCAAATGAATCGAGCGCAATGAATGCAATTTTAAGCACGTGCTGAATGCGATTGCCGGGCGTTGTGCTTCATGGACCGCGGCAGAAAAAGCGAGTAGCGACAAGCGAGAAGCAAAACAACCAACATACCAACGAGTTACGACTAGCAAATACCCTGTAAAAGTAGTTTTTAATGGTTTTCCAGGAATTTCCAAGTATATTAAAAGAGAACATACTTTAGGAATTTTAGATGTTAAAAATATGTAGAGCATGGAGTTATCATAGTCTCTTCTTCTTCTCTTTTTTCTAGTAGAAACAGACAAAGCTCTAAGATCCAAGAGCAACTGAAGAAGTTGATCAAATTTGTCCGTAAATATCCGAAGCAAGGAAAACTTGTTTGATTCCAGCTCTATTTCAAATTGCACGACTCTAGTTTGACGACGAGGCAGAGAGATAGGCGGACGAATGGATGGACAGACAGACGGAAAGGTGCAGAGACGGATAAACAAATGAATAGATGGACAAACGATGTGATGATGGTCAGATATTCAGCCAGACGATTGGGAAGATGAATGGACGGTCTTAGAAAGAGACGCCGGACAGACAGATAGATGGACAGAGGAAAGAAGAGAGACGAACGGACGGAAAGCTGGGCGGAGGAACGGACGGACGGAGAAACGGATAGACGTACCAATGAAGAGGAGAACAAATGCAGGCACACAAAGAGATGGAATGGGCAAGGAAGGACATAACATTAAACCAATATACTCTCCTCTTTCTCAATGGGTATATAACAAGTTACAAATAAATATAAGGTAGACATATACCTATATCCTATATAGTTTTATAGTCTTTTTGGGCGAACAAACAATTCAAATGTCAAACGACATTTAATTAAGGACTCTGAACACCAAATTATTTTCCTCTCTCCTTGTCCTTCTCTCCCCACGACTTTCATTCCCCATATATATGTTAAGCGAGATAGTCAATAAGCTGGCTTAAGGCTTATCAATGGCCCATCGACTGGTTAATTAGGCAGGCCACGCCCACTGGCCTACCATGACGCCCACTGTCATTGCACGTCGCGCTCATTTAAATAAATTAATGAAATTTTTCGTTTCGCTTCTTCTTCTGCTGCGTCTGCTGCGTCTTCCTCTTCTTTTTTTTCGACTTTTTCGTGTAACTTTTTATGGCATTTTCTTTGCCTTATCGCCTTCAATATTGACACTGACAGCTAGAGGTGGTGGTGGTGGGGCGTTGATGTTTGGCGGGGGCGGGGAGCGTGGCTGTTGGAAAAATTGAGTTTTCGTGGTCGTGTCACATCGCGCGCGCCTCATTTGAAAACGATGCAAGAGACGCGCATTTTTTCTGCTTTTTCCATTAGCGCAAAATGCTGAGGAAATTGTTTATCTTAATCGGCTTCGATTAAGCAGATGGGGGAGGGATCTTTCCCAGTGTGTGTGTGTGTATGTGTGTTTGTGTGTCTTTGTTGGCTGTCTCTGTAGTCTTTCACACATGGCATATGCATAGCTCCTGATATTAGCTTATTAGCTGCTGCTGCTCGTTGACATCTTCGATTGACATTTATGTTTTCCACATATTAATTTGTATTTATGTTACACACACACAGCTGACAGTATAGCCATGCCACGCCCATCGCCCATGGGCCATCGCCCATCGCCCAACTCCCCCTCATGTCTAGCTGTCTGCTTTGGTTACAGCTTAGGAATTGTTTTGGTTTCCTAATCTCATGTGACCTTTTCTATGCCAGGCGATTCATTAGGGCGCGCTGTTGCCAGTCTTCACTGTGCTGCCTTGTTGCCAGTTTTCAGTTAGCTTTTTGCTTTAACTAGATATTTTTTAGTTGGTTAAGCATATGCTAAGCTCTGAGTTAATAGGGAATAACTCTTTTGGATTTCAATTGTAGTTCATGCGCTGTTGCAAAACTTCACTTTACTGCTCTATTTCAAATTTTCATGGAATTGACTAAAGGCTTTTTATATGTGAAACTTTCATTTGCCACTGTTTACAATCAAAATTCATGCACTGTTGCCAATTTTCATAGATACATAGAACAAATCATACTTGCATATACTCTATAGTAGATATATATATGTAAGCTAAGCAGCTTGAGCTCTGCGCTGTTGCCAATTTTCATACATCTATATCCGCTGTTGCCCAACTTTATATCAAATTTGGATTATATTTTATGCTTTATTTGTTGGAGAATAATTAATTAAATTACATTTCTAACCCTAATATACTACATTCTTGTCCACTGATAGCTTTCGCAGAATGCACTGTTGCCAAGTTTGTTTGCTTTATACAAATCCAGCTTTAAATTGTATTACTCTGATTGGCAATCAAAGTTGTTACTGTAAAATAGATATAGAAGTTCAAATGGCAAAATGGCCACAAAGTGAGCGCCGTTGCCCAACTTCAATTTGCACTCAAATTAAACGAATTTTGCCTGGTTAAAGGCATATGTAAGCCAGTCGAGTGGGCCAGCTTGTAAACGGGTAACCACACATTGACATATTTCGACAAGTTGTTGTCAATGCGCTTATTAAAGCCAAGATTTGTGAGCTTGTGAGCTATCTGCATCGGCTGTTTGCCAGTTTTGGCAGCTTCAATCAACTGTCCACACACAGAGCGAGAGAGATTTGTCGAGCTGCGAGGCAAAAGTCAAAAATGCTGTTGCAACATGTAGACAACTCTCTGAAGTGCTTTCAATGCCTTGCCTGGGCTGGGCTCGGCTGGCCTGGCCTAGGCTAGCCGAGGCAACTTATCTGTCAAATGCCAAAGCGACAGCCCCCAAAAATCTATTAAGAGCGGCTTCCGCCTGTTGCCAAGCCCAATGGACAGGCAGAGAGAGGCAGATAGAGCGAGTGAGGCAGAGCGAGAGACAGCAGCAGGCAATTGCTCTGCCGTTTGCTTGCGGTATTTTGGGTCTATTAAAAGCGCAAAAAAAAAAAAAAAAATTAAGTCCGTACCCAAAACCGTTTAATAAAGACTCTCAGAAAGAGGGTATATGTATTATTTATGGAATATATAATATATATATAGAGTATCAGCAGCTCTATGTTGTCTTCTTTCGCATGGCGTATAGAATCTAAGAGTTAGAATGGATTCTACAGTTGAGCTTTGGTATATATTATATGATGATATAGTTAAGACTTAAACTATACGGCTTAAATCTTAAATCTCCCCTTTTCTCTACCTACCCTCCTTCTCTCTTCATTTGTATAGCTTTATAGGGTATTTTAAGCTTTGCGCTTTTCTATGTTTCTGGGCAGCTAAAAACCAAAACCAAAAGCCAAAACCGAAACTGAAACTGAAAACGAACTCGAGGCACAAATCGCCGTCACAAGCAATTTCACGTTATCATGCGGAGCATCTGTTCGCCCGTCCGTCCATCGGTCTGTCCGTCCGACCGCCCGCCTGTCCATCAATCCATGCGTCCATCAATGAGTGAGTGCTCACTCAGTGAGCTTTTTATGGTTAGCTTCGTCTGCGCCCATGTCACAAAGATTAGCCAAGTTGTCTGCTAGCTGAGCAACGTTTTATTTTCCTTCTCTTCTTTTTTTTGTTTTTGTTTTTGGGAGAGTTAAGCTTTACCATTTCCCTTAGTACGCCCCTAGCACACGTTCTCAACCTCACCTCATGTCAATTGACTGATGGTTTGTGTGTCTGTGTGTGTGTGTGTGTGTGTGTGTGTGTGTGTGTGTGTGTGTGTGTGTGTGTGTGTTCACATAGGTAAATAAGTAGCAGAGACTGCGGTAATCAACTTACTAAGCGGGTCACGCGGCGTATGCGCAATGCGTCTCCGTTTGCTGATTTTTGGTTTGTTTGCCGATGGCTTTCACAGATAATGAAGAAGCAGACAGACCTGACAGTGTATATGTATATATACATGTTGCATAGTTTATTCTTGTGTGAAGCAGAGAGAAAGAAAATATACAGTACAGACAGATGATTGACTGGCTGATTGACTGGCTGATTGACTGATTGAGGCAGCAAGCAGAAGGTCTAAGGGTCTACGTGATTATAGAGAGAGAGTTGGAGAGAGCTAGTTACACTCATGCGAACACGAATTGTGTTTTAGTAGGCAGAAATGATTGACAAGGATTGAGCGACTGCCTGTGGGAGTGTGGAGCAAAGCTGAAAAACCTTTTTTGATGCTAAACAAATGTAAAGAGATGTATTTGCTAATAAGTGGATATTACTGATGGTGATTGATTGATTGAGCTACTACGGTTTACAGTGTTACGCTTAGGAGCTGAGCTGGGAAAGACGGACTTCGTGATTATATCATGAGCTGGAGAGAGCTATTTGCACTCATGCAAACCAATCGGGTATAAGAGTATAGAAATGATTGACAATGATTGATAAGGATTGATAAAGTTTAAACGTCTGATTGAGTGAGTGTTTATTAAAGTTGTGAGAGCCTTATTTGATGTTAAACAGAACTTGAGAGAAATGTATTTGCTCATAAATAGAAATGATTGATAATGATTGATTGACTGACTAACCTTTTAAGATGCTAGACAGAACTAGAGCTAGAGACAATCAGGTCTTTGACAATAAGTAAAAGTGATTGATGGTGATTAATTGATTGACCAACTGTTTGTGACGACAAGAGCTAAGTCTAGCTAGAGCTGCAGAGCCAACAATTTCTTTGTCTAGCTCTGAGCATTCTTTGATTTAATTTCTAAGTCTCTGGCAAACATATTGTACGACTTCCGCACTGTTCAACACTATTTAAGTGTTGAAAGACACACACACACACACACACACTTGCAGCTCTTGCATTTGGCTAGACTTGAACTTTTGCTGCGGCTTTTGTTCATTTTTTTCTGGTTTCGATTTGATTTGCAGCAACTTTAGACGCTGCCTCACAGCTAAATGACATTCAGCCTTCTTTGATAGCCACATACACACACACACACAAACATAGAGCCATTTCATTGATGGATTAATAGCACAAAAATTGCTGTGGAAATGCGTGGGCGTTAACAAAAGAAGGCTGAAAGCTAACAGAGCCGAAGAACGAACGAACGAAGCGAACGAACTCAAGCTTCAGCAATAACAAAAAAAAAAGTAGAAAAACCCCAAAACTTTTGCTTTCAAATGGGCAAATGGGCATTGTGGTTGTGCGGGGCGTGTCTTATGGCTCTTAGCTGCTATTTCCGCTTATTACACCAACACACACACTCACACACACACACTCACACACACACACTCACACACACACACTCACACACACACACTCACACACACTCGCGCTTAGCCTTTGGTTCGTGCTCGTGCACTTCATCATTCAACTTACGAGCCAAACGATCAGCCTTTTTGCTGTTGTTGTTTTTTGCTCTTGTTGCTGTTGTTGTCGGCTCTTCATCATTTTTATGACGCTCATGTGACAGTCATTTGTATTAATGTGCCACACACACACACACACACACGCACACACACACACACATTGACATCATAAAAAAGTAAAGCTCCCGCCCCACTAAATCAAACTTCACACATTTTGTTGAGCTTGCGGGCTTCCGCTGCTGACTACACACACCAACACACACCAAACACACTCGCACACACACACACACACATATATAGTTGTATACAGCCTGCCACGCCCACTGCGTGCATTGGCCGCCCACTCTGTTTGCGGTTTATCGATTCAAATTGATTTTGCGTTTCCGCCTTTTGTTGCCTTTTGTTGTCGTTGTTGTTGTTGTTGTCAACGACATCCTTGGCTATGTCTGCGTCTTCATACACACACACCCTCACACCCTAACACACAGACACACATGCACCTCTTTGGCACACCCTTTCACAATTTTTCTCAATTGTATTACGTTTTGCTCAAAAGCCATTCACATTGCAAGTTTTTCTTCTTTTTTTTTTCAAATGCCTTCCCCAAAGGCTCGCTCCCTCTCTCACTTAACCCCCCCTCTAAAGCCCTGCCCAGCCAACCCTTTGACATATATATATATAGCTGTCATAGCATTTGCCTTCAAGTATTTCGTTTGCTGTCGTCGATTTATTTTTTTTCTTTCGTGTATTAAGCAACACACACACGCACACACACACACACACACACACACATGCACACACCTGAGTAGCGCACATATAATAATATGTTATAAATCGAACTTCAATTGCATTTAATACTTCAACAAGTAAAAGTTTTTCTTCTCTTGGAGTTCAGTTTGAACCTTGATTTGATGTTAGCTGTTGCTCTTTAGCATATGTAACTTGAACCTTTAACTATTTTCCTTGGGCGGCATCGAAAAGCTAGATATTTAACTGATCTAAAGATGGTAATAGAGAGTGGTCTATATGGTAGGACAAACTCATCTTATTCTAAGCTTGAATTATTGTATTTAGGGATCTTGATGTGTTTATTCAGTTTGTAAACAAGATGAACAAGTAAGCGTGCTCTAAGCGAGAGTATACGACTAACAGATACCCTGAAAAGTTTCTAAATATCCTTTATATGAATCTATGCACTAAATTCAATGAGTTGAGCTATCGATTTCTTTGGGAGTTGGAAAAGTTATCGATTATATGAAACGAATATACCCAATACTCCCCTGTTTAAGCCTATATCAAGGGCTTCACAGGGTATTCTTAATAACAACAAGAACAAAACAGGAATCGGCAAATGGCTGAGGTAGAACAAAATAAAATTGCCTCAGCTTCTACCTCTAGCGGAGCGCGGAGTGCGGGACACAAACATACATTGCGAATGGTTATTTATAAACATTAAGCATATACAGACAGGCGTACATATATACATCTATATATATGTATTTATATATATGTATATATATCTCTGTACTGTATATATAATAATATTTATGTGTTGATCGCATGAAATGCGCGCTGTATAAATTTAGCCCGACTTTTATTCGACAATATTTTCCTTTCTTTCTTTCTCACTTTTTTTCGCCAGTTTTCTTTTTTTCTTGTATTTATTTGTTGTTGTTGTTGTTGTGCCACGGGAATTTTGATGGGCTCATTCGCTCACTGCTTCTTCTTCTTCTTCTTTGTTTAAGCCTGGTCAGCAGGCGCAGGCGGCAGGCGGCAGGCGCGCGGCATTTGCTGCGTTTATTATTAACTGTCGCAATGTGTTTTTTTTTTTTTTTTGGAGGGACGATAATAAAAAGCGAAACAGCACGGCAAAGGGGCAAGGGACAAGGGGCGGAGAGGGCGTGGCACAAGTGCGAAAAGGAAAAAAAAAACACACGTATATATATATATAAATAAAATACATAAAAAAAAGTGAAATAAAAATTGACAGGAAATACGCGTGAAGTGAATAAAGTGAATGGAATGAATGTATTCGTTATTCACATTCGCATTTATTGATGTGTGAGTGTGTGTGTGTGTGTGTGTGTTTGTGTTTGTGTGAACTATAAACTGTAGCACAAGGCGTCGTCTGGCAGCTGGCGGCTGCATTAATGTCGCCCAGTGGCCGAAAGCCTTTGCCCTTGCACAGTGGAATAAATCGATGTTAGTTGGAGTTTTATCTTAGGTTTAATTGAGTCGAGTAAGCGACATAGATTTGTGCCTAGATTAATTGCCGAGTCAATTGCTAGAAGCCTCTTATTGCTGCTGCCTTTTGAAGTGAAAAGAAAGTTTATACACAAAGTATCGCTTTCTCGCTCTAATCGTTTGGGTTGTTTGCAGATCATTAATCAGTCTAATGAAGTACATTAATCAAACACTCGATTTATCTGCAAGTCATTCAATCAGAGTCTGATATCAATCAATCAATCAATCAGTCAGTCAATCAATCCATTAGTTTGATATCAATCAGGCTGGTATCAATCATTCCACCAATAAGTCAATCATTCAATATATCAATCAGTCAATCATTTCATCTAACAATTAGTCATGAATTGAGTCAATCGTTAAGTCAGTGAATCAATCAATCAGTCGGCAGCACAGTCTGTCAGACAATCAGTTAATCGATTAATTAGTTAACCTGTCAATCAGTCAATCATCCAATATTAATTTTCTGTTTTATTGATGATTGATACTGCATTCATTCATTCCCGCATTCCATTCGAAGTATTTGGCACGTTTTTTGCCACACTTTTCAGCTTTTGGCCCCACTGTGGCGGTTCGTCGTCGTTGCGGTTAATGCGGTTGCGCCTTGCCGCAAAAATCGCGCGCCCGGACGCGTGCCACCAACTGAGTGCAGCACATAAAGCAAAACAAAAACCAAAAAAAAAACGAGGATCATAATAAAGACATTAACACCAGAGGCAACAGCTAAAGCTAAAGCAAAAACAAAGCAGAAATTAGACGAGGAGAAATCTATTAAAGCTATATTGGATTTCATTTATGATGCAGCCCTAAAGTGAAAACACATTAGAGAAATTATTGAGCACGAGTCAAGTACAGTGGGTACAGTGGGCTCGCATGTGTGAACTTCTTGTAGAGCCAAAAGAAAGACTTGTTGCCGAGCAATTTTTCGAACCGGTTCAGCTCTGAACTTTGAACTTTGTTGCTAAAGCTCTAGTAACCCCCATACGCAAAATACCTAAGGAAACAACTTCAACTACTTCTTTAGAATTGAGAGATTTCCTAGCGAACCACTTTGCGAACCAGTTCAGTTCCAAGACAGAAATTGCAAAGACTAAAGGTAAAGTCTGGGTTTTTGTGGCAGAAACTCTTAGAAGTATTCAAATAGATATCAAGCGAAAACTTTTCGATTCCCAATCGATTTGCCTTTGCCTTTGCCTTTGCCTTTGCCTTTGCCTTTGCCTTTGCCTTTGCCTTTGCCTTTGCCTTTGCCTTTGCCTTTACCTTTACCTTTAGCTTTGCCTTTGTCTTTGCCACGGCCTCACAATCTAACTTAGATATTTCACTAAGAAATTTTACGAAAAACTCAAGAATTTATTAAATTTTCCCCAGAGGAACCACTTGTCGAACCGGTTCAGCCGCAATTACTTCTATTAAAGACGAATATTAAAATGCAAAGAGAATTAAATATGCTAAGCCCCAAGGCAGCTGCTTAATTAAGCTTGACTCCTGTCAAACTGACTGCCCATCGTTGGGGTTGGGTGTGAATGGAGCTTGGGGGCAAGGCTTTGGGGCATGCAACCAATTGTGGCATGAGCCAACGATTTGACTGCCAATTAAACTCACTCGCGCGCGAGCATATAAAAAGCCATGACAAAGTGCGCCTAAGAATTTTGCAGTAAAGCAGCCGAGGGCGAGGGCGGCTGTTGGGGGGGCGTGGCAAGGTGGGGTTTGGGCGCTATTGCTTGACAGCTGTCAATCAACAGGCACAAAGTCTAGACGAGCCGTTTAATGATATACATATGCACAGAGCCAGCCAGGCAGGCAGTCAGGCAGGCAGCCAGGCAGGCAGTCAGGCAGCAGCTTGAATTGTTCCCTCCTTCAAGCAGGAGGGAGGGTGAGGGGGAGGCGGGTGCCAAGCCACGCCCCCAAGCCTACAGCCCCACTTCAAACAGACGCTGTGGCACGTCTCAAAGGCAGCCGCAAAAGCAAAAGCGTAAACGCATTGACAAAAGCGAAAGTGCAAAGAAAACAAAAACACACACACAAACACACACACACACATACACACACATATGCTTAAATTAAATGCAAAATATATTTTAAAAATATATATATATATGTGTGTGAGTGTGCGTGTGTGTGTGTGCGTGTGTATAAAATAAATAAATGAATGCCAAAAGCAAATCATAAAAAAGACAAGACAAAAAGCTGAAGCTGTGCTAGGGCAAGGCGTGTGGGCAGAGCAGAGACTAGGAGCGCATCTGGAGCATAATGAAGCAGCATTCAATTCAAGATTAAGAGTAGGAGTGGGAGAGAGAGAGAGAGAGAGGGCGAGAGCAAGAGAGAAGGGGCTAGAGGGCAAACCGAGCATGGCTAAGGGAGCGCAGACAGACAGTAGATGGAGCAAAGGCACTTGAACGCAATCAACGCAGAACAATCACGTATCTATGAGAAAAGAGTGTGCGAGGGTGTGTGTGTGTGTGTGTGATGAGTGTGTGATATACGTGTGTGTGTGTGTGTGTGTGTGTGTGCCTATGTCTGTGTTATTGTAGCTAAATTAAACGCATGCCATAATAATGCGATTCTTCTTCATTTCAAAAGGCAACGCAACATATGCCCAACAAATCAAAAGGTAAGCAAAAAAAAAGCAAACAAAAAGTGGAGCATGCACGACTAGCAGATGCTGTGTAGAAAGTAAACAAATGTCTAAAAAAGAAGAGAAATGCAAAAGAGTAAACTGAACTTGTTGTAGAAGGCAATATATATCGACTTTCTAGCAACCCAGCAATAAATCAGCAATAGCTGAAGAAAATGGGAATAGGAAAGGGTATAAGAAGTCGTATATCCTCGTCTATATGAAACTTCAGCTCTCATGCACTTCATCTGCTGCAACTAGAGGGTATATGTTGGATGACGGGTGAATGAAGTTGACTCCGACACCTCACACAGGCACACAAAGCTGACAACCACAAGAGGCAAACACGTCACCGAAAGGCAGCAGCTGCAGGGCTGACAACTGAGAGCAGCAGATGGAAGATGGGAGGATCGAAGATGGAGAGGAACGGAGGATGGAAGAGTACAGATTGAATATGGAGGATGGAAATGGAGTATGGAAGTTGGAGCCTGGAAATGGGAGATGAAATTTGGAAATGGAGTTTAAAAGCTGGAAGCAAGAGATTTAGGATTGAAGTAAGAGATGGAAGATGATGATAACTAAAAGAGAGATGATGACAGTTCTGGAAATGGAAGAGGAAATTTGGAAATGGAAGATGAAAAGTGGAAGCTAGAAGCAACATATAAAGGATCCAAGCAGGAAAGAGAACCTTCAAGCAAAAGATGAAAAATATGGAAACTCAAATCTAGATGCAAAAATTCAAATATCGACGTGAGTCCTCGGAAGCAGAAGTTGACGCCTTTCTTAATTTTCTGCGCATAAAACTCGCATTTTTCTTCCTTTTGTTCTTTCCCGTCTTTTGTTTTCACACTCTCGATGCCAGTGGCAAACGAAAGAAATGAAATTTTTGATACGCCCACAAATGGGTTCGATTAGCAAACAGACAAAGTTTGTTAGTTAACATAATAGTTACGTTCAACATTCAATAGTTCACATAACAGCAGTGGAAGCAGCTTAACAGAGACAATTGCTGTTAGAGCATTTGCAACTGCAGTTAACGAAAGCGCAATGAAAGGTACTTAACAGAGGCATTCTTTGTAAGTTAGCCACTTAACAAAGCCGATGAAGACTTTAACAGAAAGATGTTGAAGCTTGACTATGTTAAATGTTATTAACATCTAACATAGCAGCTATGTAAATGACCATCAGCAGACTGTTAAACTTCCTCAATTATCTTTCACTCTCTGTTAGGGTATTTAAGCGGCACCAAGACGCATTTAGCTATGCTCTTTACCTCCGACAGTGAAAATTGGCATGTGTGAGACGTAAAAGCTGCAAAAAATAGCATAGAGTAAAGGCAGAGAATTAGGGGTAGGCGAGCGTTGATATTTTTTTTGCTTGGCTGAACATGAAAACCAGAGCTGAGGCTGATGCGAAGCGAAGGCGTTGACAACAAAACCAAAGGCAAATGCCAAATGCGTATTAGGCTTAAAATACGAAACCATAAAGCTAGCGAGCTAATCAGCTTAAAAACCCATATGAACTCTATGTAGATAAGAGCTGAAGAGCTCTACGATATTTTATCTTCTATATATATATCTATATATTTTTAGCTTTTTACATTTATATATTTAGCTTTCGATGCATATCTTAAGGCAAAGTTTTGGCTTTATCAATTGAACATTTCGCAATGAAACTACTTCTTATCAGGAACGTATATATAAATATATTGTCGTAGGTCTACTTATAATACAACTATATACACTTTAGACTTTGATAAAGTGGAATGCATCAGCGAGCTACTTTTGTGACTATGAACTAATGTATTGATAAGCATTTGCTTATAGATAAACTGAAGAACTAAACAATATGTTTATGTGAGCTAAGGAATTTAGACTAAGAACTAGTTCCAAGGCAAGCATTGGCTAATGGTGAATTAGTATACAATCATGATCACATGATCTATTGTAGAAACAAACAATAAGTTCGGAACTTGTTCTAGTGAAGCAAAATATAATACACACATACTAAAGAGTAGATATTGAAAGATTCAAATTCATATTGCTAAATTGTTTAGTCTATAGACAGCTGAATGGCTCAATTGAACGAATAGCTCATGAACAGTTGAACAACTCAAAAGAACTGAAAGGTTTTTTAAATTGATCAGAGAATGAATTGAATTAAAGCTTTCACCAATTTGGCATTAGTCCATATCAACGTCTCACCAAAATGAGGTACTGAACTTGTTCATTTGAATCAGTAAATTTGAATAAAACAAAAAATATTTTATAAAATTAAATTAAAATTGAAATCAAAATTGAAAAAATTTCCAACTTGAACAAATTGCAAGTCTAATAGTAGAGGGAATACCAGTGCTAAAAAAAAGTTAAAATAAAAGCAAGGAATACCTTAATAAATGTAGAAAAGGCAATGGAAGTATAGCGCAATGCTTGAAGTGTTGGAGTCAAAGCAATATGAAGTTATGAAATGAAAATTTCTGCGCACTTTCATTAAGGGTATGACCCAGCTCCACCCCCACCCGTTTCTCGCTCTCACCCTTTTTTCCTTGGGTATATTTATATTATGAATTTCAGCTGCTTAAGCGAAGCACTGGGTGAGCTCTTTTTTTATGACATTTGAAATTAGTTTTTCATTTAAATGATGTGCGCGGGTCCCAAAATGTTAAACCTTTTTCATGCAGGCACACTCTACCTCTCTCTCTCTCTCTCCCTCTCTCTCTCTCTCTCTGTCTGTGTATCTGTAAATGTTACTTATTTATTATTTTTTTCACGCCCAGCAAATTAAGTCAATAAAATGCCAAAAGAAATTTATGCACTGAAAGTGTTAAAAAGCAAAGCAACAAATGCCAAAGGCAGTTGGGCAGACAGAGACGACAAGAGTGAGAGAGTGAGAAAGGGAGAGCGAGGGAGAGGCAAGTCCTAATTTCCGCAGCTTTTGGCTGTCATTTAATTTGATTGTTATTTCCTCTAGACGCGGCTCCAAAACAAAAGAAATGCCCAAATGTTTTTGGCCTGCATACAAATTTCTCGCATTAGCCGGGCATCCAAAATCGAATTTTTGGTTGGGCCTGGTATTATAGTCCACCCTGTACGCCCCCTACCCACGCTCTCTCCATCTGCCTGTCCCAGCAAATGGGCAACATATTGAGCCAGCTTCATTCATTCCCCGCTCATTCTATTCATTTCGATTGTGGACGCATCTAAAAATTTCATTCATTTTCAATCGTCTGGCCTAGGGGAGGGCAGCAGTAAAAGCAACCCCCTGAACAGAAATATATATATATATATATAATAATGAACCTTGCAACCACCTACACAAACCACCCAACCACCAAATAATGTAAGCACATTGCAATTGAGCCTTGGCGACTGCACAATACTCGCTCACAGCTAAGCTAAGGAATGGATCTTTAGAAGATCGAACAATTGTTAAGATATATAAGATTTTAACTCAGATTTGCTAAAATATATATATACATATATATCATATATCGAAATATTATACAAAAACCTAATATACTCTCTTGGCACTCAAGTGAACGTGCATAAACATCCACTGCAACGCTTCAATCAAACTTTCTCAAATTTATTTTCTCGCTTCTCTTTAAAGATTTGTCATCCAATCAATCGAACCAATTTGAAAATGGTTCCGAAACTGGTTTAGGGTTGTTTTTTTCGTCTTCTCTTTTTTGGCTCGATTGACAGAGCAAAGTTGAATACAAATTCAGAGAACTCTTAAGTACATCTATATTAAGAATCGAAATTTGGATTGATTGACCAATTATCAGAGTGATTGAATAGGCGAAACAATCAGAATTGATTGAGTACATAAAAATTGGCAATTGGATTTAGTAATAAACTGATTGGTTGATGAACCGATTGAATGACTTATTGATTGAATGACAATCAGAATGATTGACTGATATGCTTGGCGGTATAAGCAATCGACTGGCTGACTTTTATTTATCTATGTCGTTTGATTTATTAACTCACTGCTCGATTGAGAAACTGAATGATAAACTATGGAGCTTGAGAGTGTGATTTAAGAGCTGATTGATAGGTTGCCTTCTGAACGGACTGCGTGGTTAGTTAATTTACTGATTGATTGATTGATTGGCAATTACTGACTCTCAGTGAACAACTGAAGAAATCATTGATTGATTGATTGACAAAGTTCTCAAAGTTCGCTGCATACACATGCTGTATTTGTACTAGTGTTGTTCAGCCAATTGGGCACGTTTACCAACACTGCTCGACAGCATGAAACAGGCTTCGCTATCAGCTAATCTGGAGTACAAATTGCTTCGACTGTTTTGTTTTTTTTTCGTCTGTGAAGAACTTATTGGCAGCTGCTTTCTGTTTTCGCTTCTACTTCAAGTTCTGCTTCGACGTCTTGGTCTGTTTGTGCTGCTTCTTGATAATGCAACAGACGCTGAGGGTTAACTCCGATATTAAAGGGCGGTTGGCATATATATAAATATATTTTATTTTGGGGTGGTGCTTACTAATAGTGCATATGGAATTTTTTGTTGTTGCTGGTAGCGGTGGCGGTGGCGTTGACGATGGTGGTGGTGGTGTTGCAGTTGGTGGCGTCGTTGGTGGTGGTTGTGCGCCACTAACTATGTCATCTGCTGCTACAACTGAGCGCATGAATATCTTATACAAGCTGAAATATTCTTAGCTATCAAAGAGAGCTAAGAAACTGCTAGAGCTGCGCTAGCTCCTTATATACTCGTTCACGTTGTTAAAAGAGTATATTGATTTTGTGCAAATTGCGTCTTGCTGTTCGTCGGCAGATATATCTAGTGCCCGGTGGTGGGCCACCCTTATCTATAAGAACTTTCTATGATTTCTAAATGCTTTGATTGACATATATCTTATATCTTATCCCAGTATGAAGTCTAATATTTTCTTTATAAATTGTAAACTTTATGCAGCAAAGGATTTGTTTAAGCCGTTTGCCTTATCGCATTGCTTAAAGATATCCCGAAAGATAGCTCAAGTCTTCAGACCTAAAACTCTCACTCAGCTCTGTTATGTGGTGACGCAGCAGGCAACAACGAGCTGCACACACACACACACACACTCGCACACACACACACACACACACACACAGACAGACTTACTGTCGCTTTTGTTTGGCTGCTCCTCTTTTTTTTTTGGTTGCTTCCTTTAATTTTTAGCACATTTGTCTTAGATTTCCGAGTCAATTACATTTGATATGTGTGTGCCTCTCTCTCTCTTTCACTCTCTGTCTCTCTCGCTCTAACACTTTAATAAATTTTGTAATTTTTCTTTTTGCAGCTCAAACGAAAAGTTGCTCAATTGCTGCTTAGTCAGCTGCGTTGCCCGCGGCGCTGCCATCAAAAGACGCAGCTTAAGACCTGACACCACATTCAAGGCCCTTCCTAGCGCCCCGCCCTCCCCTACATATGCCCTGTCCCTCTACCCTAATACCGACACCTAATATACCCTGCACACACATATATATATATATATATTTGCCGTTCCCCCCACTCTGTCAGCTTGAAAATTGAGCATATTTCTTTAAGAGGCCCTTTGGCGTTCTACTTCTTTTTTTTTTGACTGTGGGAAATCTCATGAGCTGCTACGCCCCTGCTTGGTGGGTGGTTTTTGGGGCGTGGCAAGCGAAAGTTTTTTTTGGCTGCTCATTTGAAATATTCGCTGTGGCATCTAGAAAACCAACTTGGCAGCCGAGGCACGTAATTCAAATTTAAAAATGTTTACATGCCTTGCATGGCAGTGCATACCCTGTAATTCCCTGCCCCCTGCCACGCCTCCTTAGGCACTGGCAGCAGAGATAGATATATACATATATAAATGATATCAACATATGCAGACGTATGTCAACTGCAACAATTTCCACTTGATACTTGCCTCTGTGACATTTCCTTTCAAGACTCGCAAAACTCTCATCAGAGCGAGTAGAAGGGGGAGAGAGAGAGAGGGAAGATAGAGCTCATGCTTGTCGGTCTTACCTGCAAAATACACGTAGAGTGAAAATAGTAGACAGAATAATTAGTAAATGAATTGCTTTTGATTGCCAAAAAACTTGGCATACAGAATTTTAGATACGTTTCCCAGAAATGAGAAAAATCAAAGATGAACGTTAGCACGACTAGCAGATATCCTGTACAGAGTATTTAGGAGCAGAGATTGGACTATGCAATGCATAGACTTTATATGATAAGCTCTATGTGCAGTGATATATCAAACCTTAAAGAGCTAGCTCTATTAGTTCCCGAGTTCAATGGGATTTACCCAAGCTAGTGACAGTCAAGAAGGACTGAGCTAAGTGAAGTAGAAGCTATCTCAACTGCATCATATAGTTCAGATTAAGATATATATAAGTGAAGCTCACCCTATTCCCACGAAGACAAATCGACTTGCTGCTCAGTGGAATTCACCAGTTTATAGAATATGTAAAAGTTTTAAAAATATTTAAGTCTGCTTCGTCTGACTGAAGAATCTGGACTGAAACATCTAGGCTATTTTGCTCATATTAACTTCTGACACGTCTGACTGGAGAATCTGGCCTACTTTGGCATACTACTTTAGCATATATTAGAAAGAACTTTGTTCTTATTAAAACTGATTCATAGCGCAGCTTATGAAATAATTTATATAAGAAGTTTGACTAAACAAGAAGACACTTAGACAGCATTTCATAGGGCTAACCCTGCAAGTTGCATGAGGTATATACAGTTATTGAAGCTGGGCTGCTATACCTTTTAGCTGGTGCAGTTACAGGGTATTTGAAAAAGACTTGAAACACAATCAACAGCAAATGAAAAACTTAAAGGACCAAAGTGCTCAAACTTGAATTCGAACTCGAATTCCAGTTGCAATCAACTTTAGCTAGAAGAAACTCTAAGTAAAAGCAAAATGGGGAATACATATAAATCTCTATAGACGGAGGGATATATGGAAATATATGTATATATAGATATAGATATAGTATATCATCAACAAGATACAAAACCAGACTTGGAAATTATTTTTTTCCAACTCCGCTTAAAATGTTGTTGGAAAGTGAAAAGTTAGAATGGGCTTCCATTGGGAAATAAGAAACTAAATAAAATCCGTATAATATTTCACTTTAGTTTGTTTTCGAAAAGTTTTGATGGAAAGTGAAAAGTTAGAATAGGGTTGTCCAATGTATTCCACAGGGAAATAAGTTAAAGTCTTTGGCAGAGCCAGTGTCAAAGCTTTTAAGGTTGCGTCCTAATTAAGTCTTAAATTATATTTTGTATGTTTTTTTTTTCTTTTTTTTTTGTAGAGCTCTTAACTAAAAACGAAGGGAAGCGCAAAGCAAAGTTGGATAGCATAAAAATTGGGGACTGAGAGAGCGAGAGCACAGAGAGATGAGCGTAATTAGTGCAGAGTTTTTGGCCTTGAGCCATAATCTGATACCCAACTCCATTTTGCCTTAAAGCCCTCCGAGCGCCGTAGATATATATAGTAGTTGGAAATTGTATCTCGTGTGAGTATGAAATGTATCCCCAAAAAGGTGGCAGCAGTCACAACACAGTGAGAAAGGGAGAGCAAAAGCAGCGTATATAGTGAGTGAGAGTCCCACACATGTGGTCGCTTTTGCAGAGGGCTCTCTGTATATTATTCTAAAAATGTTTCGAGCTTAGAATAATATTTAAGTATGTCTTATATTTCATGAGAGCTAAGCGTTAAGTGCAGCTTTTGTGCTGAAATTTTTTGATATAACAACTGCATAAGTTAGAGGGACTAGTAAATGTCACATAACTACCTAACTGAACTCAGCCAACAGTATAGCTATACTGATGAAACTTGGTACAGCTTGGGCTTTTAGCATCAGTATGAACATATTCCAGAATTAGTTTGATGGACAGACTATATCATAGAACTACCTATGTGAACTCAGCGTACACTAAAGCTACATGCATGAAACTTGGTACAGCTTCTTCTCTTAACTTAAATAAGATCACATTTCAAAATGAGTTGAATCGTCAAACTTTATCATGTAACTACCTAAGTTAACTCAGCTCTCAATGCAGTTTTCTTGGTGAAACTTGGTAAAGTTAATACATTGGTCATTTAATGCAATCAAAGCCCTCTAACATATAGCTACCTAAGCGAACTTAGCTTTACGACACAATTTCTACGTGAAACTTGGAACAGCGCCTGCTTTTAACACCAATTCGAACATAAATGAAAATCATTCAGATCGTATTACTATAGCACATAGCTGCCATAACATATATCTACAACAATTCATGCTACTCCATCTCGTGAGGGTATACATTTTAGTTGCGGCTGCCTGACAAAAATTTGCCAATTCCATCACGTTTCTTGGTCTATTAAACTCAGCGCAAACAGTTTTTGGTCTACTTGAAACTTAACTAAGCAGAGCTCCAGCTACAGCTTGAGCAAAAGTAACTCAAATTGGAATGCAAAATGCGAAATGAAAATGTGGCAACAAGAATTGTAAGCAGATGTTTTCGCTCACAACATTTACTTATAAAAGTATCTCAAAAATGTGCAACAACAACAACAAACAGCTGGCCATAAAATGTGGCATGATGTAGTCTATAGCAGGCTGTCAGGCAGGCGCGTAGGCCAGGCAGCAGTTTGAAAGGGAGGCAACAGTTCATGGCACGCTTGGTTGGCTTCCAGCCAGGAGACGACACTCAGAAACCGAAACCGAGACCGAAACCTCTCTCTCTCCCTCTCTATCACCCTCTCTCCATCTCTCTGGCTCGCCAGTGCCTGAGGCTCAGGTAGCTGCAAAGGTCACAAACACCAGGTAGGTCAGTCAGTCGTTGCCTCTGCCTCTGCCACTGCCTCTGCCTCGAGGCCCAACGTCTGTCCAATGGCTGCCGGCAAATCAAACATTTTTTTTTTTGTTTGGCCTGACTACGATCCCAGGCAGATATATATATACACATACTCTCTCTCTCTCTCACACACACTCTTTTGGCTTGTTTTCGTTTCATTTTCACTTTTTTATTTACCATTTTTTTCAAGTGCAGGCCCAAATAGCTGCATGAGTTTGTTTTCAGTTATTTTTTTATTTTACTTCTTCGTCTTGTTTACTTGCGTGTTTTTTTTCATATTTGATAAGCACATGTTCCACATTTTGTGGCAAGTGCGATAATTCGAATATTTCGATTCGTAACGCGGACTCAAAATACAACAACAAAAAATTCTTCTATCGCTGGCTGCGATCGAGCAGCAAAGGCATCTGGAATAGCTATCATGTGGCCGGAATATGTCTGATGCCGGCAGAGAGTGAGTGAGAGGGACGGCAGAATGAGAGAGTTATGCGAGCATGCTTATGATCATGTTCAACTAGTTAGATATTTATAAGAAATTTAACAAATGTTTGAGAGAGAGAGAGAGATTAGAGAGAGAGAGAGAGAGAGAGAGAGAGAGAGAGAGAGAGAGAGAGAGAGAGAGAGAGAGAGAGAGTGAGGGAGAAAGAGAGAGAGAGAGATGAGAGAGAGAGAGCAAGAAAGAGAGAGAGAGAGCAAGAAAGAGAGAGAGCAAGAAAAAGAGAGAGAGAGAGCAAGAAAAAGAGAGAGCGAGAGCAAGAAAGAGAAAGAGAGAGAGAAAGAGCAAGAAAGAGAGAGAGAGAGAGAGAAATGAGAGATATGGAGAATGAGAGGGACAGAGAATCCGAGAAAGTGACAGAAAGAGAGGAGAGACAGATAGTCAGATAAAGTGAAGAAGAAATAGAACAAGCTTCCCTCTTCTTCTCCCTTCCCCTCTTTCTCTATCTATCTATAGTCCAAGTCTATAAAAACGCAAAACTTTCTTTATTGATAAATATAATATTTAATAATAATTTTCTCTATACATCGTCCATCGTTTTAAATGTCTTCTTAATTGTTTTTAAAGACTTCATCCATTAGCCCAGGACAAAATGCCTTTAAATGTAACAGAAACCAAAGGAGAGAGAAAGAGAGAGAAAAAGAGATGGTAAAACAAGGTGTAGTTAGTTATGTGAAGGCTAACTGGCTATGCTTCATTCAATACACCTAATACTCAGTACAAATTGGCAAATGGGGCATATTAGTTTATTTAAATTGTATGTAACAGGTACTCAGGAGAGCATCAGAAGAGTATAGCAGAGTATAAGAGTGTAAGAGTAGATGAGTATAACAGTAAGAGTAAAGCAGTTAGTAACTAGCTGGCATACGAGCTACAGACATGAGAGACTAAGAGCTATAGTTCCTATTTCCTTGAAATCGATAACCAACTAGTTGAGTTTGTGCACATATGAGTTGCTTTCAGAGCTGAAGTCATCAAAAGTTTAGTCTATGGATTCACTTTAAGTATCTCTATCCCGCTCGATTTGAGCTGCAGGCTATCGCCCAGTCGAGCACTGCCGCTTGGAGCACTCTTACTTGTTTTTCTTCCTCTTTTTTTTTTGGCCCTGATACCTTTTTCTGTTTCTGTTGTTTTTGTTTTTAATACCTGTCTCCCCAAGACCAATGTGCGGTGTTTCTGTTTCTGTTTCTGTTGTTTGTTTTGTGTTGTTTTTTTTTCTTTTAGCCTTGACAATTGTATCCCCACAGTCAGTTTTGTGGTATTACACACACACACACACTGTCACACACACAAACTCTCACACTCATAGACAGACATTGAGAAGCCCACTTAGTGGCTAGACCCATGCGTCAAGCCGTCAGGTTCCGGAGTTGCGTTCCACTTTGTAAGCTTTGCGGCTAAGCTTTACATGTTCCAACAACTGCAATGCTTAAACCTTCTTGTTCTCGTTGTTGTTGTTTCTTTGTTATTGGGTGTTAGGATGCTATCTATGGTCTAACATTGCATATATTTTGATATACATATGTACAACTCTGTTTGCAAAACACTGTAAACATATTTTGATAAACTGAACCAGATGCAAATCATGCGATGATGCCAAGATAAAGTTTTTAATCGATTAAACTACCAACTAAATGGGTCAACTAACTCAAGAAACTCGTTTATTTTAGCCAAGTATGAACTTTGGTATGTAGCTTCTGGAACTTTTAAGTAATATAAATTATATATCGTATATGAAAGTTAATATTGAAATGTTTAATAGAAAACTAACAGCTAAACTAACCAAATTTGAAATACAGATTGTTCTACTACAAACAAAAACTTAGATAACATATTTTATGCAACTTTCTTTGAATTCTATCTACAGTTGATCAAACATAGATTATTAGTCTATGCGAACTCAGGTACTTGAAGAGCTGCCAACATAAAACTTGGTATGTGGCCTCCAGTACCTAAAAGAAAACGTTTTTAATAGATTTTATATGGAACTCTGCATATCTCAAACAATATCTATATCTCTAACTGTATCTATATATATATACATCAACTAATTACTTTACAGGGTATCCTTAGCCTTGTTGCTTGTTTATTTACTTATTTCAGCTGTGTAAAATTTCCAAGCAACAACAATTCCGACATGATTAGTTTATTTTTACCTCTAGACATTTTACCAATTTTTTTTTGCCTTTCTTTTTTCAACATTATTCTCCATATTTCTTTTTGTGTTATGTCAGCTTAGCAGGCATGTTTGCATGTTTCTTCCTCTATCCATTTAGGAGCTTAGCTAGTTTTAGCTTTTAATTGCTTGACTGCCTGTTTACATACATTTTGCACACACTGTACAACGTTTAAAAGTGAGAAGCGTTTTGAGTTGCATTTGCATACACTGTGGAGCCATTGTAAATGGGTAGATTGGTTTTGTCACAGGATGGGCAACATGATATAAGAAGACGTGGCAGAGCCCTTGACAAGGATTAATAAATCAACAGATGCTGCCTAACATGAGAACATCGCCAAGTTGGGGTATCTTGTAGTCGAGCACACCCGCTTAGAGCTGCCTTGCTTACGCTCTCTTCAACTCTCAACTCAAATTAAGTGTTTATTGGCTTTGAATAGAGCCTATTAAATACGAAGTTATTTACATTTTATTAAATGTTTTTTAGAGAGTTCTTTAAGAGTTAAAAAACAGAATTGTACTTCAAGTTGAAAAGGTTAACATCTAGTGCCATATAATTAGTTGTAGTAGCTCAGCTCAAAGTGCTTCGCATTTGCATCCAATCTATCGCTTCGTTGAGCTTTGAGCTCGTGGCACTTGTGCATAATTTAATTGCATCCTCAGCAGATGCTAAAAAGTTCAGCCAACTTCTGCGAAATGTTCAAATAGAAATTTGTAACTCATATAATGCTAATAGATGGCCGCATCAAGTGACCATATACGACCATGGCTGGCGTACATACGGGCGCTCAGCGCTTCATATATGTGATAATTTAGCTGCAGCAAGTGCATAAGTTGACATTGTGTAGATGGAAACCACTAGATCATATAACTAACTATGTGAACTCAGCTTCTGGTGGCAATATGAACATGAAACTTGGTAGAACTTTTGTGTTTAGTTTCTAGTATTGCATATTTCAAAATTAGTCTGATTGTAACACTGTATCATATTACTACCTATGGGAACTCAGCTACCAGTGAAGCTACATGAGTGAAACTTGGCACAGCAACGGCTTTTAGTTTCAGCAAAAACATATTGCAGAATGAGTCGGATGGACACATAATATCATGTAACTACCTATGTGAACTCAGCTTCCACTGAAGCTATGTGCATGAAATTTGGTACAGCTTGAGCTCATAGCTTACAAAAAGAACATATTTGAATATGAGTTTAATCAGATCACTATATCATATAACTACCTATGTGAACTCAGCTTCCGCTAAGGGTATCTGAATCAAACTTGGTACAGCTGCCGCTCTTAGCGCAAATAACATATTTTTATGTGAACTTAGCTCTCAGTGAAGTTTTCTTGAAGAAATTCGGTTCAGTCAAGTCACATTAATATACAGCTATGATACAGCTAGCTACTCAGCTACTCAAATACTAAGCTGAAACCTTGTACAGTTGCGTCTTTTGACAACACTATACCTTATACTTACCATAAAGACAATCAATTAAAATAGCTGTCAGATGACTTCTAGCCATAATAAAACTCCCCTCACTGCGCATATGTTATTTAAATTGTGACACACTAGCCATTAGCTCGAAGTTATTCAATATTTAACATTCCTAGCAACAAATTTGCGCTTGTTAATAATTAAACAACTCACATGTCTTGACTTCAGAAACTTTAGGCAAAAGATTTTCGTTGATTGCATTTGATATTATTTGCCGAAATCAAGTATTTATGCCAGAGGCCGAAACATATTCATGTAATGCCAAACAGAATTCCCAGGCAGCCTCTTCAAAATGTTTACATTTTCCGTTAATTAAATTAGGTAATTAAGACACCCCGCCCCCCTCTCACTCTCTCTCCCTCCTTCTCACTCTCTCTATCTCTCTCTCTGTCTCTGTCTTTGTCTGTCTGTCTTTCACTGTTTTCTATTTCTGTGAAGCTGTCACCAGGGCTGTCAACTTGCTTTGATTTGATTTATTTCACAAGAGTTTGACTTTGAATGCCAGAGGAGGGTCTACACAAAGCGACCGAGTTTGGGTAGGAAACCGCACGTAACTATTACGAGAATTGCTTCAGAAAAGTTGCTATTGTTGTTGTTGTTGTTGTTGTTGTTGTTAGCCAAAAATTATAGACAATCAACGTCCGGGCGCACACATTGAAACGCCGAGACGCATCCAAAAAACGAGGCCCAACTCAAGGCGAGGCGCATTTAATTTCACTTAAATCTTTCAATTAAAACTTTTAATTGATTTCATATACACACATACTCACACGCACACCCACACACACAGACACGCTCACACACATATGAATTGCTTTTCTATATTCTATTAGGGGATGCTGCGGGTGCTCCATTCATCCCTTTTGCCTTTACTCTTCACTTTTTTTTTTTTTGCTATTAGCTAGCGGCAATTAATAAATGCACATAAAACTCATATAAAATTCAATAAATTGTCAAGTTAATAGTTCATAAATATACACACACTTATATACACACACTTATATACATACGCACACACACATACATAAATAATTTGCAAACATATTGCATTAAATTTATTAATTGAAAACATATTTCATTAGCAAAGCAGGTAAGGCTTTGTAAACATGAGATACCCTAGATATGTAGAGTTGAAAATGGTTGATTCATTCATTGATTCATTGCATGTTAACATCAAATATATACAATGTATCAAGAGACAAAACAAAGGAAAGCAAGAGAGGAAAGTATACCCGATATACTTTATACTTACAGTATATATCTTATTTGATATAAAACTATTCCATGTTTAAGGAATACACCATACACTTATTATATATCTATACATATAATGTATACGTCATATGCCACATAGAATTGATATACCCTATATACCATACATAATCTAAATGGCCTCTATACATACTTATCTACTTATTGTACTCTGTGTACTCTTTATACTCTATATACCCTACATACTTAATGAACTCATACCCCGTATACCCTATATCCCATATATTACATTCTCTATATAATATAAACTCTGTGTATATCCGATGTACCCCATATATCGTATATACCTTTTATACCCACATGCATTGTATACCTTTTCTATTCGATATATACTAAATATATAAACTATATACTCCATTTATTCCATATACCCTAGCATTCAGTATCATATAAAGGCTTTTAATTATGAACAACATATGAAAAATGTAATTAGTTCAATTAAACAGAAGCTGGTCGTAAATCAAAGAGAGAAGCGAGCAAATGGAAAGAGAAGAAAGAAGCGAATGGAAGTGAGGGAAGCCAAAGAGTTGTCAAAAACACTGTAAGAAGCGAATATAGGTATCAAAAGCGAAAAGCATATCAAAGAAAGTGAGAAGCGAAGCAGAGACAGATGGAGAGAAGAGAAGCGAATTATGAAAGATGAGAAATAAGACAGAAACGAGAAGAGTGAGAAGATAAGATATAAGAGAGAAGCGAACTATGGAAATAGAGTAACAACAGAGAAGTTAACTATGAAAAATGTTATATAACAAAGACAGAAGCGAGCATATGACATATGAGCTGAGAGAAGCGAAGTATAAAAAACAAAATAAGCGAGAAGCGAACTAGGGGAATAGAGCAACAACAGAGAAGTCAACTATGAAAAAACTGATTAAAAGAGAAGCGAATCAGTAACGAAACCAATTGAAATCAAAAGTTAAACGAACTTCGCTGAAATGAGTTGAAAAACAAATAAAATTAACTTCTCTCAATTAAACAGTTGTTTGGCTGTTTGTTTACGCACATTGTTTGATTACCAACAGAATACTCCACAAATATATTCATTTATGTTCAGCAAATTCCAACTTAACCACCCAAAAAAAAGGCACTAAAGATAAATAAAGAAAATATGATAAAAGCAAAAACAAAATTTAAAACAAATATTTGAATTAAAAAAAAAAAAACAAAGAACATCAATTAAAATAATTTAAGCTAAACATAAATATTAGGAAAATATAAAAAAATGTTTTTATTACAATGAAATTGTCCTCACTCAATTTTCTATTTATCTTCATTTACAAGGGTAATAAAGGGGAGTATATTGGATTTATACACGTTCACAAAATGTCAAAGAGTATATTAACTGCCTCCATATACATATCTCTCTCTCTATATATATATATCTCTCTCTGCCTCTCTCTCCCTTTCTGTCTCTCTCCATCCATCTTTCTTTCTCTATGAATCTTTCTTTCTCGATCTATCTATCTATCTCTTTATGTCTCTTTCTCTCCATATATATCTCTCTCTATATATCTCTCTATACATCTTTCTCTATACATCTCTCTTTCTATATAGCTCTCTCTATACATCTTTCTCTATACATCTCTCTCTATATATATTTCTCTATATATCTCTCTCTATACATCTCTCTCTATCTATATATCTCTCTCTATCTATATATTTCTCTCTATCTATATATATCTCTTTCTATCTATATATCGCTCTCTCCTTTTCTTCTCTCACATCTCTTCATAGAATCACTACTTGAGCTACTCCACACTGATTCAGTTACTACCCTTACCCCCTTCTGAGCAAGTATTGCGCAGTCAGCAGCATTTCTTTTGAAAAAGCTCTAACACATTTCTAATTGCAGCTGGAGAAACTATTTGCATGCATTGCATAAAATTATGCGCAAATTTCACATTTCAGAAATTTTTTTTGAGTTGAAAAATCGATTGATGATGTGTGCGAGTGTGCGTGCATGTGTGTGTGTGTGTGTGTATAATTAAAACGGAACCCTGAGGAAATGTAGATTTAACGCCCAAACGCTTCAACACTTTTGGCATTGACATATTTCCAAAGGCGAAAACCTCTTCAAAATTTGCATAAAAAAAACCCTAAAAATAAAATCTACACTGAGCAAAAAATCATGAAGTGAATTATGAGTGATGGATGGATGGGCTGGGGCTGAGTGTTGGCAAATTCCCAAAATACTTTGTAACAAATAACAGAATTCGAGCCATGTTTGATGAACTTCTGCCAACTTTGAGCTAAAAATTATTTTCATCAGGGATATTCCCAGACGAAAATAATTAAGCTTAAAGCAGCTTACAAGTTGTACCTACTAAAAATTCAATTTTATATTTAGCAATGCTTGTAAATAGATTGGCATACCCTGTAAAGCCTGTTGAGCATGGGTTAAAGGGGTATATATTGGCTGCGGTTTATATATATGTTTATATATATGTTATATATATAGATGGAGCTATCAAGACTTCAGTGCTGTGCCTGTATGAATTTATAAGCGTGTAAGAGTAAAATATATGTATAAGAGTATTAAGGCAGAATAAGTATAAAGAAGAAGAGCTATAGCCATCAAATTGGGTATATACATTCATCTTAAGTACATAGCTATAGAAAACTCTTAGTTTTTATATATCTATCCCTCATTTGGCTATAGATTTATGCAATGAATCAAGGTATCTCTTAGTTGGTCACACCCGTCCAGTGCATGCTTATTTTTATATGTTTATATTTCGTTGCTCTTCTATATTAATGAGTTCTTTTAGGCAAATCAATTTATCAAAATCTCACTGAGAATTTCTCCATTGAGAGCTTTCAGCCTTTGCTTCTTTCCTCCAAGTTTACTTCAACTATTTCGTTGAGCACATTTTGTATTTATTTTTTTAATCTATAAAATTGTTTAGTTTTTTTTTTATTTTTTAATTTTAATTTAATTTGATTTTAAATTTAAAAATATATTTTTTTCTTAATTTTTATGTTTTCTTCTGACTTTTCATATTTTGTTTTACTTTTTTTAATCTCCCCATTTTTCCTTTTTCAATTTTCACATTTTTTTTCAGTTTTCATATATTTTCTTCTGTTGCATATGAAGTTTATGCGCTTTAAATACAGTGTAGGGTCGCTCACGCCTGTATTGGTGTGTGTGTGTGTGTGTTGTGTGTGTGCAGTTGTTGTGCTTGGCAGTCTAAACGCCATGATAAATTAGTTGGATAGCCCGTTTAACTGCGTGTTTTGCTTACGTTTGTGTATCGTGCCACGCCCCCGCCCGCCTTGCTCTCGTGCACGCTTTAAACGCCAACAGCTGACAGCGTGTGTGGGTGCTTGAGTGCGCGTGTGAGTGTGTGTGTGTGTGTGTATGATAAATTAACATAAGATTAGCGATCAGCCGCAGCAACAGCAGCCGCGAAAGAGAGCGAGAGTGAGTGAGAGAGCAAACAAAAATTAGCCCAGCGCTAAAACAAAACAAACGAAATGAGGGTGGGAAGAGTGAGAGGGAGAGAGTGACTGGGGAGTGGGAGTGGAGAGTGGAGAGTCAAACATAAATGAATAATGTGCACTAAGCGTAAAACCCACATGAGAATTGAAATTAAAAGGACAATAGATAAAACACACGCACGGACGGACGGGCGGACAGGCCCAAAAAGAAGACGAAGGCGACAGACAGCCAAGCTGGCCAAGAGTGTGAGCGAGATAGAGACAGGGAGAACAGGCCACTAAGCGACACACACACACACAGAGAAAGAGAGAGTGTGAGGTGAGTTTTGTGCGTTTAGTTTGTATCGTAAATAAATAAAAATAAAAACAAATATTAAAGAGACCGAAAGAGAGAGAGTGGGAGAGAGAAGGAGGATGGGAGCGGGATAGCACGTGTGTGTTTGTTGAGGACAATTACTTAAGCTCCAATGCTTAAATATTTGATGAACGTAATGGCATTGATTTAACCGATAGTTTTTTGTAAGAAATGCATTAAAGTTATCAACTATAAGATACCCTGTAAGGAAAGGAAAACAAACTAGATCACTTCTCTTTCCTCTTTCAAGCGAATGGTATTAAAATATATATATATTATTTATATTCGGCATAAAATATAATAAGTAGTGACTCCAAGATACCCTGTAAATATAGTCAAGCAATCTTTTTTACTTACACTCCATTTTTCAACTCTATAGTACTAAGCAAACACAAACAATTTGATTTTATATTTATATTTAGCAAAACATATAATAAGCAATGACTGCAAGATACCCTGTAAACAGAATATGTTCTGTTTAACACAAATTATATTTTATTTTCATTTAGAATAAGAAAACAATAAAAGATAATATATATTTTGTCAATATATGTACGAAAGGTAACGACTACAGAATACCCTGTAAGTACATAAGACCATATTTTATGCAATATTAATAAAGATTCTGAACAAAACTCATAAAACACTTATTTTTTGCATAACATGTAAAACATATTATATGTAATTTTTTCGCTGATGAATGATAACATAATACCCTGTAAATACATTAGACTATTCTCACTTTCTTTCCCATTGCTTTAAGCATTTCTCTCTGCTCTTTAAGGGCCACTCGAAAGACTGGGCAAACTTTTTGCTTAATCACTTTGAATGACAAATGTTTAGCTGAAGTTCCGAGAAACAATTACTAGAGATGAGCATTATATAGCTGCCACGCCCACGCCTTACAACCCAGCCATCCAGCCACCCATTTCGGTCCACTTTTCATGGCAGTGCCAAGACAAGCTCGAGACTTGGATAAAATGATTTGCTAATTTGTTAATGGCTGCTCAATGTTTAATGGCAAAACACACAGAGTTAAGGAGAGCAAGAAAGCGCGAGAGAGAGGGAGCACTAGAGAATAGTTGCAATTCCCAACAGCCAGTTTTGGCATATTCTGCGAAAAGTTTGCGCTTCGAATGAGTTGAGAAATTGTTGTGCGAAAATTGATTAAATTGTTTACTTTAATTGTGTGTGAATCTTGTTGTTGCTGTTGTTATTTTTGTTGTTTGTATTCAAGAGAATGCCGAGCATTTAGCGTTACGGCAAGCCGTTCGCACTGCAGCTGCTGATAAGGCCATTAAAGCGATGATAAAGCAATGGAAATGCTAGATTACACAATAATCAAATGGAAGCCAATATAATATGTATGTATATGGAAATGAGAGCTATGCAAATATCTGATGAATGAATACCCTAACAAGAACCTAACTCTTATTCCCATTGAATTATGATGCCAAATTCAAACTTTCAATCAAACACTTCTATAGCAGCTCTATAAGATATTGAGTTGATGTGAATGCTTTTGATATACAGATATAGCAATTCACGCCTCATGTTAAAATGCTTTGATCGGAGTGAATCAGATATATGCTTTAATTGGAGCTAAGAACAGGCGTTATACCAAGTTGAAGCATAATCGCTTCATCAGAAGCTGAGTTCATATAGGTAGCGTCTAGTTATAATGCTTTGATCGGACTAAATTTAAGATATGTAGTTACTGGAGCTGTAAGAAGTTGATATACCAAATTGCAGCATAAGTGCTTTACCAGAAGCTGAGTTCATATAGGTAGCCTCAAGATCTAATGCTTAGATTCGACTGAATTTAATTTATGATCTAGTTGGAACTGTAAGTAGTGCATGTACCAAGTTATAGCTTCAGCGCTTCGCCACAAGCTGAGTTCACATAGGCAACTCTATCAAATACTAACTGAAGGAAGTGCATATACAATGACTCAGCTTTGTTAACATGATAGGTTATATGCAATGCAAACTTTTGCCTTGGGAGTGTATTTATTTGCAAAACCAGTTGTCTTCGAGTGTATCTAAAACATGGTATGAAGCTATATAAATAAATGTATAGAAATATATATTTTTATATAGTATATCACTTGGGTATCTGTTATCTGGGACTTTCGTGCGTTTCCTGTGCATTTTGCGACATCAAAGCAAATACAGCTACAAATCCAAACACAAAAGCAATAAACTTTATATTTACCTTCGGCTGCAAAATGCAAAAGCTTATCAGGAGGAGGATGGAGGAGGGAAGAAGGGAAGTGAGATAGGAAGGAAGGTGTGAGAGTTTCCAAGGAATAGCGGTAAACGGTTCAAACAGAGAAAATAATTGAAGAACTTTGCAAAAAAAGTTACTCCAAATGGGAATCCAAAGGAGCGAAACCAAAACTGAAACCGAATCTAAATACGAACTGAATCAATGAACAGTTATTGCTCATAAGATGCGACAACAAAAAAGGAGATGAAGAAGAAGCATGAGAACAAGAGCAACAAAAATGGCAATCGAGTGGAGCTTGAAAGTGGGGATCAGAGGGGTCAAGGCGGTTGAGGGGGAGTTGTCATAAATGCCAACTATTCTACAGACAGCGAAACGCTTCATACAATCAATGCTGACGATGATGACAATGACAATGACAATGATGATGACGATGACGATGATGATGATGATGATGACAGCGAAAAGGGGAATGCGAATTGGCTCCAAATGGAGTGGAAAGAGCACACACAGTGGAGAGACGGAGGGTAGAGTTCAAGTATGTGATAGACGGGATTGGTAACGGGAATCCAAATACAGCGACAGCAAGCGACAGGCAGAGACAATTGCTTGTAGAGTGCGTTGCACACGCACAGTGGGGCAGAGTAGAGTACGAGCAGACGAAATTATCAATATATCAACTGTCGCACTCTCTCTCACTCTCTCTTTCTCCCATATAGTTAATCTTGCTCTTTGTTTATTATAGAGAATGACTCCCTCTCTCTCTTTTTTGCTGTCCTGCTTGCCATATTCTCTTTATTATTTGTTGCCCTTCACTTTCGAACTCGAATGTAGTCTCCCTCTTTCATTATCTTGTGTCCTTTCTTTCCCTCCACACAAACCATCTCTTTCTCTCGGATGGAGCTTCGTTCTTTGCCTTTCTTAAGTTATTTTTTCTCTCTGCCTTGTTTGCTCTCTCTCTCTCTTTCCCTGGTTCTCGCTCTATTTTCCTTCCATTCTCTGACTTTCTTTTATTTCCTTTCCTTTTGGCGCTCACTGTTTTCCACTTTCTTCTCATACCACCCTCTCTCTCTCTGTCAGTTTCTCTCTCTCTCTCTCTCTCTCTCTTATTCTGTGATTCACTTTTCTCTGTCTTTTTTTGTAGCTTTCGTTTTCTCTTCTTCTTGATATTTAAGTTGCTCGATCACTTCTCTCTCAATCTTAATCTCAATCTCTTATTCTCTGTCAATCTAATTTTCTTTTTGTGTTGCTTGCCTTCTCTATCTTCGTTTTCCGTCTTTGCTTTCTACCACTCCTTCATCTTCGCCTTCTTGTTGTCCTTTTCTTCTTTTTCTCACCTCCTCCATCTATATCTTCATATCCTACCTCTCTTCATTTCTCACTCACTCTTTCTCTCTCTCTCTCTCTCTCTCTTTCTTCCTATCTCCTTATTCTCTGTCTTGCATTTTCGCCTCCATTGTTCTCAGGCAAATACAACTTGTCCCACTGTGCCATGCCATGCCATGCAATTATGTCTCGTCTGTCTATCATCATCATCATCATCATCTGATCCCATATCATCATTATCATCATCATCAATATCGTCTCGTTATTTAGCAACAGGGAACATCATCATCGCCAATTGCTGCTGCTTGTTGCTGTTGCTTGTTGCTGTTGCTGCAATTGTTGTTGTTGTTGTCGCCGCATCGACTGTTGCCAGAAAACATTTTCATTGCGATTGTCATTTCGAAGACAGCAAACCGACCGCTGTTTGCATTTCTGTTCGTCATTCAGAGGGCCGGTGCTGATTGGGGCAAGGCATTGCTTATCAGAAAGCAAACACAACCAACACACGCACACACACACACACACACGCGCACGCAGCGCTTGCTATTTGGGGTTACCGTTATCTTATTACTTATTGATTTTGTGTTATCAGCGACGACGTCGCGACGCGTTTTCTCAAGCATCAAAAAAAAAAAAAAAACAGAAAAAAACTAAAAAAAATTGATGCGCCAGCAAAGTGAAAAGCAAATTGAAAAGAAGATGCCGACGACCCTCCAGACGTCGTCCTCATCCATTCCCCTCCCTCTCCCACACTCTTGCTGCACTCCTCTAACCACCTCCCCACCTCCCCACCTCCCCCACCCCTCCCACTCTCTCTCCCATACCACTTGCTTTTGCCATGCAATGGGCCGCGCCTCATTACACTTGGAGATACCTTCAGAACACTCGCTGATAAGCGCGCGTAGTCTGAGTGAGGAATGAGGGGTGGAGTGGAGAGGAAGAGTGGAGAAGGAGCGGAAGAGTGGGAGTGAGAAGTAAACAGCGATTGTTGCTTTCTCAGCTTTCTGTTCTGCCTTTTGATGCCCTGCCCGTAGTGCTTAAGCAGTTGAGGTATACTGCAAATGTGCAAGAGGCCAGAAGGTGGATCTATATAGGAATAGATCATAGATCCATATATATATATAACGTATCTAAGCTAGATTGCTTCACTCAAGTATGTCTTACAAGTATGTCATCTACAACTTGTTATCGATATTTATCGATTTCTAAATATTGTTTCATATTATAAAGCATAAGAATTACAGATAGATAATGTTGGGTTAATATTTTAAAAATCAACAAACATACATATATCTCATATATCATATACCTTACCTATAATCGATATTTATCGATAGTTAGATTATGTTCTTATTGTAAGAGAGGGATCTATAGACTTGCTTCACATATTCATATCTAAATGTTTATCAACTAATCTTCCATGTTATCGATACTTATCGATTGTACAATTATGATTTTTTAAGCACAGCTCTTTTAATATAAGACTTCCAATGTAGTCTGAATAGATATAATTTATTGTGGACACGGACAAGAGCTAAGCTTTTCGAAACATTCCTCATATAATTTATAGGGTATTTGTCAGTTGGTCAAGTTGCGTAAGTTCTTCTACAACTTCTTTGCTTCTTTTTTCTTTCTTTGTTGCGCATTTTATGCGTAAAATTGATGCGAGCTGCATGCCAAACCGCAAAGCAACTGCTTAAGCAAAAGGCGGGAGGCGTCAAGTGGAGGCTGTTAGGCCAGGGGGCGTGGCTGCCAGACGCCTTTCGCTGATGATGATGCTGATGCCAACGGCTATGGCTTTGTCTTGCGCCCGAAGATACTTAAAATGTAAAAATAGAAAATAGAAAACAAATAGAAAGAAACTACAAGAGCAAAGTGCAGTGCAGATATTAAGCAAGGGTATGCGCGACTATCAGATGCCCTTGTAGAGGTATGCATATAGAATATCTAAAATTTCTTGTTGTCTTCAATTAATAGAATAGTTCAATGAATAGAAAGAGATATATACCCAATAAGACACCTGTAGATCTTATAGTAATTGAGGTCATTAAGGTCAGCTGCACATATTATCGTATAACTTTTGAAGCTTTTTATGAATCGTTTCCAAATTATTAAATTAAGTTGAAACGCTGCTTAGTTAGACGTATGGCAAATATCGTACTTGTAGCTCCTATAACTCCCGAGTTCAATGAGGTCTACGTTACATATCAATAGATAACTATTCCAATTTTGTGAAAGTGTGAAAGTGAATTGCTAGAGTATTTACAGTGCAGAGTATTGACAGTCTTCGAGTTCAATGAGTTGGGTAAGCAAAGAACTTTACTTCATTGAAGCAACTGTCGCTGCTGCGGGTGCTGCTGCACTTCACCAAGCGGCAAGAGGCGGTCCTTGAGCGAACCAGATACAGTTGTGTAAAGCACTTTCGATTGACTTTTGTGGCAACTGTCAGAGGCATGGAACAAGATATGCTATCTGACTGCTCAAGACACGATTCTCATCGAAATTATGGCATTGATTTCAGTGTAAGAAACGAATTTAAGATAAGATTAAAGATTACACAATTCATACATGTGACAAATCATTTGAAATTTATTTTTTTTTCGTTTTTCATTTTTATTAAATCTCGCCTCCCTTTTGATGCGTACATAAATATTTCAAATGGAACACTTTGTTCTTTTTCGCCAAATTCATTTTTAATCAAAAAATATGCTAAATAATTAAATGAATTACAATGGAAATTGAATTCTTAATCCAGCTGACAAAATTTTGTAAGAAATTTTCTGGACCTTTGGATAGATACCAGCGAACGCAGCTGAAACGTGAAGTGCTCATTCAGCTACACAAAAGGAAATGATTGAATGTGTGGAAATAGCAAAAGTTCCCTAAGCCGAAGCGCCAATTTCAACAAAAAGTGAGACTGAAGCAATAGCAACGTAAAAGAAAAAGAGATTAAAGCACAGGAGTTTTTTTATTTGACTAGTTAAGCTGGCCAAAAATCGAAGAATGATTCATGCTATGGCAGCTATATGATATAGTTGGGCGATCTGCATCATCTTTGCATGTGTCTCATATATAGCAAAAAGAAGTTATTGTCTGAAATTTGTGCTTCATAGCATTACTGAAAGCTGAGTTCACATGGGCAGTTATATGATGGAGTCTTGCGATTGAACTCATATTGGAATATGTTTTTAGTGAATCTATGAGAAGATGCTACACTTAGTTTCAAGTTAATAACTGTTGAGGAGCTGAGTTCATATAGGCAGCTATGATATGGTAATAATATGCACATGATCTATATATATGCTACAATATGAACTAAGACTAGAAGCTGTGGCAAGTTCCATGAAATCAACTCTTCTAGAAGCTGAGTTCATACGGGTGACTATATGATATAGTGCAGCTATATATAATTTAGTGTCATCTTCTTGAAAGACATTTCACAAATTGAAATTCGCTTTGTCTATGTCATAAAAGAGAAACAAGCTGATGGTGTTGTTAAGGCCAGAACCAGGGCCAGGGCCAGACTATAGTTACATATATGAAATGTGCTGTCTAAATATATATATTCATATATATATGTAGTATTTATATATAGTACATAACGGATATGGATAGATATATATATGGTGATGCTTGGGGCTAGTCGTGAAAGAGCAGACAGCGCAGCGCGTTCATCGTTTGCGGCTGTTTTTTTCAAGTTCGTTGCCTCGCTTGACTGCCACTTGACATAACGGTCTGCCACGCCCCCGCCTCCCCCTCAACCACGCCAGCCCCTAGTTGCTCTCTCTATGTCCAACCCTTTCTCCTCTTAAGACTCGCTGTGCAACACCCTTAGATTTCTTACTTGATTTATGACCAGCGGCTCCCTAAAAAAAAACGCTTTTTGCTGTCTCCTTTCGCAGTTTTCATGCAACAAGTGCGGCACAAAAGATGTGGCAAGAAGAAGAGACAGCAGCAGCAGTTGAGGCAGTGGCAGAAGTTCGTTTCTGCTTTTATCTGGCTGCTGATCAAAATCAGTCTGTTGACTTCTTTTGCCGCAGGCTTCAGCCAGCAAACGACATTTTCCATATTATTCCTATATGACAGCTATATGATATAGTTGTCTGACCTGCATGATATGAACATATCTTCTAATGCTAGCTTAGCGAAGCATCTATACCAAATTTGACACTCATTACGAAGCTAAGAGCTGAGTTCACATAGCTAACTATCAGAAATAATGATTCGATACATTTGATTTCCAAATATTCTTCATTTGAACCCATAACTAGCAATTGTCCGAAGTTTGAGCTTCATAGCTTAACTGTAAGCTTAGTTAGCATAGGTAGTTTATATGATATAATATTACGATTCGTTTGCATATGCTCTAATTGAAGCTGAAATGAAGCAACGCTACCTACTTTTATCAAGAAATATTCACTAAAAGCTGAGTTCACATAGATGGTTAAATGATATAGTGTTACGATCTGATTCATTTTGAAATACATTCTTTATAAAGTTAACAACAGACTATGTAGCAAGTTTCATATTGCTGGAAACTGAGTTCACTTAGATAGTTATATGATATGGTCTTACGATCTATGCATTTTCTACATTTCTATTACTTTTACTCGCATTTTCATACATATAATTTCTATTCTATATTGATTTCTAGTTTTATTCAGTCAATTTCTGGCATATCTTTAATATGGCATTAATATGTCTCTATTTGATGAAAAATTCTGCCTTACAATTAGAATTTCCCACGTTCTTTAGAAATTTGAAGCTGAAACAAATTTGTATATTTTGCTTTTGCTTTTGCTTTAGTTCTATCAATCATACCGATACGAATTGTGGTTCAAATTGTGGTACGTTTTTATTATAGCTCGTTGTTTAGGGGGGCGTTAAGCAAGAGAGAGAGAGTGAGAGAGAGAAAGAGAGAGAGTGGGTCAGTGGGCGTAACACTCTGAATTCTAAACCTTATAATCATGACAGCCAGACACGCCAAAGTTGAGCTCAAGGAGCTTTTGGCTCTTGGCCAGATGTTTGGCTTCGTTTCCTCACAGGGTTGCTTTGTTGTTGATTTCATAGATACCCAGTAAACGGGGAATGATGGGGTGTAATAAGGGTGTATGTGCTTAATTGCATTAAACTCTATTTGTTCATTTCCATTTTGGTATATAGACTCTTAGCTTAGGTTTACATGGGAAGTACTTTAGTTCTGTAAAAGATAAATCTGAGTTCTAGAAATGAGAAACTTAAGGAAAGTTAGTTAGCAAAGGTGAGAGCAATGCTAGCAAGACAGTTGATTAGTTAGTAGTTGGTGCTTCCAGGGTAACTACTAGTTGAGCATACCCCATCTACCACTTTAAGTTGCGCGCTTTAGTTTAGTTTTGTTGTTGTTTCGTGTCTGAAGTTTTGTTATTATATTAAAATAATATAATGATTATTATTGCTTCAGCTTCAACTGCTGCTGCTGCTGTTGCAACTTGTTCTAATTGTTGTTGTTGTTGTTGCTTGTTTGTTGTTGCTGTTGTTGCTTTGTGTGTTTATAAATCATTTGAATTCCTGTTTCTTCGCTTTTCCACTTGGCATATCGAAAGACAATTTCGTGTGACGCCATATTTGTCAAATGACGTTTAAATTTATGAGCAAATGATATATGAGTAACAGGCAGACAAACACACACACACACTCACACACACACACACCTCTCTCTACACACACCCTTGAAAACACACAATTTTTGAGCGCATTTTGCGTTTCGAGTTTGATTCAAAAGTAGAGTTCAATAGCCGCACACACACACTCTCACCCTCATACACCCTCACTCCCTCATTCCCTCACTCTCTCGCTCTCGCTCTCTTTCTTGAACACACACACTTGCGAGTCAACAACATATTTCGCGTTATTTGATATCTTAAAGTTAAAACATATGTGAACCATTTTTCACGCATGTTTCCTTTCTACTCACTCTCTCTCTCTCTCTCTTTCTCTCACACACTCTCTTTCTCACTCTCACTCTCTCGATCGCTATTTTGTTACACTTGTTAAATACCAAAAATTCAAATCACTTTTAAAGTCATAAAAATTATTTCGATTCTTTGAATGGGAAATTCTTTGGTCGAGTTATTCCTGAAGTGTGTTTTTTTTATAGCTAAACAACTAAGCTGAGTGATTGAAGTACCTTTTGGCACAAAGAGTATAGCTGGTAATAGAATTTAAGCACTGTAAACTGTAAATTAAAATTCAATAGTTCACATTAAGACCTACTTTAGCTGCTCTGCCATTTATTTCTGCCACAAGTGTGAAGACAATAGCAATCTTAAGAGAGTTAAGGTCTGTATATGGCCTATAAAAAGAATTCCAACTATCATTTGCCACAGAAAAGTGCTTCAAAGTCATGTTTAACAAGGTATACCTATTATTTATGCCGCGAGTGTAGAAGCAATAAGAGTTAAGATCTGAATATAGCCTATAGAATTCTAATCTACATTTGCCATATTGAAGTCATATTTAACTAGGTATACGTATTATTTATGCCATTAGTGTAGAAGATCTGAGAAACTTTACAGACTTATGATTTATATATACTCCATTAAAAGAAAATCATTCTTGATTGCTTTAAAACCATGTTTAACAATGTTCCTTTTATATTTGCCACGAGTGTAGATAAACTAGAGCACTCTAAGCAATAAGGATAAGGATTCTATTCAATATATTCCACAAAAAAAGTGCATGAAATCCATGTTTATCTAGTCTTCCTAATATTTTTGCCATGAGTATGCAAACACTGGAGTACTCAATATTGCATCCGCCCCCTCTTTCATAGCATTAGATAATATATGCAGTTTAGTTTATAACAAAACAATTTTCATATGCAAGTGTTATACACGCACACATGCATATCCGAGCTGAACTGTTTTACTCTTAACCTGTTATACTGTTATATTTGCCTCTCTTAAGTTCATCAGTCGACAGCTTTCGGGCAGAGCTTAAAACACGCTTGCTCGCGTTTTCCATTCAAATGGCTTAAGCTGAAGCTCAAGAGTTAAGCGCTTTACCGTTACGTTCGTCTTCCTCTGCCCCTTCTTCTTCGTCTTCTGCTTATTTATCTTCTTTGCTCACCTTATGATAATTGTTTTGCATGGCAAGCGGCTGAAATCCATGGATGCGCGCTTAATGCGTTCAACAGCTGCAATGAGAAAGAGCGAGAGCGAGAGAGAGAGAGAGAGAGAGTAAGATTAATAAGAGGCAAAAAAACGAAATCAAGTCAAAGCGAAGAGCGCAAGAAGTTGCGGTTCGAAGTTGGAGTTTGATTGATCAGACAAAAACTCATGTGTGTGTGTGTGAGAGAGCGAGAGGGAGATGGAGTGTGTGAAGAGCACAGAGCGCAGCGAACATGTTGAAGTAAACAAAACAACGCTCGGGCGCAAGCGAGAAGGCAACATAATAAATCAACAGACGCAAATGAAGTAGAAGAGTGTGAGAAATAGCGACAGAGCGAGAGCGAGAGAGGGAGAGGGAGAGAGCGGGAAGGAGAGAGCCGAAACAACTGGCGCGTAGGCGCTGAAGAACAATAAACAATAAAAATAATAAGAAAAAAAAAGCGAAAAATGTAAAACAAAAAAAATGTTGAGCGATGAATCAAAAGCAACAACAGCAGCAACAGCAACAGAGGCAGCAATAAAACGCAATTGAAACAACAACAAAATACAAAATAAAACGCGTTAAATTAGCCAAAAAATAAAAATAAAAAAAGTAGCTCAAGAGGAAGAGGAAGAGGCAGAGGCAAAGCGAACAAGAGCTCAAAAGCAAAGGCATCATAAAAAACTAACTGTTTTCTTAGCCAACAAAAATCCAATTAGAATTTTTGGGGAACTTATGCGAGTTGCTCATTGGCCAAAGAACTTGGATATCATGAAGTTCTATATGGTATATATATATATATAATTGTACATTATATTTCATATATCATGTTATTATGTTATGTTTGACTAATGCTAAGTAATCTAATATATACATAATATATGAATTTAGACTAATGTTAAATAGTTTTTTCTCTTCTTTCATCTTTAACCTCAACTATTTCTCCTTCTCATGCCCAGGAGGTGCACTTCTAAGTTTGTAGCAAAAGAACATCGAAATCAATAAAAATCTTAATATTCATTTCAAATTGTTTTCAAAAAATATTGTGTTTATCACTAAATTATGTCATGCAACATTTTCTTGCTCTGTCTATTGTCTTCTTCATTAATATTATTTTTCACTTAGCCAAGTTCTCTAGATATAAAGAAAAATCTTATTTATCTATATAACTAATATTTCTATATCATATATAGGTCTCTAGATGGACTTGGCTGGAAACTGAGTTTTTGTTACAAAGGTTTACTTTCTTCTCTTAAATATCTTGAGTAAAATTTCTATATAACTTTATAGTTTAGTATATCAAAAAGTTCTGTATGTGGAAACTTTGCTTTAAATGGAATTACATTTTATTCTTTATCGAACTTCTTTATAATGTGACTTCATGAATCTGAATCATTTTGTGTGTAAACTTTTCTTATACAAGGTTATTGAAACGCCGATATAATATATTTGCCTTGAATTGCCTTGATTTGATATAAATAGTAAAAAATTGTATAGCCTTAGTTTGTTTATAGATGGTCTATCCTAGTCACACATCTAATACTATATTGATCTCAATGCCAATTAGTCTTATACATACTTCTTATACTACTTAGATATACATATATGCCAATTAGTCTTATACATAAGATCTTATAAATATTCTTCTACATTCTATGTAACTTGATGTCCATATTTGTTTTCTAAATGATTCGATTTATCATCTGCGATTTTTCTCAACATTTATTTATTGATCAAGGAAGCTGATGATGAAGAGACTCGACAAACTGTACTCGTGACAGCCCAACAACAACAGCAGGAAGAAGAAGTGGAAGAAACACATGGCGTGTGAGTCCAAGAAGAAGAGCAGGAAGAGGAGACTGGGCAAAAGGAGACTTGAATAGAGTCTGGGAAAGAGGCGAAGAGAAGAGAGAGGAGTCAAGAAAAGAAGCAAGAGAACAACAGACAAGGCAAGGGAAGAGTCCAAGGAAGAACCATCTAGAGGAGACACTGGGAAAGAGGCACGAAAAGAAAGAATCTGGAGAATCTGGTGAAGCGGGGAAGAGCTTGGGGTAGAGTCTGGGGAATGAGGCAAAGCCAGAAGCTGCCGCAGCGACAGACAAACGCGAGTTTCTGCCGAAGTTGGGGCAGCTGCCTTTTTGGCCTGGGCAGCAAGAAATGTTGTTTGTTATTGTTGTTGTTGTTGTTGTTGTTGTTTGCCTTAATCATCGCCAAAAACAAGTTTTGCTGTTTGTTGTTTGGCTTAGCGTTTAAAGACCGAAACAGCAGAGCAAATGCATTCATGACTCGCTGCTGTCTGTTTCTTTACTGAATCTATCTCTCTCTCTCTCTCTCTCTCTCTCTCTCTCTTTGTTTGTGGCGTCCAGTTTCAGTGTTGATCAACATTGTTGTTGTTGTTGTCGCTCCATTTCTGTTGGATTCCAATTTCAATTCCATTTTCTTGATACATTTCCAATTGTTAAAGAAGTTTTTTCTTAAGGATACTCCCATGGGATGTTGAATATATAGAAATATATCTATTACATATATAGATATAGAAGTCATATATACTATATCAGAGGATGGGGATATTGCCAGATATCTATAATATATATAGATGAAGGAGTCTTTTTCTTGCTTTCTTCATCTCAACTTTGTCCCATTTCAAGTTTTCTTATCTTTTCTTCCCGAATTGTCAGCTCTATTTGCCTGGCCTTTCCAGAGCGAATCACGATTTAAGCTCGAATCACGTTTCATTTCACGCTTAAACTACATTTCGCTGCCTTTTACAAGTTGGCCAACATAAATCGCAAAGAAAGCAGTTAAACAGAGAAGCAAAAAGTCAACTTCTTGACGGTTTCTTCTTTGTTTCTTCAGTTTTCAGGCTCGTGATCCGTTGGCTCAAAAGTGAGTCGTGTGAAGAGCTTTTGGTCAAAATATCTGTGCCCACTCGAGGCTGTTGACTTAATAGACTTGTCCATCCACCATCCAAAAGAAACAAAAGGCCCAAAGGCTTCGCGCAATTAAAACTCCAATTATTTTTCAACTTTTTTTCTCTTTTTCTCCATTTCATTCGCTCGTCAAATCAATCGATTAGTTTCCCATTAACAGTTTATGCAAATTCCAATAAGAAGCAGAAGATTTGTTAATGTTTGTGCGAGGCCAAGGAAAGTCAGTTTCAGACTTCCCAACGCAATCTCTGAGAAGTTCCATTTGTTTTTCCTTTCTTTTCCAATTTATTGTTTAGAAATATTTCTAGAAATTTTACTTTTCTCCATGTTTAAAGCAGCTTTTGGCATGCGGCGCAAAGTTTCTAACAAAAGGAAATAAACTAGAAGACAACAAAAAATATTGTAGAAAAGTTTTTAAGAAACTTTAAAAAGTTACGCTTAAGTCTGCTTAGAACAGAAGACAGTGTGTGTGGGAGAGAGAGAGAGAGAGAGAGAGGGCAGAGGGAGAAACATGATGAAGAAAATCCCTTAAAGAAAACATAAATAAATTATAATCTCTTCTAGTTCAATTTAAATTTCTATAAATTATATTTCCAAAGAATTTCTTTCTGTTTTCATTTTATTCAAATTTATTTTGCTAGATTTTGCTTTGATTTCACGGGAAATTGTGACATTGACCCGTAAAAGTGATGTGAGTTGAAATTCAGTTTACTTTGAGGTTCGCCCTAATGATCTACTTCAATTATGTCTGTCATCATTTGACAGTTGACTCGAGTTTCTATTAAACTAGAATTATTTCATTTTCGATTCAGTTCGTCTAGAACTAGAACTGGAACAGTTCCTCTGTGTTTCTTCCTCTTGCACTACTTCCACTACTTCTACTCCCATTTGATTTCCTCCACATTCTCTGTTTCCCTCCTACTCGCAATCGGTCTAGTTCTCCGTCTTCTCCCAGTCACGTTTGCCAATCAGAAACTCTCAGTCTCAATCTCTCAGAGATATAGTCTCTTTCTCTCTTCCTTTACTCCTATTCTATCCTATCCTGTAAACCTTTCAGTAGATGTCTCTTGACTCTTTCTGTGTCTCTGCCTCTTTTTCTCTCACTCTCAGTTTCACATTCTGAGTTTCTCAGTCTGAGTATCTGAATCTCAGTTTCTTAGTCTTACTCTCAGTCTCTCATTCTCTCAGTCTCACTTTCTCAGTTAGAGTCTCAGTTTCAGTCTCTCTGTGTCTCAGTCTCTTTGTCTCTCATTCTCTCTCTCTCTCTCTATCACTCTCAGTTTTTCAACTCCAGTCTAAGAGTCTCTGTGTCTCTATCTCATTCTCTGCTACTACACAATCTCTCAGTTTCACTCAGTCTCAGAGTCACTCTCAGCTCAGTCTCCGTCTCATTCTCAATCTCTCTATGTCTCTGCCTCTTTCTCTCTCACTCTCAATTGATCAGTTTGAGTCTCTCACTCTCTCTCTGTCTCAGTTACTCAGTCTCTGTCTGAGTCTCACCTCTTCTCTCTTCGACACCCTACCCTAACTCCCCCTCTTCCTCTCTCCCCTCGTACAACTCTCAACTCCATCTCTCCTGCTCTCAATTTGTCATATGCTTTTCTCCTAACAGCATTCACCTCAAATTTCTTGGGATTTACATATATTTCATTTATATTTCACATTTTTCGTCCTGTCGACAGCTAAAAATTTTAATTTGACTCATTCCCTCTCGCTCGCACGCATTGTTTAGCACTCAGCCTGCGTGCTGCCTGCTAATCACCTTTGGTGCTGCCTATTCTACTTCTACTTTTACGTCTACTCCTCTTCTTCTTGGGCTACTTATTTGTCTCTTCATTAAAAGCACGCCAACAAACACACTCGCACACACACATACATACACACATGCATGGCAGGCGCTTTGGTCCTTCTTTACGTCTAACTGTACTCGCGCTTTGCCCAAAAATAAAAATAAAAACAACAAAAACAGGAGCAAACGTCTCGACGCGTCGCTGCCGCTGCCACTGCGCTGCTTTGCTTTACTTTTGCTTTATGCTTCATTCGCTTCAATTTTTTTTTTTGGCAAAGATTTTGCGTCGGCAGCATTTGCAATAAGAACACGTTTTTTTGTTGTTTTTCTTTTTTCTTTTTTTTTTTGGTTGCAATTTTCATTGTGATTCATTTTTGGCTACTAAATTGGCCGTTTTACGGCTGCATTTTGGCTTTTCTTTTGTTTTGTTATGCAGAGATACGAACCGGTTAAGCGGGTAATAATTGTTATTTGCATTTTGCCATTCAATTGTTATTGCAAATACACTAAACACAAACAAACAAACAAACACACACACACACACACATGCATACATACATAGCTGCAGGCTTAATGCTTTGAAAAAAGAGAGAAGAGAGAGAGAACACACACATAAATTTGTATTTAAGCTGCAGGCGCAGGGCAAAGCAATGCGCTTAAAGAGAGAGCGCGTTAGCTTAAGTAACAAACACACACACACTCACATACACACGCATGCAAAGCATAGACCAAGCATTAATTAAAGAGCGCAGCCAGCAGGCCTGCAACATGTGCAAGAGCGAGCGAGTGAGCGCGAGTGATCGTAAGCAAACACAAAACACACGCACACGCACACACATGTCTTTGCATGCACAGCGCTGCATGGCGTTAGCTTTAAGAGCGAATTCAACAACATTTCTATTTTAAGCTGCAAGCGCACACACACGCACACAGATGCTGATATTTATAGACTTAAGAGCGTTTGGCATATTTGCAATTTGAAGAGCAAGCTGTTAGCAGGTAGCGCAGCTGCAGCTGCTGCACATGTTAGCAGAGCGTGAGAGCGATCGCAAGCTGCGCCTAAGAGCACACACACACATACACTAATGTATATTGTTATTGTTGTTGTTTCTTCCTTATTTTTCACATGTTGTTGTTGTTGCTGCTGCTGCATTTGTCTGGCTGAACCGGTTCAACGGGTTGCCTCACACACACGCACGCTTGCACTTTTGTTGTTTTTGGTATTTCTGTTATCTTCATCTTCTTCTTCTTAAATCTTTTACCTTTGCTTTGTGCTTCGCTTCTCTTTCAGCTTCTGTTTTGACTTTGGCTGTTTGATTCTGCATTAATTTCGCTTTAATTGCATTTTGCTTATGAACTGCATTCGTATATCGCTTAACTGCTCGCACTCTCACTTTTCCACTAAATAACAATAAAAAAAATTATTTATCATCTTATTCTTATTCTTATTCTGCTTCTGCTTCTTCGTCAAGCGCTTAACAAAAAAAAACACGCGCGCATTTTGCAGAAAACAAAAAAAAACTTCGTTTTATTTTGATTATTTTGGATTTTACTTCGAATTTGGCTCGTTTTGCCGGCGATAAGGCGCGCGCGACTCAGTGAGAAGAGAGAATTAACAACTCACAAAGTGGAATCACGAACAAAATTATTTTACGGAATTTTCACGCTCTAAACTCGGAATCGAACCTCGCATCGAACCCGCTACGACGACCGCCTCGGACGGCTTTGCTTTTGCATCTGTTAACAGCGCGGCTTGCGCTAACAGTGGGCACTGCTAAGCGGCGCTGTTGCGACAACAGTGGCCAGCTGCAACCGCGCTGTTAGCACGCACGCAACCTGTAACGCACATGTTCGACGCCTGTTCGACAGCTAAGAGAGCCAGCTGGCGCTTGTGCGCCGGCTCTCTTAAATGTGTGCGGCTTAGCATTTTGCTTAGCTGCAATTAAACGTTGCAATTTGGCAATAGGCAGACCTTATTTTTTCTCCTTACACCAATTAAAGCAACGTCAGTGGCACACGCACGAACACACACACACGTATGCATAGAGATGGGCAAAAGATGTTAGGGATGTGCCAATAGTGCTGGGATTGCCATTGAATCACTTTTTAGGCGATTTTTAAGCAATTTGAAGAAATATTGGAGTAGAAATTGATGGAAATAAAATAGATAAATTACGAAAATTAATAAGAATAAAAAATAAATTTATGAAAAAGTTATATAATATATATTTTTAAATTTTCATGTATACGTCGTATACATCTATTATTGTTCCTTTAGTAGATCAGTCCAAAAGTATGCAACAATTTTTTAATTTTTACTAGAATTAGCTAGGCACACTTGGTCGGACGGAAATGTTGACTTTTGGTTCGAACTATTTTGACTGTATACCCTGTAAAGGTTGAAAAAAACTCTGAAGGCTTAGATTTGAGTTCGAGTACATATGAGCATTCTCTGTATACCCTGTAAATATTGAAAGAGTAAGTATTGAATGGATTGGATAAATATTGAATATATATCTCTATATGTGCATATATTGATTTGAGTAGAGTGTTTGTTACATACCCTGTAAAAATAGAACAACTTGTCGTATACCCTGTAGAAATTTAATAATTCTTTCTCAAAAAGTTTCATACTTGTTTACAAGTTATTTGTGAATCTACATGGCTTGTATATTTGAGTGAATAGTTTAAAGTGTTTGCTGTATACCCTGTAAAAATTGAAAGTGTCTCTAAACAGGGATATTTATATTTGCTAAAGCAAATCTATGAGTTCAAATCATATAAATATATTCATGCATCATATTTATGTAGTTGTTGTCCATATATACCCTGTAATAAGTGAAATGGCTTGAGACTAGGCAGATTATATTAGTTTTGAAGATCATAAAGGCTTCTATATAATATATACTCTCAATACAAGTGGAGGAGGGCACACTTTTGTCAATTTACGGACTACAGGGTATACGCTAGTCGTGCACAATCAGAGCCAACTAACTAGGATTTTCTATCATTTCTTAGCTTTTTAGCTTTTTAGCTTTTTCTTTAGTGTTTTTTCTTGCATTTTTGCGGTTTTTCGAGTTGTTCCAAAGTCTCTCTCAATTAAATGGGGTGTGCGTGTGTATGTGTGCGTGTGTGTATGTGCGTGTGTGTGTCTCCTGTGTGTGTGATGTGTGTTAAATTGTGTTGAAAGGCTGCGGCTTGGGCTGATTTGTAAGACGAAACGTGCAGCTGCAACAGAAAAAGCCGCAAAGCACGCAACGATTTCGAAATACAACAGCAAAAAATACTAGAAAAAATACCGAAAAAATACCAAAAAATATAAAATACCAACCAAGTTATTAGGCAAATGGACAAATTGATAAATCACAAGAGAAAAATGAAAACGAATCGTCGCACCCACCTCTAACTTTTCACGCCCCCACTCACCCGCCCCCCCGTTTAATTAACGTGAACATTTCACTTTCTATTTTTTTGGATCAATTTGGGGCGTGGCAGGGCGCAGGTCAGACATGATAAGGCCAAGGTCCATTGTTTGGTCCCTTTAGGGGGGGCTTGAGAGGTAGGCGGTGGGCGTGGCACTATCAGCACTTCCTGCCAGCCTCTCGCAACGAAATTACGATCAAATATTATTTAACAACAGCGAACGGAAATCAAATGTAGGGTATTAAAGACGGGTTGCTGCATTTTCAAATGCAATGAGAAGCGCATAGAAGAGCGCAACTAAATAAAAATGGAAATTTAGTGAAGTTATTTGTATGCAACATGGCAGAGTTACGTCTTGTTGATAGAGCTCAGTTATGATTCGGAAATTTGGAGTTCTAACATGACATTCGATATATCGAATAGAAACTATCGCTTAAATAAAAGTGTTCAATACATCGAAATATATAAGAAGCCAATGCTTCGCTTGAATGTTTTATGCTGTTCTAGATCTCTCTGTCTTTGTCTTTATCTATATATATAGAACATATGACAGAAATCTAGCTACTGCATAGCTCTAATCGGAACTATCGTTTAGAAATTAAGATTAACTATCGTGTCGAATGCCCAGCGTAAGAGTTAAACCTTGTTCTCTGTATCCCTTTCTCTGTTTCTATATATCTCTCTGATTCTTCCCCTCTCATTGTCTATCTACTCTCCTCTCTCTCTCTCCCTATCTTTCCTTTCTCTGTCTTTCTCCTCTCTCTCCCTCCATATCTTTCCTTTCTCTGTCTCTTTTCTCTCTCTCTGTGTCTGTCTCTCTATCTTCCTCTCTCCTTCTGTCTCACTTTCACTTTCTCTCTATATCTTTCTCTCATTATCTCTATCTCTCTCTATCTCTGTCTCTCTCTCTCTCTCTCTCTCTCCCTCTCTTCCTCTAATCGAGGGCAACAAAACTTCGACTTCCTCATCTGAGTTCCATAAATTTGTTTTCTTATCTTCTTCCTCTTCTTCTTCCTCCTTCCTATTTCTTGTCGATATCGCGTCAATGACGTTGCTGCCGACGTCGCTGCTGGCGTCGCTGTCGCCGCCTATTGACGTCGTAAAATTTGTCATTTTATGGAAATGTCGCAAGACAAATACGAAACAAAAAAAAAAGAAGAAAAACAAACACAAATGTTTGCCAGGAAATACACTGAGAGAAATGAGGACAACTAGAAATGGAGAGAGAGAGAGAGAGTTAGAGAGAGAGAGAGCAAATGAGAGAGAGATCAAATTGGAATTGAAATTATTAAAAATTAATTGAAATGAATTTTCCCGCACTAATTTCTCTCAGTGTACGCTGACAGCTTTTGTTCCGTTAGCTGGACTTGTCTTAGGGACATCCTCAGGTGTTACGTCAGAGGACGTGTGGGCGGCTAGCTCTGTCGCCGGCTGTCCAGGCACGTGCCATCTCCACTGACTGCAAATGCTTTTAATAAAGTAACAAAGCTGACAACAGAATCCGCTGACAAGGTGCGAGGGGTGCAATGGGGTGCAGGTAGGTCAGGTGCTGCAGGTGTGCGTCTGTGTGTGTCTGTGTGTGTCTGTGTGTGTGTGGCATAAATAAAAATATATATATATATATATATATATATTTATATTCTGTTCTTCTTGCTGGTTTTATGGTATGCGTATACTCGAAATTATTGGAACAGGAACTGACAAATGGGGCGGAAGAAGCGAACAAATGTTGTCATTCGAGCTGAATGCCGGCTAGAGTAGGGTAGGGTATACAGAGAGTGTAGGGGAAACAAATAACGAAGCATGGTAGTACGAAGAGTGTAGAGTATTGAGGGGATACAGATGGTGTAGGGTATTCAGATAGTATTGCAAAGTGTACAAAGTGTATATGGTATTCATATGATGTAGAAGGGTAAACAGAGAGTGTAGGGTATTCAGGTAGTGTAGTCGAATAGGGCATAGGGTATTCACAATGGGTATTCACGATGCTCCACTGTAGGATATACACAGAGAGTTATTCAGGTAGTCAAATGTATGAAAAGAGTGTAGAGTATTCAATCTGTATATGGCTTTCAGATAGTAAAGGGTATACAAATAATATAGGTGTAAATATCGATTGTCCTATCCAGCATTTTGTTGACTCCTTTAGATATATATTTCTTTATTCATCTATAATCGATATTCACATATCACATATCTCTATATATATCGATATATCTAAATAAGACTATATGTATTGATATATCGATATAACTAGAAATGAACACAGGAATAGCTCTAAATCTATATCTATAGATCTCTCGGTCAACCGATATATCAATATATTTCCTACCCCATCAACCTATTGATATACATATATATCCTTCTGCCTTTCATCTATTGAGTTATTGCACTACTTCGCTATTAATATATCTTTCTGCCTTGCTATCTATCGAAATATGTCTCTACTGTGCTGTACATCGATATATCTTCTCAAGTCTCTCTCTCTATCGAACATCCATACTCTCTTCTTTGCTATTTATCGATATATCTTCGACATCTCTACCTATGGAACCATCTTACTATATCTATAGATATCAATGTATATCTTTAAATTTCTATGTAGATATATCGAAACATTGCTTGCTATCGCTCGCTAGCGCTCTCCCTATCGATATGTCTTTCTATCTCTTTTTATTTACATGTTAACCATTCTCTTTAACGATCTATTTGTCTATCTTAATACCTAAACATCTATTCATCTATTCACTTCTAGATCTTTTAGAACTTTCCATTTATCGATATATCATGCAATCGATATCTATCGCTTTATGCAAGAGTATCTATCTAAATTGTGTAATAGACATAGTAGAGCTCACTCCTCTCTCCTTCTCTCTTTCCCTTCCTATCTTAGCTTGGGGCTTGAGCCTGTGGCCCAACATTTCTAATTGACTGAACAAACTCGCTTAGCTCAGCTCAGCTGAAGCCAAGCATAATCTGATCCATCTATTGAAAGTTTTTTGTTTTCTCCGCTGGGATTTGAGGGAGCCTGCGGGACTTGCGAGGCCCAGCATTTGCCTTTGGCCCCAAGGACTGCAAGCTGTCGACTTTTTCGCTTAGTTTCGAACAACTATTCAACTATCGATAGGAATTATTTTGCATATCCAAACGCTTTAAGCCCGGCGGCCTCCAACCTGTGCGCGGCCCACCAATTGCCGCTTGCCCAGAGCCAGGGAAAAAAACGTTTTTAAAGCGCAAATTCTGAAATGTGAAGAAAGAATCTCAGATTTTTATGTAACCGAAATCTGTTTTAACAATTGTTCGGATGTTGCTGCTTCTTCTTCTTCATCTGATTGTTGTTGTTGTTGTTGTTGTTGTTGCTGGTTGAACGGGAATTTCGCTGTTTGTTGCTTTCAGCATTTCCCATTTACGTTTCTCTTTGGCTTTACCTTTTGCTTCATTTTTATAGTTTGCATGAAATGGAGATGCGATGAAAGCGGGTAGATTACTTATTGAGAGGGGGTTTGTAACATATGGGGGAGACAGAGAGAGAGAGAGAGGTTGAAAGAATGCAGGGAGAAGGGGAAGGAGCGGAAGATGAAGAAACACGAAAAGCAGAAGAACAAGAAGTTGAAGAGGAAGAAGAGAAAGCAAATGAAGAAGAAGAAAAAGAAGAAGAGAATGAAGATGAAGGAGAAGCTGAGGAAGAAAAAGGAGCAGAAGAAGATAGGGGAAAAGAAGGGAACTCATGAAGAAGAAGATCATGTCGAAGAAGAGGAAGCTGATGAAGATGATGGTGAAGAAGTAGATGAAAAAGAAGCGAGACTGAGAGATATGACTGAGAGAGACTGAAACTGAGAGATATATCTCTCGCTAGGAAGGTCTAGCCTCTTTCTCTGTTAACTCTAAGATTTTCTGTCATTGTCATTCTCTCCTTTCAATAGAGTTCCTTGCTGTTGCTTGCTTTACAGGGCATCTGCTAGTCGTTCATTTCTTGCTTCTTTGCGCATTCATTTGATTTTTTCCCCGCTTCTTCTTCTTTTTATGCATGTGGTTACGTTTATTGTCTTTCGACGCATTTGCCAATACCCGCAGCAGCAGCAGCAGCAACAGCCAAAAAGTTGCTGACGCAGCAACAGCAACAACAACAGCAACAACAACAACAACAACAACAAGCAACCACCAACAGCAACAACAATAAGCAAAATTGTTTGTCTCAGCAATTGGCGTGACATTTTTTTTGTCGCCTCTCTTTCTGTCTCTCTCTTTCTGTCTCTACCCTCTCCGTCCCTCTCTCCCTCCCCTCCCTTCACTTTTTATTATGTTCAGCTTTGTTGTTGCTGTTGCTGTTGTTGTTGTTATAAATCATGCCTACAAGTATGCAACGCAATTTTTTTCAATTACAACTCGCTCCGCACAGGGTGCACCGCCTGAAAATGGGCGTCGCTTGGCACAGGGTGTCGTCGTGTCGCTGTGTCACTGTGTCGCCTGCTCGGCCACGTTTTTTTGGGCGCTGTTTGCTCGCCGTTTACCTGCCAATTGCAATTTGACAATTTATGTGCGTCGCATATAGTTGAATACCCTGTGGAGTGGATGTAGAGCGGGCATATTGGCACTAATGAAATTTGGCATCTATAAGAAATACGTTTCTCTATGAGGGCAGACAGTGTGTGTGACTTTGACTATATATCAATTAGTGAGATGTAGATTTGAGTATAGGCAGTCGTGTATACCCCATTCTGTTCAAATTTTAACTTAAACACTCGTCAACCAAGCAGAAAAGCTAAAGAATTGCAATTTGTGTGAGAGAAAGAGAGTGAGAGACCGAGAGAGTGAGGGAGAGTGAGAAAGAGAGAGATGGAGAGAGAGAGAATGGGAGAGAAAGAGAGACACAGAGAGAGAGAGAGCGATTGAGAGAGAGAGAGAGAGACAGAGACAGAGACAGAAGAGACAAAGAGAGAGAGAGAGACTGGGAGAAAATAGTGAGAAAGAAAGAGAAATAAACAGAGAAAGCGAGACAGAAAGAGAGATCTCAGCGTCGCTCTTAGGATTGACCCACAGACATAGTGTGAGAGAGAGAGAGAAAGCATAAGAAAGACGGAGAAAGAGGGAGTGAAAGAGTATCTCAGAGTGTTCTTCGATAAACCTAAGAGTATAAAGTTGAAATAGATAATATATATATAGATATCATCTCTTATATAGTCTCACATGTGTATTATTCCGATTTCACTTCTTCATGGACTCTTCCCAGTTCTTTTCTTAAATTTTTAAATTTCTGCATTTGCAACTTTAAGAACAATTTGCAAATAGTTTTCTAATAGTTAGCCCGCTTGAATGGCTTATTATGCTGCATTTGAGATGGGCGGTGGGCGTGTCTGAGCCTGAACAGCTGAAACGCATTTCAGCTCGAACAGTCTGTCAAAAGCAGTTGACAAACCTAGTCGGGAGCGACGCGTCGGCTGGGCGGGCTTCTCTCTCTTCGGGCTTTCATTTAATTAAAATGTCATTATTATTCAGGCGACGGCGACGGCGACGGCGACGGCGACGTTGACGTTGACTGCGACGCCGGCGTCAGCTGCCAGTTAACAATTTAACAGTTAAATGTCAAGTGTGGCCCCGAAAAACTAGCAACTCTCTCTCTCTCTCTCTCTGTCTTTGTCGCTCCCTCGCCCTCTTCCTCTCCCTATTACACTTTCGCTTTAACAATCCCCCTCTCCTTGTCGCACCTAAAAGCTTATATAGTCTCCCCCTCCTCCCTTACTCCTTACTCTCACTCTCAGTCGCTGCAGCTTCGCTCAGTTCTGCTCTATTGCTATCTCTGTCTCGCACTAGCGTCTGCCCCTCCTCCTCCTCTTTGCTCAGTTTACACCAACTGCATCGAGCTGGCTGCCTCTGCTGGCGCTGCTGCCTGAGTCGCTGCCGCCATTGCTAAAAGGAGCGCCGCAGTCATCGCTGCTACAGCTGTCGCGGCTTCGCTTCGCTGCTTTTACCGTTGCCACTCGTTGCTCGCTGCTGCATTTACCGCTACTTTTACAGCTCTCTGCTTCTGCCTCTGCCCGCTGCTCGCTGCTCGCTGCTCGCTGCTTAGTTGCAATTAAAATAATACAAATAAATGTCGCCTGTCTCTCAATTTGTGGGCGAACGGACGACAGCGGTGGGCGTGGCTTTGACGTTTTGACTGAATGCAATGAAATATTTCGCATTGTTGTCGCTGTCGTTGTTATTGTCGTTGTTATTGTTGTTGCAGTTGCAACCTTAACCAACCCAATGCTCCCCCAATCCTCTCCTGTCACTCTCACTCTCTGCCTCCCTCTTTAGCCTCTTCGCTACGCACCTGTAACAAATTGTTTGCAACTCAGTCAACGAGAACGCGAAGAAGACAGAAAGGAAAACAAAAACAATAACGGGAAGGCAAAGGCAAGTTTCGTTGTTGTTGTTGTGGTTGTTGTTATTGTTGCTATTTGACAACGACAACGACAAATACTTGATGGATGCTGCGACCTTCACCTGGCTGCCCCTCGAGTATTGCGACCCTTGGCCAGGTGAGCGAAACGCGCCCACCCTCGCCACTTGTCGCCCATATTTACGCACTGCCCACAAGGCAGATAAAGAGAGAGAAAGAGATAGATAAAGTTAGCTAGAATGGCAAGTTAAGAGTAGAAAATGGATGAAAATGGAGATTGGGAATCAACTAAAGCGTTTTATAAGGTGTGTAGACAAGAGACTTAAACTGCTTGGAGAATAGAGCTTTCAATGAGGAGAATTGGAGACTAGAAAAGATTAAGTAAATATATGTGGAGAGATTTGGAGAGAAATGTTGATAGTGTAGAGATTGTAGAAAATGAAGTGGAGAGTAGTAAGAGAAGGAGGTATAGACTGTATATTTGGAGAAATATGGAGAGTTATGTCGATAGTGTAGAGATTGTAGAAAATAAAGTGGAGAGTGTGTAGAGAGATATGGAGAGTGATGTTGATAGTGTAGAGATTGTAGAAAATAAAGTGGAGAGAAGGCAGCTAAGTAAGGAAGACGGGTAAGTAAGGAAAAACTTGACACATTGTAGAGTTATAGCTTGTAGAGTGAAAAGTGGAGACCAGAAACAATTCACATAAAGCAAAGAAGTGTGTAAATTAAAACACTTTGAGAGTGTACTGTGGAGAGTAAGATACAAAGCGGCCAGAATGTGGAAAGAAGGAAAGAAGTAAGTCCAGTGGAGACTAGTGAAGTGAAAAAAATGTTAGATAGGTTCAAGTGTGGAGAGTAAAGTATGCAATGTGGGGAGCAAAACCAATAAAGTGGAGAGTAGAGTGGAGAAACTTAGTTGACTAAACTTGGCAAAAGTGGAAATTAAAGAAACTAATGAGTTGGAGATTCTCTCCCTCACTCTCGCTTCTTCTCTTTCGCCCTCTCTCTATATCTTCTCTCGTTCTCTCTCTCTCAGCTTTAACTGTTTCACTCTCTGATTAGCTCTCTCCCTCCTCTCCTCTCGCTCAGCTTTCCCTTAACTGTCACAGATTTGACAATTCCAACGAAATATCTCAAGGAAGAAAAAGATTTAAAAAAAAACAAAAACATCAAAGAAAATTTTGTGGTTTTAAATTTGAGCTCGTAACATAGGTAAAAATTAATTTTGATCTGCTTAAAGGCTTTGGCAATGGCTGTGGAGGAGAGCGAGGGAAACGCGCAGCAGACGCCGACGTCGCTGCCAACAGCGCAGCAGCAGCAGCAACTGGTGGCGGCACCTGGCGGCGACACAGCAGGAGGAGCAGTGAGCGTGACAGGCGTCGCAGTGAGGCAGAGGCACCTGAACACCAGCTGCAGCCAAAGGTGAGAGATGAGCACGAGACACGATTTGAGTTGAGAGAAAAAACTCTTTCTCTATTCGAATAGCCAGCAGAAGGTCTATCCGACGCTGCGGCTGCGACTGCAGGAGCTGCCGGTTCAGGCAGCGGCGGCGTCTGCGGCAGCGGCAGTGGCAGCAACGTCAGTTGCAGTGCTGCAGGCGGGAAACCGTTCCAGCTCAGTGGAGCGACTGTCACGCCAGGCAGTGACGCGACCGCGACGCGCCGAAACGCCGCCGCCGCCGCCGTCGCTGTCCGAGCTCGAGCAGAGCAGCGGCAGCGGCAGCGACAGCTTCTGGCTGGAGACGCAGGACTTCAGCACAGCGAGCAGAGTGGGACAGACGAGAGAGTCGCAGCAGTTGCACCTGCAGCAGCAGCACCAACACCAACCGCAGCAGCAGCAACAGTTGCAGACGTCGCAGTTGCAGTTGCGGAGACGCCCCATACAGCGTCGCCTGACCTTTGAACAGTGGCTGCTGCGCAAAAGGTGAGTAGCCTTACAGGATTTGATCCCTCTCTTAACTAATTTGTCTTTTCTCTAAGCTCTTCTGACTTTTCTTGCCGTTCTCTGTCTTCACTGTCTTCATGTTTTCCTTGTCCTCTCTCTTTCGTCTTCCATCTTTCATCTCATTTCCTCTCTTCTCTGATCCCTCTCTACTGTTCTCCTCTGTTTTCTCTCTTCTCTCATTCCTCCCCTATCTATTCTCTCTCTTCTCTACTCATTCTTCTCTCCCTTCTCTTCATTCTCTCTTTCTTTTCTCCATCCTCTATCTTCTCTTTTCTTCTTCTATGTCTTCTCTCTTCTTTATCTTATCTTTCTTTTACCTCATCTGTTCCTCATCTCTTTTCTCATTCTCTCTTTTCTGTTCTCTCCCTCCTATCTCTCTTCTTATCTCTTCTATCTGTTCTTTCTCTTCTCTCTCTCTTTTCTATCCTATCCCTCCTTTATCTTAACTCTCTTCTTACTCATCTCTTCTCCCTTCTCTCTCTCTCTCTCTCTCCGGTCCGTAGGAGCCAAGAGTCGCTGCGTCGCCGTCAGAGCCGACGCGAGGCCCAGCGACTGCAGCAGGTGAAGCAGCTTCGCCAACAACTGGCCGACAAGAGCTACGCGGATTGGCTGATCGCCAAGCGGAAGCGGGCGCTGCTGAGCGAATCTCCTCTCAATGAATCGTTGGCAGCAGAGATTGCAGCACTGCGGAAGCGGAAACAGACGCAACGCTCGCTGCTGGCGTGGGAGCTGCGCAAGCAGCAAGAGGCGCAGCAGCGGCGCGAGCAGCAAATGCACGTGCAGCAGGAGGAGCGCGTCCACGAGAAGCTGCGCGAGCAGCTCAGCCAGCTCGCCTGGCAGCGCTGGAACTCACGGCTGGCGATCAGGGCGCAACCTCAACAGGCAACGCAGAGGCTGCGGCAGCAGCAGCAACAGCAGCAGCTGCGGCGAGGCAGGTCGACAACGTCTGCTGCTGCTGCTGCTGGGGCTGCTGCTATGGCGCGGCAGCGCAAGCGACTGCAGCCGCGCTCGCTGCTCAATCAAGCCGGCTCGCTCTATTTGCAAGTGCCGATGTCCGTGGCACAGCGCTCGCTGCGTCGGCGTCTCGACAGCCTCAGCGCGGCGCAGCTCTCACGGCGGAGCTTGTGGTGAGCAAGGATAAAGGGCTTTTGATCGAAGCTTAAAGCTGCCCACAAGTCAACCAAAAACTGATCGAGCTAAGATTAAGCGAGATCAAAGCTAACAAAAAAGGCAAAAGCTTAAGGAAGCTTTCAAAAATGATTAGCAAAAGCTTTGGCCCACATCCAAAAGCTTGCAGTCACTAGACAGTTCTAGATCGAGTTAAAGTGGAATGCAATGCTAAAGGGCTCGCAGTCAAAAGTTTTTTATGAAAAACACAAAAGCTTTCGTTAAAGCCAAAAAGCTTGCCATAAATTTTTCCCGTTATGCCATTTGTCCACGTGTTCAAGCCAGTCAGCTTTAGGCATCAAATAAAAGACAATAAATTACACTTTTTGATTATAAGAGCTTTTGATTAAAGCTCCGATGTACGAAAAGCTCTAATGCGCTTTCACAGCTTATTCAAGCGCTGGTCGAGCTTTAGGCATGATTATCCTATTTACTTGAAAACATTTTGGTTTTACTTAGGCTATGCATATTTTTAAGATACTTACCTGAAATTCCTTGCTTAGAAGCTCCTTGTAAATTACAGCTTTAAAGCTCTTGTTGATTGAAGGCGTATTTTGCAATAAGTTAATTACAAATGCTTCTAAATCTGCATTTGGTTGAGCCTAGTGCAGTCATAGTAATTGACATCGAAGTTTTTAAAGTTTTTGTTTTGGTTAATTCAATTAGGCCAACAATCGAGAGAATATTTTGGGGCTGAGATGATGTAACCTGCTGACTTTGTGCCGAGGCTGTGAAGTTGCAGCCGCAGGTCAACTGTCTGCTGGCCGCACCACAGCGCAGACAATGCAATTGCAGGCCGTAGGCCCGAAGGGCCACAGAGAGGGCTAGACTGAACAGGGCTCTATGAAGTTGAACCACAAGACAGCTCCCACACGCTCTGCCGCCCACTTATCCCTTTAATCCATTTTCATTGTGAGACATTGGTCGACTTTTTTTCCCCCTTTTGTTTTCGGTCAGGTAACAGGTATGGCCATACACACATAACGCATCGATGTGTGACAGAGAGAGAGAAGGAGAGAGGAGCGAGAGCGAGAGGGAGAGGAAGAGGAAGGTACAGAGAGAGTATGAGCAGATAGAGACAGTTGGCTGTAGGAATCGCAGCTGCTGCTGCTGTTGATTTGAGTGCTGGCTAAAAGGAAGGGTCGAGCCCACATTTTAGCCAAAAATTGAGCTGCTCGCAATGTTCTGTGCCCTGACCCCTCTCGTCTCGCCCCTCGTTAAGCCCCCACTCTGTGTTTTGGCTCGTTGTTTGGCAATCCAATGAGCTGCTTGTCCGATGCTTCGCATCGTACATCGTGCATCGTGCATCGAGCCTTAGCCTTAGCCGCACCACCTGCGTCATTTGTAAAACAGAAAATGCAAATTTCTCTTCGCCTTACGGGATTTTGCTTTTCCCTGCCATTTCGATTTTTTCTCCTTCAGCTTCGTGTTTTGTTTTTGTGTTCCAACAATTGGAGCTCTGATGGTCTGATCAATGTGGAAATTGTTGATCTTCTTCTGGGTCAAAGCAGCTGGCAGCGTACAATGTGCTTCAATCAAGTTTCAAGTCCTCAGGGGCTGAGCTGGCCACAGCTTGTCTTAAGCCAGTGGCACTTAGCTTGGATTAGTCTAGAGAGTTGTGAGTTCAAGTGAGTTGCGTAGGAGATTAATTGGCAGCACTTGCCAGTGCAAGAGTTTGATTGATTGTTGATTGAAGCCGTGAGCAAAGTATTTTAATTGGATATTTGAGGGTCTATATATATATACAGTTGAGCAAGGCCTAACCCAAATAAGTATAAAGAGCACATTTCTGATGATTCACATAGAGTTGTCCCCTCCGTACCCTTAATCATTAGCAAATTTCAGTTAGCTAGACGATATATCTGTATTTAATATTCAAAATCCGATTAAAACTTTTCACCCTGTGGCTTAATGGTTATGTTTTGCACCTGTTAAAAGTAAGGTTAGTAGAGGTTAGTTACCGCTTGCAGTTGATGCTGAAGCATTCAATATTTTAAGCTCACTTGCACATTGGATGGAGTTGAAATGGTCCACAGTATGGCATCGGCCACATCCTCAGAGCGCAGCATTGGCATATGCGGCTTGATAACGTCCTGTATCTGCTCGGGCAAGATGTCCGTGTCGACAATGCCGGGGCTTATGGTCTGAAATCAATTAGAATGAAGGCATTAGAATATACAACTCATTCGAGTGAAGAAACAGAAGTCAAACGTAAAGAATTGTGGACTTTAAAGCTTTAGACTATCACGAGGTCGGAGAAAAGTGCGGAAACTCGGATAGAAGGACGAAGGGAACGTCCAGCGGAAGCTAAGAAGAAATGTCCGATGAAAGGTCGGGTAAAAGATCGTAGGGACAATCGGCCGGCAGGTTGGATAAAAGGTTGAGCACATGGAGGTACGGGAGGAATATCGAATGGTTGATCAAATGGAACGTGGAACGAAAGATACGACAGAGTGTCGGGCGGGAGATCGAAGGGAAAGTAGATCAGATGAAAAGTCGAATGGATGGCGGCTGTGATGGAAGCTCGGATGGTAGGTAGGATGAAAGATCGTATATTGGCTGAAAGGTCGGACGGTATATCAAAGGGAAAGCCGGACGGCAAGTGGAATCAAAAGTCGAGCGGAAAAACCAATATTCAAGTCCTGTATGCACCTTGAGCTAAGTTTTGCAATTTCGGAGCAAAGCAGACACAACTCAAATAGCATTTCGATTAGCTCACACTTTAAATTCTAGGCAGGTGCTTAGCCTTTACAAATTCCTCACTTCCTGCCCACACTCACCGAGACCCGGACGTGCGTTTGATGGCGCTGAAACTCCTGGCGATAGATCTCCTGCATGGCACGCAGCGCAAACTTGCTCGCCGGATAAATGTTTAGCGATGGCAATTGAGGTCCCAGATTTGGCACCTGCTGCCCCGCAACGCTGTTCACAATGATCACGTGGCCCTCAGCAGCAGCTTGCTGCTGCTCCTGTCGTCGCATTGCTTGAAAAGCCTCGCGTATGCAATACACACTGCCCATTAGGTTCGTTTCAATGGTGTCGCGTATCGCTTGAGTGTTGCCCTCTCCGCTAAGCTCCGTGGTCGCGATGATGCCCGCATTATTGACCAGCACATGAACGCCGCCCAGCTCTCGCTGCGTCCAGTCGAACGCATCTAGCACCTCTGATTCGCGCGTTATGTCGCAGCGGCGAGCATGTAGGCGCCGTTGTACGGCTGGCGGCAGCTTTGCACGCATCTCCTCAATGCGCTCCTGGCGTCGGGCCAGGCCAACGACCACCAGACCGGCACCGACCAAGGCACGGGCACAGGCAGCACCAATGCCAGCGCTGGCGCCGCTAACCACGGCCACTTTGTTGCGCCAACGTTCCATTTTGTCGACTGACCGACCGAGCTTCTGCAGCAAACGAGCCAACCATCCCAGCCAGCCGAGAAGCCCCAGTAATGCAAATGAGCCAAGTGCTTGGATAGAGCCTAAGCCGTATCGATTTGCATTCAGCAACTGCCCACCCACCCAGCCAGCCCACTGACATCATTTCGATTGCCGATGTCGATGTCTCTGTCTTTGTCTTGGTGCCCAGTTGAGGTAATCGCCTGCAGGTGGTTGTAATTATTCCAATCTCCTTCTCTCAATCTGAATTGTCGTGTGATTAGGGGAACATCTAAAACGTTTGCAAAGGCATTACACGAATGCACTTCCAGTCTGTATGTTTAACTACATTAGACTCTATTTACAGCCAGTAGTTTATGAGATGGTCTACTCTATTCAATTATCTTCAATTGTAGCAGCTGACTAGGGCTGCTGTGTGTGCAGTTCTCAGAGGAGTTCTACGTGTCTAAGCCACGATGAAACTGAATTCCCTTTAAGTGAGTCTGTATCTGTATCTTTACATTTAGTACAGAACCAAGCCAGCTCAAAAACAAATGCCAAAACACAGCCACAATTAAATGAATGCCGACAATTAGGATCCAAATAAAAAATATATGACGAAAAAATGAAAAAAAAGAAGAAGATGTTTACATATAATACGGACCTAAGCATCGATGTGCGAGAGAGAGAGAGGCTGTCTTAAGGACAATCTAAGCTAAGCTAAGACTAAACCTAAAACTAACTAACGCCAAGGCTTCAGTTTTTGCGCGTCCTTCGTCTCCTTGGCCTTGAGCAAATGTTTCGGCTCGATGCTGCGCGCTCGTAGCAGAGGAACAGTCGATTTTCGGGCAGTCGCTTTTAGAAACTCCTCGGAGCGTTGAATACGTGTTTCGTTGAGCAAGATCCTGCGACGATTCATTTGGGCCGTCTCATCCACATAGACAGCGCGTCGCTGCTGTTGCTTGAGCTCCTGCTTCATCTCCAGCTTCAATTCGTCCTTCAGATTGTGACAACTGTTTTTGCGACTGCGCTCGGGCAGCGCCTTACCCTCCTCGAGCCAGCCCTTGAGCTTGACACGCAATTGGTCGCGCTTCTCTTGAAACTTGCGCGGCAGAACCTTATTGTTCTGTTCATCCTGTTGCTGGCGCAAGTGCTCCACTTGATCTTCGCGCAGTTCGTGTGGAGTTTGATAATCGGTCTGTTGCTCGATCCGCCTCATCTCGCGCACACGCTGCGCATTGGTCTTGCTCCAGATGATGGGAGTACGATGCGGACGCAACAGGCAGCTGTCCAGTGAATTGTTAAGATTTGACAGCTTATACTCCTCGTCCATCGGCAATGGTTCTCCCCTCACTTCTTGGTTCAGCTTGTAGGCTGTGCGTCGCGGCTGTGCCAGACGTTCCAGACGCTCGTAGTCGGGTCCATGGCGCTGCGGACGCGGCTTTAATGGCGGAGCCTGCTTCTTTTTTTGGCTACTTTGCCCAAGCACCGATTTCCATTCGTTGGGATTCTTGAAATGGGGCGCGTTCGTGCCACGCAGCGAGTCTAGACCCTTGCCCATGGGCACGGGCTTGGGCTTGTTTCGTGAGGCCTGGACCCATTGTTCCCATGCCTCGGCGCTCATTTCGCGACGCGCCGATTCGATTTGATTTTGTCGTGCCAAGTCAGCCTCACGCTTTAACCGCTGCTCCTTGAGCTCGGCCAGTTTTTCGCGCTCCCATTCCAAGAGGCGACGCTGTGACTCCAACGTTGGCAGCGATTGTCGCGAATGACTTTTCATGTGAGCGGTGGTCAAATCCGACTTAGCTCGTCGCATTTGAGTCGTCTTATCCTTGAACCAACGTTCATACTTCAGCTGGGCGAGACGCGAGCGCTCCTTAGCTCGCTGCACTTCCAACTCAGAAAACAGACGTCGTTCCGTGTTCAGCAGCTGTTGCTGCTCCCTGTGTCAACGGAAGGAAGTATCAAGGGAAAGGACGAAGAATTCATATAGATCTAGCTTACTTTTTGGCCGCCAGCCAGGCGTAGAAGGGCGAGCCTGGCGATGAATTTCCGCTGCTGCTACGCCTATAGCTCTGCGAGGAGAACATTGTGCTATGCGCAATGACCTCAGCGCTATTCCACTGTGCCAGCTCCGCAAAGCTTAGACTAGCTTGACTATGACGAGGTGAACGTTGAGACGATATCTGATCCTTCTTTACGGACTGTGACAACTCCTTTTCCAATGTGTTTTCCGACTGCAAACTTAGATCGGGCTGCGAAGAGGCTTTCAGCGATTTCTCCTTCTGCTGCAAATCGTTGGCTTGCTGTAAACTCAGCTCTGCCTGTGTCTCCGTGTTAAGCGTTTCCGGATTCGCCGACTGTGTCACCATCCGCTTCGGGGTGGTTTCCAGCTGAATCTTTTGTCCCAGTTGGGTTCGCTTCTCTAGCTTTTGCTGTAAGGCTTCTTGATGACATTTCTCTAGTTGTAACTTCTCTGCCTTCAATCGCATCAACTGAATTCTCTCTTCTTTTAAGCCTTCCAGATGTATTTTCTCTGGCTGTAATATCTGTGAATTTAATAGTAGAGGTTTTGTTTTGAAAATCGATCTTTCTGTCTGAGATTTGATTGGTTGCGAGATCTGTTTTAGCTGTGACTTTTTTTCCGACTGCGAAATCTCTTCGTACGACCATTCCAAGCACTGACTATAGCGATGCAGCGTCTCCCGATGTGACATCTCTTTTTGTTCCGTCTGAGATGAGCCTATCTTCATGGAAGACGTTGGAGATGTCTGCTGGGACTGCTCTTTCCGTTCCGTCTGAGTTGCGCTTATCTTCACGGAAGACACCTCCAAGATATCCTGCTGTGACTTCTCTTTCTGATCCGTCTGAGATGTGCTTATTTCCAGCTGCAACATATCGTGTCCCTGTTGCGTTAGCTGCTCCGGCTGCAGCCCATTTCCTTCTATTGCCTGCGTCTTGAGCTGTTCGCTTTCCTGTTGCTTGGCTTCGTTCTTTTCCTTTTCCCCGGACTGCTCCTTCTGTAGCTCTAATGGTTGTGACTCCCCCGATGCCTGATCTTTCTTTGCCACTTTGAAAAATTTTTGCCCATGCAGCATATAAAGATCCGTCTGCCGTAGCGTGGGCGTCGTATCCGCATAATAATGAAAACGATGCCGATGATCGTAACGCCCTGCACTGTAGTACGACATCTATTGAAGCAATACATCTATCAAGTTCAGATAGCTTACCGAGTATCTGACTGAGTTGCAGCGGAGCTGCAGTTGATTCTCAGATTCTGACAGGAGGCCACAGTTCGCTTGCCGGGCTCCGTCGAGAGCACCACACGCATTATTTCATTGCCATGCTGATCATTGCTAGCGACGAAGGCCATCTTCTTCTCAAAAGTATCGATTCACGCACTCCGTGGCCACACTAAACGATTTGTTGTTTCAGTTGTAAAAATATAGCAATACAAAATATAAATGAATATTTACAGAGAAGTGCAAACATTCACAGAGTGCTCATTCTCAACACAGCTCAGCAAAGGGCTACTCAGTCAACGAAGACAGAAAGAAAACTCACACAACCCACAAATTTAAAGTGTTGGAAAATGTGTGTTTTTTTTATGTTTTAAGTTGAAAAGAGAATTTGATTGACAGAACTGAACAAAGTTTGACAGAGAGATACGAAAAACAAGTTTACGTAGTAGGCTGGCATTTGTTATGCAAGATTAATTTCTTCGGAGAATTTTCCAACTATGCATAACTTCCATTTATCACCTACTGTTTTCCTTCTCCCATTCTCCCATTCTCCATCTTCCAGCTTTCATCCTTCATCTTCCAAAAGTTCAGTAATTTCTTCCACTGCATTGCATTTCCTGTAAAATCCCCCAAGTCCTATTTACAGTACGCTTCATTATTTGTAGATTATAGACGAAACGGAATTGCATTGAGTGCGACTCTTCGCACCACTCAACTAGTTAAATGTGGGGCCAGGCAGTGAGAGACTTAATAAGCTGCAACAAGTTGCAGACATTCCACGTTAATGTACTCCACTCCACTCCACTCCGCCTCTGCCTCTGCCTCAGCTTCGTCCTTTCCTTCCGACATTCATAAGTAGTTTAGCATTTAATGCAGTTACGACCTCAACAAACTCATTCAAGGACTTTGACAACGCTGTCAACCTGCTACCTCCTCGACTACACATAGACATAAGTATGTATATGAGCTTATATATATGTATATATGTAGGTATGTTTATAGACACGGCAATCGACAATCTGCGACGACACTTGACGCACTTAAAAAATTGTCTCAGAGACTTAAGACTTAAGGCTAAATTATGCTCCACTTCAATGGGGCTCAGCTTCTTTTTGATGAACTTCAAATACGCTTAAGAGAAGTTTTTATGGAAATTTCCTTTCTCTGAGATATATATTTCTTGGGTTGTTGATAGTTTTTGTAGATTTTATAACAATTTGACTTACTTTTCTGATTTGAATCCTAAATATGTTCCAGCTCGGACCTCTCTTAGCACTTATTCTTAGCATCCACTTTTGAGACTTGAAAATCTTGTTCGTACTGCTTTAAAAACAAGTCAAGTCAAGTCAGAATATTTCATTCTCAATCCTTTCTCACATCCTACTACGTGTTCCGTCGAGCATACCCTACATCTGTGGGGTAGTTGCGCCAGGGCAACGTGCGCCAATGACAACTCATTAAAGCGTATTTGCGTTAAGTTCTTTTGTGAAAAATTTAACAGGCAAGCATTTTAGCTGGGCTAGGGCAGCTCTCCTGTTGTACACCCCTTAGACCCTGCCATTGCCCCCTTACCCCCGCCCTATTGTAGTTGCCCATTAAAAAGTGCAGCATGTTATTTCAACGTAGACGAGCTGTTACCATTTTTAGTACAGGCAACTCACACTGCAGCCTGCCTTTGGCTTTGTCTGTGAGCTGAGCTGCGTCTAGGGAGAATCGCTTTAGCACAGCTACGACTACTTCCCTCTCTCTTCCGCCCGCTCCTCCACTGCCTTCTCTTTGGCTCGGCGTATATGTATCTCTCCTGGTCAGGTACTTAACTTTTAATTATGCCGCCCGGCGTCGCGTGTCACTGGCCCAGCGACCAGTCGACCAGCCGGACAGCCGGACAGCTGGACAGGTGTCACGATTAAAATCGGGTAGTTGGACACTCACCCAACCGGCCCGTATCCCCACTTGGTCTATTGGGTATACTTATTTAGCTGCCTGACTTGACTTGGCACACAGAAATCATGTTATTTTGCATGACGAACAATTGAATACGCTGACAAAGTTTATTGAAGATTTTTTTTGAAAAAACTAAAAACTAAAAACTTTTTTTATACATGATCTAAAAATAGACTAATAGTGCCTATGAGAGCTGTATGATATAGATACTCAATCTTAGTTTGATTTATTTGGCATAAAGATAGGTAAGTTGTATATAGAAAGTAAGTTCTAAATATTTTGAGAAACCATAAAGATGTTCATACATGATCTAAAAATACGACTTATGCTGTCAATGACAGCTATATGATTGTTTGACTCGGATGTTAAGAGCATATCGTAGTTCATTAATCAAGGCTCAAGGCTATGGTGATATATGTAAAAGGTTGAACCTATGCAAAATTTAATTTGAGTTAGCTGTGAAACTGAGTAAGTAAACTTAAGGAATAGAAATATTTATATATTTATATATAGTTGATGATTTCTGAGACCCTAGTTATATGCCATACGCATGCTCTTCTTCACTATACAAAGGTGTTAAGGCAGCATACCCCATGGCTTATACCCTGTACTCCAACTGACTCATTTCAATTTACACTCCAAAATTTTTGTGCATATATGCATATATATATATTATATATATATATATAGATATCTATATATATATATACATATATATATATATATATATATATACATATATATATTTGTATACTGTTCATGTTATACATCTAGTTAAGCACTTTTTCAAGTCAGCGCCAATTTGCTTTGGTTGTTATGCTTTCGCTTTTGCTTTGGCGTCTGCTTCTTCTTCTTCTTCTTCTTCTTCTCCATCTGCTACTACCTCCATTTCGTCTTCTTCTTCATTTACACATTTTTTCAGCTACTTTTTGTGCTTGTCCTATTGCTGTTGTTGTTATGCATTTTGCATTTGTCGTTGCACTAAAAAGTTGCTCGCTTTTATGATGTTGTAGCCTAAGTTTGAATATACCCTGTAAAAGTGTGCTAACGCTGGGTGTAAGCAACTGTTGTGAGCCTATATGAAACTTCTTAGAAAAGACTAAAGACTAGAGACTAAAGGCCAAAGGAAACAATGTGTTTGGCATTGGAGCTAAAGGACACATATATAGAACAAAAGTAGAAATATTTCTATTACAGGGTATCTTTGAGTCAACAGCTCTGACGTTCTCCAGTTGTACTTCTTTAAGGAATCATAGCTTATATATATAATACCATAAAAGCTTAATATTTCTCTAAAATTTGTAGTACAGGGTATTAGGTAGTCGTTCTAATTGTGTTGTTGTTGCATCTCAAATGATTTTTCGTGGAACCTCAAAAACAGGAAGAAAAAAAATGCCAACTTGATTGTCATTTAAGCATTGAAGTGCATTTCACTGGAATCGAGCGCGAGAGGAGGTGGTGGAGGTGGTGGAGGGGGTGGCGAAGGGATTCTAATAAAGTGGGCGTCACAGGGTTTTTGGGCGTGGCAGGTTGGGGGTGAGCGGGTCCTCTATTGCAACTGTTTCTCAGCTTGAAATTTGCTTTGTTGTTGGTTTTTCTTCTTCTTCTTGACTGGTTACCCTGGCAGCAGCTAGTTGTAAATAATTTCGAATGCAACGTCAACTTTCGCTTGGAAAAATCGTTTTCATTTTTCCGGAACTGCAGAAGAAGAAGATGGAGAAGGAGAAGCAGAAGTAGCAGTAGCATCTGCAGCTGAAGCTGTTGTCAAGGCAATGAAACCGCAAACGTTGTCAGGGCAATGGCCTTAATGCCTTATATCCTATATGTAGCATCATCTCTCTCTCTCTCTCTCTCTCTTCCTCTCTCTCTCTCTCTCGCACAGACTCTCTCACTGTCACTCTCTGTCTCTATCTCTCTCTGTCTCTCTCAGAGAGTGGCAATTAGAAAAGTTATAAATATCAAAAATGTTCGTTTGCTTTTCCAACAGAAAACGCTGCGTCGACTAAATTAGAAAGCAGCCCCAACTACCAGGAAAATCCTCCATCAAATTAAAGGTGTCACAGGTAGCAACAACAACCAGAGTCCTAACAGCAACATCAACAATAACAACAACAACAACAATAACAACAATAACGAGGAACAACATTTTGAGTGGCATTTGGCAAAGTGGAAAGTAGTGGAAAATTTCATTGGAGACTTCATCTCTTCCACTTCCCATTTCCACATCGCGATCGACTTCGTTGTTTGGCATCATTGTTTGGTGCATTTGATTGATTGATTGATTGACTGTCGTTGATTGATACTCGAACTTTTCTGTAACACTCTCTGTGTGTGTGCGTGTCTGTGTGTATGTGTTTGTACATGTCTTTATGTTTGTGTATGCCGAGTCATCAATGCGGTCCACTTCATAAAGCGTATAACGCACAGTGGGCTCGAAATACATATAAAAGAGTCGAATTTGCGATTCATTAGAGTCTGTTGGTCAGTGAGTTTGATAAGTGCATACTTAAAGCACTCAATCAATCAGTCGATCAGCGAATTACTTGATCATGCAGGTGTCAATCAATCAGTCGTCAACTTGTCAATCAGTACATCAATCAGTGCGTTGGTCAATCAATCAGTCTACCAGTTACTCTGTCAATCAGTCAGTCAGCCAATCACTCAATCAGCCACTCAATCAGTATGAGGTTAATGAGCCAATCTGTCAATCAGTCTGTGAATTAGTCAGTCAATCAATAAGTCAGACTATCACTATGTCCATCAGTGAGTCTTTCAGTCAGTCAATCATCACAAACCCAAACACAAAGGCATCAATTCTTTGATGCATAGCAAAGACTCTATATAAAATTGGCCCATATAAAAGTCTGTCAGTCCTTAACTCTTTTACTTAAACTCTTTCTACCTCTTTTCAATCTCTTTCTACTTCTTAGCTCTCTCACTTCATTTCTACTCTATTTCCATTACATGTTGTACCACTGTGCCGTGACGCTGCACTTGAAACTTTCAGCCCAACATTGTGGCCAACAACAACATGAAGTCGTAATAGTTGTTGTTGCTGTTGTTACGTTGGCGGGTGGTAAAAGTATGTCATTTATAAGCGATTTCTTGTGGTTTCATTGCTGTCGCACACAACGAGCAGGAGCAAGCGAGAGAATGGGCGAGTGGGAGAGTGGGAGTGGGAGTGGGCAAGAGGGAGACAGCAGTTAGCTTTTGGGATAACGATTTTGAAGGCGAATTGATGTCACTTGGCCGTCATTCATATGCGGCGTGTGTTATGCCCGCCCGTAGATTAACCTGCGCACACACACACACACACACACTCGCACACACACTCGCACACACACAGTGGTCCTCACAGAGAATTGTGTTTTTTATTCTGTCCAGTCATTCGACAAACGGAAGTTACACTCAAGCGAAAACTAATTTCATTTCATCAGAATTTGACTGGAACTTTTCCCATTTACTTGACGCAGCTACGTGCCATCGTTTAGTGTGACCTATCCCCCAACCTTGCCCATGCCCCCCTCGCCTTTGGCACGCCCTCTTTTCTACTTACTACCCCCTTGCCCCTTTCGCCTTGCAGGCCAGCAGCAAACAACAAAAGTTTATTGGTTTGATCCCGTCGCTCGCTGCGCAGTAAAAGGTTAAATGAATAAATGCGTTTGCCTCGACGTCTGCCCTTTATACATATATACAAAGATATACAAATATATATATGTCTATATTTTCTGTATTTTTTTTTTTTTTGGGTTTCTATATAGACATCATGCCTGCAGCGCTCAACTTATGACCCAGCATTATTTTTTTTATTTTTTTGTTTTTTTTCTTTGCTGCTGCAATCGGCGAGCGTCGAGCGCCGAAAAGTGCGCTGCGAACAATTTTTGTTTGCTACTTTGTCAAGGACACCTTTGCAGGTGAAGGCGGAGACGTTCAGTGCGTGGGAGTGGGTGTGGCATAGCATACACGTACACTGAGCGAAAACAAAACTACAAAGAACATTTGTATATTATATATTAAAAGTGTATAAGACTGTAAGAGTATAAGAGTATAGGAATGTAAAGGCATAAAAGTATATGAATATAAGAGTAAAAGAGTATAAGGGAGTATAACAGTATATCAATATAAGAATATACGAGTAAACGAAATTAAGAGTATAAAAGTATAAGAGTAAGAGTCTAAGAGTAAAAGTGTATAGCAGTATAAGAGTACAAGAGTATAAGAATAGGAAAGTATAAGAGTGTAAGAGTATATATAAGAGTATTAGTGTATAAGAGTATAAGATTTAGTCTCTAGCTATCGCTTGCTAGTATAAGAGCTAGACAATTGAATGTCAGTTAATCGATAACCTTCTCCACGAAATCTTTTATAGTCGATAACAGAGATCAGTTAGTTAAGCACTTTTGATGGGATTACTAGCTGGATGAAATATATCCATATTTATGCAGATCAAATTCTTTGCCAAGATAATTTTCTCTGAGTGTAGCAGTTAACTGGATTCGACTCTGAAGTGAACTCGTCGTCCTCTGTCTCGTCCTTGCTCTTGTTCTTATTGTCGTCGCATAACGACTTTTGGTTCATTTATTGCTCAAGTGATTGGCGATAATTCGCCGCGGGACCTGGCGACCTGGCGACCCGGCGACCAGGTGAGCAGTCGAGCCAGCTCAGCTCAGCTGAACCAGTTCAGCAAACTGAACTGAACTGAATTGGTGAACCGCAGCCAAATAATGCGACCGCATTGCCCTAAAGCATTTTCTGATTGCTTCCCACTTACCGGGGTCAGACGACTCCAGCTGCACTTTGAGCTAAGAATCCAGAACAAAAGAGAATAAAAGAAAACAACTTCAAATCAGCTAATTAAAGCGCTTTGACTCGCAGTTGAGTTAAGCGTTTACTTTGTGTTTTTTAATCGAAAAAGCTGCCAGTGACAGTTGATTAAGAGCTTTATGAGGTATGCGGTTTCACATTATTTGAGATATATAATATTGCTGTCAGAACAGGCTTTAGCTGAATGTTGAAGCTTTAATGAGCTTTTATCTTGAAGCGGATTCAAAGTGTAGTTTAGGCGAAAGATTAAAGCTTTATATAATTTTGAATGCGCTTTAAATGGTTTACTATATGAGCTTGAAGCTGAATGCTGAGCTTGAACTGCTTCTAAAATTACATTTAACAACATTTAAGTTGTTCAAAGCTTTCAGCAGCTTATGCAAAGCTTTTAGCTGAAGGTGAGCCTCTTGAGCTGTAACCTCAAGCTGTACCTAAGAGGTAAAGAATCTATATATATGAACAAAAGTCATCTTTAAAGTGCCTAAGCCCTGCAGCAGCTAGAGCTTTTAGTTGGCCAACAAAAAGAATGAGCTTTTGTCGAACTGCTCCACTGTTGCTCTCCCTTCTCTTCAGTCCATTAAGCACTTTGCTTAAACTGTTTGCGAATTGCAACGCGTGAAACTTTATTAAAAACTCATCCGATCAATGAATGGATTGCCAAATATTTGAATGGATATGCACTATGCAATGCTTAACGATACCTGTGGGGCACATGGCACACACACACACACACACACACGCATACACACACACACACACACACAGATGTATTTAGAGTCTTATCCGTAACGCAACTTGCAATCAAAATTTTCAATACAAACGAGACTTGTTTCCTTTGTTGCGTGTTACGCTGCGTTCCACTCACTAGCCACACACACACACCAATACACACCCACACACACACACTCGCACACTCACACACTCGCACACCAACACACAGAGGCACGCCATGTTGCTTTCATATTCCATTTTCAGTTTTATGCATGATTTATGCGCCATTGTCCGACACGCCGAGTCGCCAGCGCTGGACGCCCCCTCCCCTTGCGCCATGCCTCCTTGCCGTCGCACAGCTGCCACGCCCCGCTCCGCTGTTTCCACATGTGAAAGCGAAACGCAGACGTGGCCAATGCCAAAGTCAGAGTTGGCAATGCACATGCAAAACCACGCTGCCACGCCCACATATTGCAATTGCCCAGAAACAGTCAGCCCCCGGTGCTCGTCCCCCGCCCCCCACTAAAAACAGCTCCTGCAGGACACATTTGCGCGTGCTGTTTAGCATTCTATTTATGTCGAAGCCTCTCGCCTAACCTCCAGGCTCCCTTTCCCCTCTCTCTCTGCTTCTCTCTCCCTCTCTCTGTGTCTCTTCTTCAGCTGCTGCTACCTTATCTCTGTTGCTAGCCCAATTCCTATCCCGATTTCCACACACACACACACATAAACTGACACACACACACATACACATTTTTTTCGGGTGTTGCCTGCTTATCAGTGCACACACTTTACACCGGCAACAATGGGCGGCCGAGTGGGCGTGGCAGCAGCACTTGGCATTCATGTGCACACACACACACACACACACACACTCATAGAGATTTACAAGTGCATTTATGCTTTTGTGGTCAACGCCATTGCCAACTCCAATATATACACACATTCAGTTAGACTTTCCTCTATATGTATATATATATATACACATATATAAAATACACTGAACAAAATTTGTAAAAATTAAAGAAAAAATTGTTGCTTTTACTCACATACAAATACACTAAGAAAAATAAGTTAAAATTATTTATTTTATAATTTAAAATATATTTTTAGATTAACTTTCAAATACACTCAGAAAAATTGCTTGTATAAAATTGTGCATAAAATTCTTGTCTTAAGTTTCAGTTTAGTTAATTGAGCTTATTAAGTTATGGAAATGATATAAGACATGGATTAACAAAATTTCATAGATTACTACTAAAATAGGTAAATGGATCGAGTTATATCGGAGTATGAAACAACCTGAAATCCTGTAATGACAGCTCAGGCAGTCAGGTAGCCCAGATCCAGTGCCTTTTCCTCTAGCTTTCTGTCTCTAACAAATTTGATATGCACTCTCTAAATTTATCTCGATTAATCGATAACATTATTATCAAATCGATACAAATCGATAACAATCTTCAGTTTTTCCAGCACACCTCTCACATTTTAAGCTTTGAGTTTACTACATGCAGCCTTTAGCTTCATCTAAAGTCATGTCATCAATATATACCCAGTTCTTTCGCTCAGTGTAGCTCGCTGCTTGGACAGTGGTCATTCGCTTGCATATATGTATGCTCATAGATAGAGTTTTCTGCTCGGTGATTTTTCATATGCAACTATTCATGTATTCCAGTGAGTTATGCCACTGCCCTGCAACCATCCACCTGCCTCAGTGGCACGCTACCCCCCCACCCCCACCTGCTCTTGCCGCCCTTTAGCTACGCCTCTCTCTCGCTTCGGTACACTCTTTGTATATATGTTGTGTGTGTTTGTGTGTGTGGTATCCAAGCGAAATTGTAATCTGTGATTTGTGCTTTGTGCTTTGCATTCATCCATTCCCATATCCAAGTCGAAGTCCAAGTCTGAATCATGTCGAATCGAATCGAATCGAATCGAACTCGAGTGGAGACAAGATAATGCCTTGGCCATCGACTTTGTCGTTGGCTTCAGATATCTGCCTTGCAGATATGCTTGTGTCTTTCGAAGTGCTTAAGTTCAAAGTAGGGAAGAGTTCTCGGGCAGTGCTTGAGGCCTCCACGCTGTCAACTTGCTTAGTTTTCATTAGTTGAAGCTATGAGAAATCTGGTTCGACTTCCAAATTTGCATTTGACAAGAGAATATGCGTACCTTAAAGTTAATCAAACTATGGACAACAGTGATCAATACTCTGCCAATAGCCCACTAGCTAAAACATTAAGACATTGGTTCGAATTCCATTCAAATATAAAGTAGGCTCTAGTTAAAGTGAAGTGAAAAACCAAGTATGCTCGCACTTAAAGGCAAAGTTAACTCATTGATTTGATTTTCTTAAATCTCTCTTAATCAACTCCAGTTCCTCAGAGTAGCCATGGAAATACTATAAACTTGATAAACTTTTGAAGCATTGATTCGAACTCGCAAATATTTGCTTGGAAAATGGCAAATACTTTCGCTTTTACGTAAAGCCCGATTACCCGAAATACCTAAATCAATTTCATACCAAATTAACCATAAATAAACACATATTTCATTTCGTATTCAATTCCATTTTTTTTTTTTTTCATTTCAGTGTGTGGCTTTTCGCTGCAAATAAAACTCTCCAAAAATCTCGCTTGCACTTCGTACATACAAATTTGTTTTTGTTTTTTTTTCATGCCAATTAAGTTCCGGTGGCAATAGAAATTCTTTTGGTATTTCTCTATGTAACGCACAACATTTCGCAGCATATTTGATTTTCAAATTTAATAGAGAAATACGCTCGACTTGTAAATCAAATAAACTCTACACATAAATTGAATGCTGCCTATACAAATAACATATTGAATAATCGCCAAAAAACATTCATTGAAAGCGCATCGAGGTTGCAATACTCTTGAAGGGGTGTTCGTTAAAGGGTAGTTAGACTATGATATACTCTACAGAAATGTTTAGATTGAGATTTAGTCTACATATGTTATCAAAGAGGGTAACTCTACTTAACTCTCAACAGTTCTCAACAACTAGAGTAGAGTTCTCAACAAATCTCACTACAGATCTCCACAAGCCCCTGCAACTCTCTCTATAGCTATATTAAGCTTTCAGCAGCTCTCCACAGCGTACAATCCAACTCTCCACAATTATTCACAGCACTACATTATGTTATACTATAACTCTTCACAAATATCCATAATACGTCCCAACTCTCTACAGCTCTCTAAAACTCTCTTTAACTCTCCACAACTCTCCACAATGGTCCATAACTGTCCACAATATGCCACAACTCTCTAACAACTATCCGAAACTTGATTTAAATCGAAATTACTCTCCATAGTCGCACCACAGCTCTACACAACAGTATACCATAACTCTTCACAAATATCAATAATACGTCACAACTCTCCACAATTCTCCACTACGTTCCACAGCTATCCACAATATGCCACAACTCTCTGACAACTATCCGAAACTTGATTTAAGTCGAAATAACTCTCCATAGTCGCACCATAGCCCTACACAACACTTTAAAAACTCGTGCGGCTATAAATTTCAACAACAACTCGACAAACATACTCTACACACACACGCACACACACAAACAACAGAAGCCTCGCTGCAAATTGAATAAATGCAACAAATAGACCAAATGAGACTTGGCTATGCGAAAGCCCCTTTTCAGCATTTGGTTTGTTTAAGAGGGGGCGTGGGCATCGTGGGCATCGGCAAGGGCCACTCCCACAGGTGTCATTTGTAGTTTCGCCTTTTTCGGCGCAAATATTAAATTGCTGGATACGTTTCGACACCCGAACAGCCCAACACCAACCCGGACAGCTACAGCGCCGGACCCGGATAGTCGTTGTTGGCTTGGCGATGCGAAGCACGTTCGAGACGGCCTTTGCTTTGGCTGCTTTCTGTATGCAATAAGCGCGCCAAAAGAATTCAAACTTTGGCTGCATATTTCCAGCTTGCTTTTCCTCTTCTTCTTCTTCTTTTTTGTAATGCACTTCAAAATCTCTACGCGAGGAAAATGTAAAGAGAGAGAGAGAGGGGGAGAGTGTGGGATAGAGAGAGAGAGAGTGAAAAGATATGCAGCAAATGCCACAAAGTCGAATATAAAAATCTATTCCAGACTGCGCGCCTGAATGCATATGCATACATATTTCCACAACGAGTTGTTGTTTGCCACCTGCCACACACACACACACACACACACACACATACACAGAGAGAGAGAGAGAGAGCGAGAGAGAGACAGTTGCAGACACAGCTGCTTGCCTTGGCCGCCACCCAGTCGCATCTTTTTTTGTGTATCCTTGACTAGATGGTATTATAATTCGATTACGACATGCATTTTATGTAGAGCGCAGTATTTGCTAGCATTTCAAGTATATCCGCTCATGGTCAACGAGACAAGAAAGCTTTTATTTAAGCCAAAAAAAACAAAAAAAAAACAAAAAATGGATATGGAAATGGAAATGATTAAGCTGCAGCACCTGACAGTTGACCCAAAAATATTTGCATAAAATATTTATCAACTCTGACTAGAAATTTAAAACCAAAAAAAAATGGAAGCGATTCGGTTGTTGATAACCGATTCGATGTAGAGCTTAAAGTTTAGAGTGGCAAAGTGCCCTTATACAAATTTATTAGGCTAAAGTGGAGTCTTTTGAATGTGAAACTTTTGAGTTTTCCAATTCTTCAAATTTTTGTCTTTTATTTATTTATTTAATCTATATAAAATTAAAAATAATATGAAAATTTTAAAATTTGTTATTTTTGAAACACTTCTTAAAGAATTAGTTTGTGAATTACTAAATCATCAATTTCAATTGATTCAGATTATGAAAATTATGTACGAAACCAAAAAATCGATTCAATTTTGACCAAAATTTATGCGAGTTGAAAGTAATGAATCAAGAAAGCTTCAGCAGCCTACATATATTTTATGAGCGGATATAACGCTTATATGCAGTAATACGCACACACACATACACACACATACACACACACACACACACACACACACACACTCACACACTCACACACACATCCAGTCAAATCCAATTACGTTGCATATTTGTCTGCGCTTTTCTGCATTCACACCGAAAGTGAAGATGAAAAAAAGTGTTGCCTGCTTTGGGGCGCAGCAGATATATGTTGACATTATCAAAACGCCATTAAATACCTGTATGTGTGTGCGTATGTTCAAGTGTGAGTTTGCGTTTTTCTTCTGACCCCGTTTTGCTAGATGTTTCATGTACCACAAAAAAAAAAACCTTTATATAAATATAACGCATACGCCGTGTTGTACATGTAAATGCATTATTATTTGCCATATTTTAGCACATGCACGCGCATGCAAATAGATACAATTTAAATGTATATATATACTCTATTAAAGATATGTATATATATATGTATATCTAGTTAAGGGCCACTCTGTACTTTCTCTGGTTCAGAATGAGCTGAGACCCAAACTCAACGGAAACTGAAATTAAGTTTAGTTCTTGTTGTAGTGCAGTTTAGAAGAAGACGTTTAAGATCTTATAAAGTATATATATTCTTGCTCAGCATTAGTTGATGAATTGATTTAGCTAAGTCTAGATATCTATGTGTCAGTCTGTCAGTCCCTCTGTTCATCCGTCTTTCTGTGTTTCCCTCTGTCTTTCTCTCTGTCTCCCTGGCATTCTATCTATCTGTCTGTCTGTAGGTCTTTCAATCTGTCCATCTGTTTTCCTTCCTTTCTGGCTAAATTATTTCATATAACTGATAGATTACTTCGTTTCTCTTCCAAAATCGATAAATATCGATATTCAAATTGATATCTTAAACAGTTAAGACATGAAACATGAATTTAACTTCTATAATTAGGCCAGTTTATCTTCTAATTGAAGATTTTCTTATATGCAATATAGAATTCGTCGCAATAATCCCACAATACTTGTAAAGAACTACAAAAATGAGTCCCAAAATCTGTTAATTTCCGCTCATAATAAACCAATTTCGATAAACAAAGGCAAAAGTGAGCTTCAAGCTCAAATTCCAAATCTTTTCAAATGCAAATCATTTTGTTGTGATTCAACTGAATTTTGAAAATCATATTTCGCTAGGCCAAAGCTCACCTGACTATGTCTGACAGTTGGAAATGAACCAAAATTGTGGCTCATTTTGATTGCAAAGGGTTGCGCGCAGGTAGAACAAGAGGAATTCATAGAGGAGATATGAGAGGGAGCGAGCGATAGAGGGTGTAGAGGCAAAGGCATTTGATGACCGCTGCGATTGAAAATCGCTTGTTTTGATTGAGTTTAGAACCCAAAAGCCAAATATGCAAATTGAATTAGTTTTTGCACGACTTTGTTCGAACCATGGCGCACCCACACACACAGCGATCCACATGTGTTTGGCCACAAACAAAGTTGTCACCTTTGCCTGTGTGTGTGTGTGTGTGTGTGTGTTTTGGCGGTTGCGGCATTTGCGTCAATTTGAATGCCATAAATCACGAGCGATGCCCGGACGCCGATCTGACCTAATGTCGAAGATGCGTTTCCGGCGCCAACCGGAAATGAGTTGTGAAATGAGACGCCAAGAAACAAAGGAGCAGCAAAAAACAAAAAGCGAAAAGCAGACAAAGAAGAAGAAAAACTCAACCAACAAACAGATCTGAAATAAAAGAGTAAAGAGCAAAGAAACAAATGATTAATTGCCCGGCATTTGTGCGGCTCGTTAGACGTCGACGAGCAGTCAACAAACATAAACAAAGCAAAAGTTCAAATCGAATCAATGCACAACATATCAAATACTCTCTAAATGAGTTTGAGTTTTCTAATTATTAATATATAATATAGTGCACTGATATGATCATTACGTGCTTAAATAACTCATTATTATAAAGCTAAAGTCTGTCCCAAATTTCATTTATATAGCTTCACGGACAGCTGAGTTTCTATAGGTAGCTATATCATATATCAAATGAAATAATGCGATAATTTTAAAATAATTTCATCATTATCATCATTAAGATTGATTCACAACGAGCTGAGTTCCTATAGGTAGCTACATGATTGAGTTTAAGTTTTAAACTATCTTACGAAACAAGCAAAGTCTGCAGCAAATTTCAGGCTCATAGCGTCTTGAACAGCTGAGTTCCTATAGGTAGCTATGTGATATAATGTTTCTATAGAGTAAGTAAAGTACAAGTACAAGGAATCTCATATATTCATATGCGTTGATATGGGTAGCTAAATGATATCCTTCTCCCATACAAATAGTTTTGACTTCTGTAGTTTCCATATCAATCCAAGTTAACTGAGAGCTTAGTTTACATGGAACTTAAAGTTCATGTATGAATCGAAATACCCCTTTTCAGATAGGTGTTTAACAGGCGTAAAACATTGCCTTAGACACACATCAGACGGCAGTCTGTGGCTGTTGCTGTTGCTGTTGCTGTTGATGTTGCTGTTGTTGCTGTCCTTGTGGCTGGCTTTTTGGGGGCCAACAATGGGTTAATGCAACAAAACAATTTTTCAACATGCTTTCATTTTGGCCTAATTGAATTGCCAAAAACTAAAGCTGTCAGAAATGCCCCCTTAAAAAAGGCCGCTAACCAAACCACAGGGCACACACACGCACACATACCCACACACATGGACACACACACACACACACACACACGCACGCACACACACAGACAAGATTAATGAGCGTAAATCATTTCAAACATTTTTCAAATAATTTATGAAAATTTCTCTCGTCGTGAAAAGGTCGTCAGCATATTTTGGTAGTCATTTCTTTTCGATACTCGTTCACAAAGTGACCAAGGGAGTATAATGGCTCTTGATCAAATGTAGAATTCGGAATATATATATACTGCAGTGTAGCATCCTCTTAGAGTGTTGAGGGCTTAAAGCAACAAGTCTATGGCTCAATAACCCATCAGAGTAGATAATGTTTTTGCAGCCTGCACGAGTATCATGCAGTCAGTTACTCCCCACTGCCAAGCGCTTACTTGTTTTGGGCAGTTTGCATCGTTGTTTTCAGCTTTGTTTCACTTTTTGCTTTATTTCGTTTTATATTTTGATTTCATTTTTGCCTTCCTCGCATACAACTTCCAAACACTATTTGCATGCGCTTTCGTTATACCCAAAAAAGTGCCCTGTAACAATAGAATGGAGTATATCGACTTGATTCAGAGCTGAGTTGATTCAAGCGAAACAAACTTTTGTTACTTGGTTGAAAATATTCATACGCTTTATGTATGCATATAGATATTGCTTAGTTATAGTAACTAAAATTGATATACGTATACTTGACTAGCTGAAGTAACTTAGATAAAAACTTAAGCTCGATTGAATGAAAAGAGTTATAAAATAAACTATATTATTAATATCATATTGATTCTTCTTCCAAGTATCTTCTTCCTCTTTACAGGGCATCTGCTAGTCGAGCATACACACTTGTAACATCACTGCCACTTGTTATATTTATGCTTTGGTTGAGCTCTTTGGGTTAGTCAGATTTAATTATGCGTAAGCCAAACATAAACGCGACCATCTGCTTGAGATCATGTGAGTATTTAGTTTAATGGTGTGCGAAGGGTTTACGAGATTTGGACTCCAGGGTCTCAGCACTATTAAGTAGACAATTTTGACAAATTTCCTCATATAGGTCGTACAGCTAGTTAATATTAAATATTTTATATCAGCTCTAAAGGGCAAGCAAATTCATAACAGTCAAAAGGGCGACTTAACATTATGTTAAGTTTGACAAAAGCTGTTAATAATAATTTTATGGCATGCTTAGTTATATGTTAACAATATCAGATATGGCAAAGTTGATGATGATTACTTTATGTTAGTTCGAAGTTATGTTAAGTTGCATGATAACATAATGTGGAATGCTGTTAGAAACAGTATTTTTTTTTTTTTGGTATTTAAAGTCATTCTGTTATATGAACTCTGTGAGGAGCAGTAATGTAGTATGTTAAGGGTTTGACACTCTGTTAATAACATGTTAATGCTATGTAAAGCAATTGTCAGCACTTTTAGGTCTCTTCAAGAGGAATTTTAAATGTGTTTTCATTCTAAACTAACATTTACAGTTAGTTGCTTTGAGTAACTGCACTTTAAAGCTTAAATTAGCTGCAGCTCAATGAAGATGCGAGAAGTGTCTAACCAGATGCCCAACTCTCAACTCGAACACAACGACAACAACAACGAGTCTAAACAAGCAACACGCACTTGAGGCAGAGTCTTTGATTCGATTGTTGTCGCAGGAAACTCAACTGACAGGCACACACACTCCACGTTACACAGCTTGAGTTTGAGTATGAGTTTTGGGTATAAGATCCGGCCCCAAGGCCGAGCTGGAGCTTTGCTGCAAATGAAAGCCAGTTAAGAGCCGCACATAAATCTCATTGTTCGAGCCAAATGTTGGACTCGTCCCATGTAAACTTGACAAATCTGAGGTCCGAAATAATGAAAATTGCAATTTCTAGCTGCAATGAAACTGTTTTCTTATTGCTGTATGATTAGCAGCAGCAGCTGAATGTTTGTGATACTCTTCTCTGTGATTCTCACAAATGTAAATAAGATTTATTTGTATATGTATCTGTATCAGTATCGGTATCTGTATCTATATCTGTGTATCTGTATCTGTAAGCACCTGCATATAATAGAATTTTCGCATGTGAAGTGAATGCATTTTTGGTCGCTTCTCATGTAATCCAAAAGTGTTGAAGCCTGTGCAATGTTAATTACGTACCATCTGAGTTGGAAGTGGAAATGCAGAGAGCTGGTTAATCATTGCGAGCTGGAAGGCAGCTCTGCAGCGACATGTGTACATATATGTGTATATATTGAATAATTTGAACATGACACTCACTTTGTAGCTTTTGAAAGATACAAAACGCTCGTTGCAGAAAGACAATTATATCTTGCATTCCGGACAGCCGTGTGACATTTGATTAATTAATTACTTAGCTGGGAGCACGTAGTGAAGCCGCATTGAGCTTATTACCAAAAATTAATAGCCAAACTCTCAGTGGAGTAATTGTATCTAAAGGCGCGCTAACTGAATCACGTTAGACGAGTGCCAAACGCACTGATTACAGACTTCACCAAATTGCACAACAGTCTGACAGACAGGCGTGAGTTGGGCGAAAGGATGCTCAACTTAGAGAGATTATATGAATTATCTTTTCGTAGCGTAAATAATGAAATACCCTAGCTTATGTGCGTTAGATGTAGGGTATATACATACTATATGACAAGAGGGAGTATATTAGTTTTCAAAGACTTGAAATGTGGATTTGATAAACTTGTTTATACCCTCACCTATGATAAGTTCTTACGGTTCATTAACTACGATTACTGAAAGCCTCACAAATCGGAATGAAATCTATATCTTACGCAGTTTTAGAGTCAGAAATCTTAAATGAAAGTTTTATACTGATTGAGTTACACTTCGCATAGAGCTCCGCCCTTTGGGGCTTACCAAATCGGCATCAAATTTCGCATTAAGTTTGCTCAATATTTCGATTGTGAGTGAAAGCGCTGAACGCGTTTCGCTGTCTGGTGAAAAGTTGAAATAATTATGTTAAAATTAATATCAACTACGCTTTAGCATGGCACAAAGTAGTTCTTTCTCTTTTAGTTAACATATTTTATAAAAAGAATTGAGTTACCCTCTTAACGAGGGCACTTGATATCCTTTATGTCGGTGTTTAATTTCTCCATTTTCTTGCTGCAAAACATTTCTGTATTGTGGGGCGGCGACGTTTATTTAAAAATGCGCATATGCTTTGACGACCAAACAACAATATTTGTGAGTATCATAGGAATATAAAATATACAGATACGGATATATATATATATATATCTGTATACATTATAAGCATATAGAGATAGGTATGTGGATGCGTGGCTGTGTGTGTGTGCTGTTGAAGGTCTGTCTGTGTATTTTGTATGCATTCCATTGAAATTTACATAAAATAATATCATAGAGCATCTGAGCACTGGATAAAACAAGTAGAAGTGCTTTCGTCGGGCATGCACGACTATTCGGTACCCAGTAGTTAGTGAGAAGCAGCTGTAGTTATGTTCAATTAATTTTCATACCCAATCTGAAGACTCTAGCTCGAAGTTCGATATTGATTTTTATCGATTTCATGGGAAAGTTATCGATCTACTTAAAATGCAACTAGATTAAGAAATGCTATTAAAACAGTTTAGCTAGCTTATATTCATTCATCTTTAACAAAGAAAGTATACCTCATTTCGTCTTTCTCAAAGGCTTGAGGGCTTAAAAACCAAGCTTAGCATACCCCATTTATCACCCATTTCGTACAGGGTATACAAACAGTTGTTGATTTGCCATTGTTGGATATGAGTGGTAGCGGTTGGACTTCGTCTGCTTTTTGGATTTTTGGGTTGGATTCATCAACGGCAATAGGCGCAGAGGCAGAGACAAAGCGACGCCAAATCCAACCGAGCGAAGTGCTAGGAAATTTGTTCCTTCCGAAAGTTTGCATACGCCGGCATAGTAATATGCTCTGCATATACGCATACCCTGCCAGCCAAATTTGTTGCATATTTCAGTGACTTCAAATGCAAATGCGATAGCCGTTCATAAATGCAGATTCCATTAATTTGTTGTAACATGACAAATGGTCGAAATACTTTTTGGCTTCAACCGGCAAAGTTTCAATTCATGCGCCGGCCAAATAATACATAAAAATGCTTTTAAATGAATGCACATTCGTAACGTTTGGTATGTTAATAAATGCTATCAACAATTTTCGTAAAACAAATAAAAACTGAAGTTTTAAACGTTTTCCAACACTGCAATATGCAAGCAAACTCAAGAATGAGCCGGATGCTTTTACTCAGTTGTCTATAGTCTTTACAGAGCAGATTTGTTAACTAATCTTAAGATAGCATACGTTTACCAATACTGAAACTCATACGCAAGGGCAGTTGACTGCTAAAAACACTTGTTTACCAACACTACAACATATTGATAATATGCAAAAAGTACATAATACTTGCTTATTAAGCAGTTTTCAAAGCGCATTAGAAACTCCAGACTATGTTTCTTGCGTTAAATGTTAACATTAAAATCTGTTATTATCTATAAACTCTTTCATTGTAGTTAAAAGTACATTTAACGGCCTTTAGTAAGCTATCTAAATACGAGTGTTAAAATCTAACCCCGAAACATCCGTTTACCAACACTACAAACCATTGTTGTATTGATTGCGTGAAATATAACGCTTTAAGCTTAGCTCACGCCCGCGCTGCAAATTCACTAGGATGCTGGAGTTAATCTAACTTTTGGTTTTATCCATGTCTATGGGGAATCAGCGAGTGTTCAACTAATAACACTGGGGTATTAAATGCTCCAAATATTTGGTGACCAAAATAAAAGCTAACCAGAGGCTAGCTGCACAAATGAAATACTATTTATTTATTTATTTACCCAAACAACAAACATAAATTGCACAAAAGCTAAAACTAATCACAGGACAACAGCAGCAACAGCTGCAAACAAGTAGGCGACTGCACGACTGTTGCGAGTGCTCGACTAGCGGATACCCTATCTGAAGACTAGCATGTATCGAAAATTGATTGACTCAACTGCTGAGACGTGCATGGAACTGTGCTTGCTTAATATAGTTTGAGAGATAATAATATTTGGTTAGGTATAGCTATTAAATACGATAGCTGGTTATCGGTATTTATCGATTGTGATGAAATGAAAATTCAGTTCATAGTTTTGGCAAAATACTTTGATTCGACTTACCATATGTTATGTCGGTAGCTATGATCTACGATGTGTAGTTATAGTTTATGAAACTGTTATCGATAGTTTGGCTGAAATAAAGGAATTTGAAGTAATTAATGTTAGTTATGATAATGTTAAGTAAACTTGTCAACATTTGCTAAAATGTATGCTTGTAGCTTTTGTAATCTACGTGAATCAGCCTGCTTTCGATACTTATCGATCATGATGAACATACAAAACTTATTGAATTGGGGAAAGCCAACAAAAATATTGAATGACATTGTTGTCATATATCAGAGTTGTATTCCTCTTGAGTTTTGAGTTATTTACAATATGTATCGATAATCGATAATTATCGATTTTCCTAAATAGGCTTGATTGAACTTTTATATGATTTCCGTAAGGTCTGTTTATGGATAACCCTAAGTTGTGGATGCACTATTTTATGTTAATCAATATGCATCTAAACCAATAAGTACAGGGTATATAGAAAAGCGTAAACAACTTTTTGGCTTTTGGTGCGTTTTTGGCGTTTTGTCACCAAAATGCAAAAAGTTGAGCGCGGCAAATTGCAAAGCGCAAAACAAAAAAACACAGAAAATGGCCAAATGCGATGCTTAGCACATTGTCAGCACAGCTAGCTGGATGTGTGTGTGCCTCTGTGTGTGTGAGTGTGTGTGTGTGTGTTTGGTATTTGCATAAAATTTAAATTTCATTTCTTCGATTTGGGCCAAGTCAACGAGGCAGCCAAAACGAGCCGAGGGTCGCTTTAAGGCAACGATTTGTATGCACGAACGTGCAGCCTCGAATCCCATTTACAACTCAATGATTTTCCAAATCACATACACACACACACACACACACACACACCCGCATCCCCAGCCACTGTGTGTGTGTGTGTGCGGATGAGCAATTTGAAGCGCATTTGCAAATGTGGCACGACACGTACTTAAAGCAACACACAACAATTTTGAGCTGAGAGAGCCGAGAGTCTAACGGCTAATTACACGACAATTTTCAATGATTTCTTTTTTTTTCGTGCTTCTGTTTTCTGTTGTTGCGCCCTTCTCGGCGATTCTCATGCGAGAAGCTGTTCAAGCCGTGCACAACAGCAGTTGGTGCTGTTTGTGCTTTATGTTTTGCCGAAACAGCTTGCCATTTGCTGACTTTAAAGCGCAACTAGGCCGGGGGAATATGTAACCTAAGCATGCTCGACTTATAGTTACCGTGTAATTAGCATTAACTAACAGATTTTGTGTGGATAACATTAGCTTTAGTGCTTGGGCATATCATTTGATTAAAATTCATGGCATTCAATAATAAATTTACTTAGTTAAAACTGCCTGACTTGCAGATACCCTGTACATAACAGTCGCTTGACTATGCGCCCCTTTCTCTATTAAATGTATAGGGTATAGTTGTATGAAATACGTTTAACACGCCCAACCGATGTCTGTGCAGTGTATAAAAATGCGTGAAAAATCTGTTGAGCTTGACCTTTGCTGCCGGAGGCCCAGTTGTACAAGACGAAGAAGGTCGCCGCTTAGTATTTGGATCTATGTGTGTGCGTGCGTGTGTGGGCGTATCTCACGCACAATCAACATGAGCTCCAACTGGAATACAACTAGATCCCAAGGTCCCAGACTTCCCACCAAGGAGCTGTCAGTCCATCTGTGCCGTTTGCTGTTGCTGTTGCCGATGCCGTTGCCGTTGCTGTTGTTGATTCTTAAAGTTTATCCGATTGTTTAATGAGCTCTGAACGAAATAGAAATCAATGATGCGAATTTTATGCGCCTTTGCCAGACCGTGCCATGGACACTGAACAGACTGGTCAAGAGACATGGAAAACAAAGTGAGAGGGAGAGAGAGGGAGATGTGGATGAGGAAGACAGGGAAACACGTCAGGACAATATGGTTATGCTTTGTGTTAGGATTGTTTGGTCTCTGGTTCGAACACGCATTTGTCGACAAAATAATAAACAGTTTGCAAGCTTCACACAGACACAAAAACACAGAAAGCATGTGAACAAAAGGCAACAAAATAAAAAGAAACGAGAAAAGGAAAAGGAAAAACAATGTACAGCTGCTGTGTAGAGAATCCGCATTCCCCATTGGACTCGGACCACCAAATGCGAATTCGGACTTTTGGTTTTGGCACTGAGTGGGAGGAAGGGGAGGTAGCCGGGAGAGTCAGCAACTCGATTGCTCAATGAGTTGCGAATGCTGAAAAATGTTTGCAAATATGCTAAAAGCGAACAGCACGAAATATCATAATACAAACATCCGAGCATCGAGTTATGAGTCGAGTGCGAGACTCGGAATCAAACTCATGATTTTTTTTCCCTCTCTCGTTTTTCGCCAGCTGCCATTCATCACAAATTCACTAAACTAACAATATTCGAGGATTACCAACATGGTAATCGTATATCAATTGAAATCGGCTTGCAATTGGTTGAGTGAGAACTTCTGTTCAGCACCCAAAAAAAAAAAAATAAGAGAGAAAAAATAAAAATGAGATTGAACAAGTTTGTTAGAGCAATGGATATGGATAATATATACAGCAGCTCACATCATGAGCCATAAAGTGGGAAAAACAATAATAAAGCCAGTGAGAAGAGCGAAAAAAGTTATTCAATTAATATTCATCTGCTGAATAAGGACTTTTGCGCCCCTCTCAGCGCTTCTCATACAAATCAATTCACAAAAATTGAATGAAAGTAAAAAAGTGAGAAGTGGGTGAAGCTGAAAGATATGAAAAAGTATCTTAAGCGAAGATATAAGAACTGGGAGAAAGAGAGAGAGAGAGAGGGAGATGATTGAATGGCAGAAGTGAGAGTAAGAGAGAGGGAGAGTAAGACAAAGAAAAGACCTTTGGCCAGACAGCAACCAAAAAAAAGACAATGAGAAGTGCATTAAAGTATGAAAAAGTAGTCTGAAGTGAGAGGGGCAAATGGAATATGATAAGGAGATTATGAGAAAGGGAGTGTGAAAGAGAAAGCAAAAGGAAAATAAAGGGAAAGGGAAGGAATTAGAAAGAGAGAGAGAGAGAGAGAGAGAGAGAGAGAGAGAGAAAAAAAGAGAGTTAGAGGGAGAGAGAGTGAAAGAGAGAGGGAGAGACAGAAAGAGAGGTAATAAACACAGATGTTAGACAGGTAGAGAAACTCGATAAGAGAAGAAGTGGAAAGAAAGAGAGAGATAGAGAAAGACGGAAAGGAGAGAAGAGATCAATTTTAACTAAAATCTTAAGTTGATTATCAGAACTTCTATATAAACTGTAAAAATAAATATAAAGCTAAAGTTTTCCACATCTCATATAGTCACTCTCTCCTCCCACTCTCTCTCTCTCTCTCTCTTCCTTCTGTCCTTCTTCAACTTCATGTCCAGCAAAAGCAATTGTCAATTGGAGTCAGTGAAAGGTGGGACGTGGCATTTGTGTGCCATTTCCAATTTATATATTTATATTTATTTTAAAGACAATTTGCTGGCTCGAGTTGGATTGTGATTTGATTGTTTTTGCTTTGTTGCGTTCGGATCGAGGCGAGTTGAGATATCAGGAAACAGGTCAACTGGAAAAAGCGTTCAGGGTCAATTGATTCTAATTACTTGGCCCAGAATTGTTTTTAGCCATTGCGTAACGACATTTGGGCAACAAAAATGCACGCGTTGAAGCGTTCTATGCATTCAATTGGAAATACATTGGCATTGACAAAAAAAATAAATAAGAAGAAGCCAAAGGAGCTGGAGGTCTAGAGGCGCTGCCTGGAGGTTTGTTCTGTTTATCTGCAGGAATTCACCTTTCTGGCATTGCCAATAAAAATATAAAAATATGAAAATCAAACAGGCTGTGAGAGAGCGCGCGACAACTCTGCAGAGTTGCCGCACACCCACCGACCTCCTCCTCAGGCAGATGAATGTAATCAAGTGTATTCTGGTGAAATAATTGAAATTCTATTGAGTCACATTTCATTTATGTATGTATATCGCTCTCTGTCACTCCCTCACTCTCTCCCTCTCCCTCTCTCTCTCTCTCACATATATTTTTGCCTCGCTTTGCATAAATTTCAATACTGATTCGAATTTCCAATTTCCTATATACAAATTGAGCTACAGTAGATGCTCGCTGGAGTGAACTAATTAAAATCATGTCAACCTATCGATAATAAATATATTATGTTATGCAATTCCATTATAATATGCCCATTATGTGCTCATATGCATGGGTATATTCGAATTGTCATTCAATATGTAACGTCAATTTCTGAGCTTACTCTCATTGACAAATTACTGCCTTAACAGTTCACGCAGCGAACTAGTTCTTTTGAGCATTTACCCCACAAGTCCTTTTGAGTATTTCACTAGAGCTGAAAGTATCCTTAGCGTCTATTAACAACTGCTGCATTGGCTCTTTTTTCACTACCACTGGTTCTTTTGAACACTCAGCTCAGTTCATGCTGCCAACGAAGTTTGTTTTCAAGTACTGAACTACGGGACTGAAGCTACACTCAAGTGTTACTTTAAGAATAGTTGCTCTTCACTCACTCTCGTTCACATCATGAACTAGTTCATATGAACATTTACCTACAGCTGAAACTACTCACACCTTCTTTTCAGTTCACAGTTGCTGCTTGAACGGTTGTTCTCTCAATGAATGTGTACAATGCGAATTAGTTCTTTTGAACTTGTAATTCATGCTGTGAACTAGTTCCGTTGGACCCTCAATACATTTGAAACAAGATCCAACCTATACTCACTCTATTGCTGCTGCATCGCTCCATCCATTAATTTCACGCCGAGAACTAGTTCATTTGAGCACAACCAACTACATCTGAACGTAGGCAAAGTTTTATTTGTTTGTGTTTTCTTTTTTTTTCGGCAAGGGCGAGAGGGGCAGTTTCACAGCTCATTTACTCTCCATTTAGTTATTCAGGGCGATATCTATATGCGATAGATAGTTGCTCTGTCTACAGATAGATGCGAAAGTATTTCGTGCGCACTTTCGCCCGCAAATGAGGAAAATGCAAATTGCGCGTTTTCGCACTTATTCTTGTTGTTGTTGTTGTTTTTGTAATTTTTCTTTTCAGTTTTTTGTGCACTTTATTTTTGCTGCACATTATGCGGCGGTGGCGGTGGCAGCGGCGTCGGCGGCTGCTGCTGTTGCAGCCACATCCATTGCCGCAGCTCGACCCCAGCATTGAGTTGTTGTCACACACACACACACATACACAGAGACACTTACACACACACACACACACACTCATACACACACATACACAGAGACACTTACACAAATGGGGTCAGAAGTCTGCATTTTTCAATATCATTGGCGCCGAGCCGTGGCTGCCAACACACATAAACACACAAACACATATATATATAAAGATATATATGTATATATGTATGTATATATGTATGTATGTATGTATGTATACACACATACTTGCACACGAAGCCAAATTTATGCATATGTGAACTTGGAAAAGGGTTTGCCCGTAAGTATTTTGCACGCCCTGAACTTTATGTTAAGGCCTAAAGTATCAGATACATATATATATATATATATATATATATTTGTATATATATGTATATATGTATTTATATTGTGATGCAATCGATTGTTAACAAAGTAACAAATCTTTATGCATACAGCACACACACACACGCAGGGAAACCCACACACACACACACATACGTGCTTATGCATACGAAATGAACTATATATGCATAAACACATTAATGAATTTATATATATATATATATATATATATATATATATATATATATATATATATATATATATATAGTATATATAGGATATATATATATATACATATTAATTTAAGTACAAGTCTCAAAGATGCAGTAAAGTGACGAATCCTGATGCATTTACAGCGAATGGAATGCAATGGACGATGCATAGCACTCTCTTCTGCTGAGAAAGGTGGTTAGAAGGAAGGACTGATCTGGCAGAAACTGTTTGTTCAGTCAAAGTAGAGACTATAATAGAGAAAATGTGCAACAGCAAAGATGTTTAGCAAAGACTCTGTGACTTCGTCAAGAAAGAAGGACCTCACCTTAAAGGTTAATGCGGGATAGTGCATAGTGCCGAGGTCAAATAATGATCTGCCACAAGATTCTGAATACTTTATTAGTTAAGGGTATAAGAATAAGTATATATGTTAGTTATCAACTACTCACATATGTATCGTAACAAGCCCCGATCAATATCAATATCTAATTTGATCTTTAGATTCGCTAGCATATCTCGAAAACTTTAAGAGCCAAAGACTTTAAATTTTGTATGCAGCTACTCCCGAAGTAGACACACATAGAATAAGTTTGACACTTCAGATACCTCTAACCAAAAAGGAGTTACATCAGCTCAACTGCTGTTGTAGGGCGTCTGTAAGTCGTGCAAATGCCTCTTCTCTTACTGCTATGAACGTCCAGTGCTGCGAGTCAAAATTTTTGATGTGCGCCATTTTGTGGCGTCTGTCGCTGGCCTTCGCCCCGCTTTGTGGGTGTGTGTGTGTAAGTGCTGTTGACCTTGGCAACGAGGCGCGTGCGGCATGCGGCAACCTTTATAATGGGAGCTTAAATTCATTTACATATCGTATAATGCATGCTCGTATCATCATATTTGTATAGCGACTTGAATGTGTGTTTAATTACTTCGGCAAAGCACACACACGCATACGCTTTCCCACTCTCTCCTTCACTCTCCCTCTCTCTCTCTCTCTCTCTATCACACAGACACACCCAGCAGCCCCCACATCGACAGTTGAAGTTTTAAGCCTCGCCTCGCACGCGAACGCCCGCAAGTATGCAGCAAATTTGTTAAGCCGCATCTGTGCGGAAAATCTGTCAGGCCCAAAGCACCAGCGACTTCCAAAAGTAACCCCCTTCACCCCCTTCACCACCACCACCACCACCACCAACCCCACCTCTCGAGACCCCTTTTTCGAATCAGCACCAGCACCCATGGCCTTAGAATTGTAAGACTTAAGCAGTCGCGTAATTGGCGCAACTTTTCGCCAAGCCACATGCAATGCAGTCATTCGCATAAAGATATCAAATGCACATAGTATACCTATAGCATACCTATATGTATGTAAATATGTATATATGTATACATATATATGCCCATTAGATTTGTTAGTATGAAAGTTGCTCATCAAATGTTTTCACAACTATTTAATATTTGCAGCTTATTCCTGAGAATCTCAAACTGTGACTCTTTCTTGTCTGTAAAGTAAAATCTTATATAAAGAACTGTAGAACTGACCTTTACAACTGTTACTAGTTGGAACTCTAGTCTCAACTTCTTATTGAAATGTTACTTCTGAAAATGCTCAACAATTCAGATGTTTTCCAAAGCAACTGTGATTTACACTTAGAAATTAGAGATAGGCACGCACAAAAAGCTTGCTCGACTATCATATAATCTGAAGATATAACCATATAAATTAATGCATATTAGAATAATATAAAAATTGTTGTTAGTGTTCAGGTAACTTCACCTTTATATGCTATGCCTTACACCTATTTACAGGGTATTTTTGAGCCAATTATACACATGCTTTGACTATTTATTGATATTTATGGAACATAAGCTAAAATTTGTTGTTTTGCTTTATAAGAAATTAGGGTCAAGTGAAAGTAATAGTGGGACACACACATGCCACTTCACACACATTCACACACATCACACACACACAAGCACACACACACACACATACTTGGAAAAATGATAATTGATAATGTAAACGAAGTTTTTGGTTCTAACTATGTGCGAAAAGCTGCAAAATTTAAGTGTTTTATTGCGAATTCTGTGAGCTAGAGTGAGAGAGAGGGCAACTAAGAGAGTGTGAGAGAGAGTGAGAGAGCAATAGCTGATGGGTGTAGCTTGGTTAGTTTTTTTTCGGGTAGCGTAAATAAAGCATAAACAAGACTAAACAAAAATCCCTGACGAGCTGTTATTTGCATTTTGTTGATTAAGCAAATTTAAAACTTTGCAACCGAAAGAGACAGCGCGCGAGCGAACGAGAGAGCGAGTGGAAGACAAAACCGAACGACAGGTGGCGTGTGTGTGTGTGTGTTGCACGCGTTCATTTTGCTGGACTTTTCTTTACTTTGCCGGATTTTGCTTTTGGTTTAGTTTGGTTCAGTTTGTTTTTTTCTTTTTTTTTTTTTGAGTTCGAAACGAACCGGCAACCAAATGCAGCTTAAAGTTATTACACTTCAGCACAATTGAAAACAGCAACAGAGCACACACACACTCTAGCACACACACACACACACATGCACTCACACATTTCCCATATACTCTGGAGGGCTGCCGCAATGCTTCCTCTGACTGAAACTTTTGTGTGTTGGTTAGCGTGTATTAGTGTTAGTGTTCATGTGTGTGTGTGTTGGTGTTGGAAAACTAGCCAGTTGGTCAGTCCAAAAAAATAGTAAAAAAGTTGTGCTTGGCACTCGAGCAGCGACTGTGTTTGCGTTTGCCACTCAAGTGCGAGTTATTAAGCGAGTTAGTTTTACGGATTTTCCTATCAAATTTATTTGTTGTTTGCTTTTACCTGCACACACATACACACACACACACACACTTGGTCTCCCTTTCACACACACAGACACCATCCCTCTCGCTCTCTTTTTCTGACAGTTACTTTAAGCTCTCGCCCATTGATTGGACTTCTCATTGTTCGCAATACACTTCATTCCCTTCATTCACTTCATTTCATTTGATTTATTCATTTGCTGAGACACTCGTTCATTGCCATTTTCTCTTCTTAACAATTTCTTGTTTCGTTTCTCAATACAGTTTTGCTCGAGCTTGCGAAATTGTGAAGAGCGTGGAAAAAGAACTGATTCGAAACACTGAACAAGATTGTTCGCGTTGAAAGCAGACGGCAGCATAAGTAAGTGATATATAACTCTTCAAATGTTAAAAAAAAGTCATTTTGCCAGTGATATGGTAATGAGTAATGAGTAATGATAGAAAAATATTGATTCGACTCATGAGTAATGTATCAGTGATGGATAATGATCACTGAGTAATGAGTAATGAGTGATGAGTAATGAGTGATGAGCAATGGCTAATGAATAATGATCACTGAGTAATAAGTAATGAGTGATGAGTAATGAGTGATGAGCAATGGCTAATGAATAATGATCACTGAGTAATAAGTAATGAGTGATGAGTAATGAGTGATGAGTGATGAGTGATGAGTGATGAGTGATGAGTGATGAGTGATGAGTGATGAGTGATGAGTAATAAGTGATGAGTAATGAGTAAGGAATAATAAGTCATGAGTGATGAGTAATGAGTAATGAGTAATGAGTAATGAGTAATGAGTAATGAGTAATGAGTAATGAGTAATGAGTAATGAGTAATGAGTAATGAGTGCTGAGTAATGAGTAATGAATAATGAGTGATGAGTAATGAGTAATGAGTGATGAGTAATGAGTGGTGAGTAATGAGTGATGAGTAATGAGTGTTGAGTGATGAGTAATGAGTAATGAGTTATGACTAATGAATAATGATCACTGAGTAATAAGTAATGAGTGACGAGTAATGAGTAATGAGTGATGAGTGATGAGTGATGAGTGATGAGTGATGAGTAATGAGTAATGAGTAATGAGTGATGAGTAATGAGTAATAAGTCATGAGTGATGGGTAATGAGTAATGAGTAATGAGGAACGAGTGAATATGAGTAATAAGTAATGTGTCATTAGTAATGACTGCTGTCCTCTGATAAATGAGTAATAACCTATAAGAAATGACTTATGAGAAATCAATGATCGACGTATTTGTTAGATATATTGCATATTCTAATTAAACTCCGCCTAAATGAAAAGCTTTCGCATTGTCAATGCTAATGTATTGCCTAATGCGAAGTTTCATACATATGCATGTATTTAGGTTTACTCTTCCTTTCTCTTTTCTCCTCCTAAATTATGTTTTTATATCTGTCCATTAAGTCATATTTAAATTTGTTTTAGAGCTAAGTTTCTCTGCTGTGTCGACTCAGTTGCATCCTTAACGTCTTTATCAACTGCTTTATTTCTTGGCCTTTGTCACGCTTATTGTAGCCATCATTTACGACTGCTGCCGCTCCAATTACTTAACATGCAGCTGAAGTACTTGGACTCCAAAAAAAAAAGAAAAGAAGAAAGACAAAAACCAAAAAAAAAATTGAAAACAAGAAAGAAACTTTAGCCAAAAGCCGAAGGCTGTCGCCCCACCAACGGCCAAACATTGTCGCAACGCATTCAATTTAACTTTCACAATTGCAATCGCATTGGCATTGCGACATTCACTTTTCATTTTTAGCCCCCCCTCAGCCATCCTTTTCAACCAACTCTCCTCTGCATCCTCTAGCCCCAAATTTGGGGCGGAGTTGAAGCCTGTGCTGGCGCCACATGCGCCACATGACCACAGGCCATAACTCATGACCATCCAGTCCGGCAGCGCCTACCCCTCAGTGCCACGCCCCTGCTCCTCGGCGCCCCTTTCAGCTACCCCCTTGGACTTGTTACCACTTGGCATCATTTTTCGGCGTCAAGTTTGCAACGCCCGTTCATTCATTCAATTGTCACAGCTCACATGCACACGATCCCCCTTTCACTCTCTCTCTCTTTCTCTCTCTCTCTCTCTCTCTTTCTCTCTTGCAGTCTGTGTCTTATTCAGTTGTTGTTTTCAATGTCACTCTGTCAGCTTATTGTTTCGTTTGCTGCCAAACCAAAAGCTCCCTAAGTCTATATAAAAATCAGTGCAAAGTGCGAAGTTTTTGTTTGGTCTTTGTCAGAAGGCAGCTTCTACGTCCTAATGCAGCTGCCAAGTGTGTTTTGCAACACTTGAAAGTTATTTTTTAAATGTTGAATTAAGTACTACTGTCGGACATCGTATGTATACTCACATATATGCTCTTGTACTCTATACTCGTATACTCTCAAGGTATTCTCTTCTTCGACTCTTATACTTGTATAATCAACTACTCTTCGACTCATATACACTAATACTCTTATATATTTCTATATTCTTCAACTCTCATATTCTTACACTCTTCTACTCTCTTATCCTTATACTCTTATACTCTAATAATAATCGTATACTCTTATACTCCTATACCTTAAATATTTGAAGTCCAAAAGAAAGTCGCTAAAAATATTTCAAAGGATTTGAACATTCCAAAAAAAAAAAAAAAACTTACATAAAAGACGGAGCAAAAAATAGACGTTGAAAATACGTGAAAAATACGTGAAAAAGTACAATGGGCATGTGGTGTAAACAGCTTTCGGGCCATGTTTCTATTGTTGTTTGTCTATGCTTGTGTGTGTGACATGTATGTGTGTCTGTGTGTTGGCATTGTATACTGTTGTTTTTTTTTTGAGTTCTTTTTTTTTTTTTTGCTGCTTGGCCCAGAGAGCAGAAAGAAGCAGAGTGTAAAGTGCAAGTTGGCAGCTTGGCCGCTTCCGTTTCCGCTTTAGCTTTGGCATCGCTGCAGCCAGCGGCAACAGCAGCAGCAGCAGCAGCAGCAGCAGCAGCAGCAACAGCAGCAACAGCAGCAATAACAATAACAATGGCAACAGCAGTTGACTTCACACACACATACACACGCACATACACATGTGACATTTGCTTTCTTGTTGCCTACTTTTTGGCATTGCTTAAAATCATGACAAAAGTTGCTGTTGCCACAGGTTGTTGTTGCTGTTGTTGCTTGTTTGTCTGACAACAACAACACCAACAACAACAACACCAACAACAGCAACTGCAATAACAATAATGCCCGCAAATATGTAACAGGCAAAGCAAAGCCAGCTACAACAACCGCAATATCAATAGAAAAAAAACTTTTGCTGCAAGTTGCTTCAAGTTGTTGTTGTTGTTGTTGTTGTTGTTGTTGCTGTTGCTCGTGTTGTTGATTTTACCTGCTGCAATTTCGCAATACGTTGGCTTTTTTTTCTGCTTCTTGTTTTGCCTTTTTAATGCCAGTTGACAGTAAGCAAGTCCATAGACACAAATGGAGACGCCCGAAAGAGACAAATGGATAAAAGGAAAGAGATAGCTGCATAGCAGAGAGCTCGCATTGTAATGCTCTAACAGAGAGTTAAGAGACTTGGATATCATACATGTAGCTTATAATCGAAGAGGAGACTTATAGGTAGGCATGTAAGCTTAGCTGGAAAATAGATTTTAAGATCTTTCGACTTCGCTTACCTTTAGGAACTCAGCTATACATAAAGATAGGCTTCTGAATTTTGGTACAGATGTTGTTCAAGTCTACAACTTCAAAGAAAACAGATTGCTTCAATATTGCTCCCGTTGTAACATAAGAATTTCAGCTGAAAAATATAGAAAATTTGGTTTCAATATTAAGAAACATTAAGATTGAGATTCTCTCTATACTTCAGCTTAAGTCAATTAAATTTTACATTAATTTCACAGGGTATTAAACGTTGCCATGTAGCATAGCAACGTTTTTCGATTGCAACTTGGCTGGTTTGTTGTTGGACTCTGGAAAAGGTAATGCTGGGTAATTGGCAAAAAGGAAAAGAAAATCTTGGCACACAGTCGAAGGCAAAGCGAGAGGCCAAGTCAAAGTCAAAAGCAGCTGCCTACAAAAAATGGCGTCAAAGCTATTTGCAGAAGCCGAAAAGTAGGCAATGCAATTATCATAACCATTATGGAGAGAACTACAAGAAGAAGAAGATAGGAAAGTATATCGTTAATAGAGACATAGATACGTTTAAAGGTACAAAGAGGAAGAGAGAGAGAGAGAGAGAGAAAGAGAGGTGGAGCCAAGGGATAGAAAAAGCAAAAGGATTTTAAATAGAAATTGGGTAATAAAAGAAAGATATATAGATATGCTTAAAGAATGGAAAGGCAAAGAAGTAAACACGCGATGATGTGCTCTCAGCGATATATAAATAAATATACAAAGAGATGGATATATGTACATGTAGAGACCAAACTGAATGTATGCATAGTATAGGTATATAGTGAGTCCTATTTGCTTTTGCTAGACTGCTTTCAATGTACTCGATATATATCGATACTAATTTGTATGAATATAACTCCAAGACTTTGAGAGCTGCAGACATGCAAGTTGGCATTTGAGCGCGCGCTTGGTATATAAATAATAAAATCATTTGCTTTTTTAAATAGAGCTAACCCGAACATAATAATCAGCTGAAGTAAAGAGAGAGAGACAGAGCTATATAGATATGTATATATACAGTTCATAAGACATATGCTTAAAGAAATACAAATTGACTTAGGTTAAGGCATGGTAAGAGGTCTTAGAACAAGATTTTCTTTACCTTAAGTTAGCCACTTCGTTACATTTCTACATTTGATCTATATTAAACTATTTTATCTGAACTTGTTTCTGAGCCCAACTCGAATACTTTCAGAGCTGGTGCACTGTAATCTGGTATATAACTGATGAAAAGCATTAACTTTGCTGATGACTTAAGCTCCTCTACTCCCATCTCATAAAAGCCAGAGTCCACTTCAGCTGTCACCTGTCACTCAAGCATAGTCAGCTAGGTCGAGCACGTTCAACTCAACACTAAAACAATGCAATGCAATTAACAATTATGTGAGACATTATATAATAGCTATAGAATAATTTTCTGGGTAGCATTGTTAAAGCGACGCTGCGGATCTTATCAGCAATCAGCAGCTGTTGCTGTTGCTGTTGCTTTTGCTGTTGCTGTTGCTGTTGCTGTGTCCTCATCAAATGCGATGTTTAAATGAATTATGCGCTGTTAAATGGATTTCAGGGCGAGGCAATATCATAAATGCAGCATCGATTGCCATGTAATTGTCATAATTAACTGCCACACAGAGCGAAAGAGAGGGGGGGGCGAGCGGAGGAGAACGTGCGCACAAGATAAAACGGCTTACGCTGCGTATACACAATATTTGCTTAAGCCTTGCTTGTTTGGCTCATATTAAGCAATTTACTTGCGACTGCGAGGGGGCGAGGCGGATATAAATTTAATTATTTTTCAATCAACAAACATCAGAGCAACGCCTCTCCTTCCCCCCACTCATTTGTGTATTTAGTTTGGCGCTCGGCACGTCCAAAAATTTAATGACTGCTTTGTGCCGTAGCGCTGCAGGTGTCGCCCCAGCTAAGCTCCAGGCAGCCTCTCATCCGCCCACATTTTTCCTTTCTCTTGCTGAGCAACTGAGTAACTGCTGCAGTTTCAGTTCGTCAAGCAACAAAACTTTGGCTCACTTTTAACACCCATAACCCAGTTTTTCTGCCATGCTCTTGCTGACATTTTAATTAAATCCCTAAACGAGAGGATTCACTTTCTCTGTCTCTTTCTCTCTCTCTCTCTCTCTCTTTCTCTCTATCTATCTCTTTATCCCAGTCTGCCGTTTCATATGTGGCTGCAGTTACCCAGGAAACGCACTGACATTGGCCCCAATTCTCGCATACAACTCAATCGGCAGCTGTGTTGACATCCTCACCTGCTGCTCCGTCGCTACCTGCACCACCTGCATCACCTCTTGAACAGCCAAAATCTCATCTCACATGATCTCCGGCACACACACACACACACACACATACGGGCACTCAGCGCTGAGCGCAGCATTCAAGTGCATTGCTACTTGAGACTTTCTCTCTCGCTCTAAAGCGTCTACCAAACAAGTTGTCACTGGTTCGAATCCCGTTGGTAGCTAAATAAAATGGAATGAAATGCCAAAGGCTAATGTTTAATCAATAAAAAAGAGAAAGGAATAACAAATAGAGAGTTCAAATTAAACCTCGAAGAGTATGACAAGAATTTGGAAGAACTATCACTGGTTCGAGTCCCAATGAGAATGGTAATAGCCTTATGCCAATATTTCATTAATCCAGCTAAGGCTTGGAGTTATACTCAAGAATATATCTAAAATCTATAAATCCGGGTTCGAATCCCCATTCAGCAGTCCAGAGGGTGATACATCTAGATATATTCCCAATTAATTTTAAATGGGAAATACGAATAAAAAACTTCAACTTCGACTTCCGACAAGAGCAAATAGCTAAAGTAAATAAAACAATTAATGAAACAATTTTTTAGTAGTATTCCAAAATTCCAAGTCAAAACATAAATAAAATATTCAGTGGTTCGAATCCCAAAAAAAAAACTTTTTTGTTTTTTTTTTTTTATATTTAATAATAAAAAGTGTTATATTCTACAGAACTTATAAACACTGGCGTGATGAGCTTTGACAGTAGGTAAATATATAATAAAAATTCTATTCTGAGAGTATAGAGCTTAGATTAACATTAAGATACAGTTATATAACATACTAAAAAGCTGAGATTTAAACCAAGAACTCCATCTACTTCAACTACTAATCTATAGACAAATAAGCCACATCAAAAATTTACACGCAAATTGTTTTATTCATCATACTATGCAATTGCCCTGACTCAAATAATCTTCTATCCAAAAGTCGGATATACTCCTCAGGTGATAATTGAATAGATAAGTTAAGTATATCAAATTACCATGATATTATTAATGGCACTCATAATAACAATCAGATAACTAACTAAATAATAAATAACTGCTCAGACGAGGGTTTCACATTTTCTCTGACCCATCGACCCCCTCCCCAAACCACAAAGATTTGTATCTGGCAGAGCAAAAAAAGAAGACTTTTCCGATATACTCGCCTGCTCGTAGTCGCCCACGCTCATGGCTTGTGGCATTATTCATTGAGGCACTTTTGAAATGTTTATTTATTGGCAGCACCAATCGAGCTCCCACGTCAAAAAAATGTTTTTGGCTTCCCTCGCATCCGCTCGGCTCACTCGCCACGCCCTCCACGACCATGTGAAAAGAGTTGTCAGTTTCAGTTTGAGTTTCAGTTTTTGAGTTCGAGTCGGAGAGCCCTAACAAATATTGTTATCGAAACAAGTCCAAAGAAGCAAACGTCTTATTGTTTGCCTTTTTGAAAATTTCATGCATTTCAAATGAGCATGAACAGCATATGGGGTATCTTGGTTTTCTGACCATACTAGTAGCAAGCAAAGGCAATCCGTTCTAACTACTTTTCTCTAACCATATTTGCGTATCTCTCTTCTACTTTCACTCATCTCTCTTCTCTAATCTCTCAACTCTCATCTCTCTTTTTCATTTCTACTCTCTACTCTCTACTCTCTACTCTCTACTCTCTACTCTCTACTCTCTACTCTCTACTCTCTACTCTCTACTCTCTACTCTCTACTCTCTACTCTCTACTCTCTACTCTCTACTCTCTACTCTCTACTCTCTACTCTCTACTCTCTACTCTCTACTCTCTACTCTCTACTCTCTACTCTCTACTCTCTACTCTCTACTCTCTACTCTCTACTCTCTACTCTCTACTCTCTACTCTCTACTCTCTACTCTCTACTCTCTACTCTCTACTCTCTACTCTCTACTCTCTACTCTCTACTCTCTACTCTCTACTCTCTACTCTCTACTCTCTACTCTCTACTCTCTACTCTCTACTCTCTACTCTCTATCTCTCTACTCTCTACTCTCTACTCTCTACTCTCTACTCTCTACTCTCTACTCTCTACTCTCTACTCTCTACTCTCTACTCTCTACTCTCTACTCTCTACTCTCTACTCTCTACTCTCTACTCTCTACTCTCTACTCTCTACTCTCTACTCTCTACTCTCTACTCTCTACTCTCTACTCTCTACTCTCTACTCTCTACTCTCTACTCTCTACTCTCTACTCTCTACTCTCTACTCTCTACTCTCTACTCTCTACTCTCTACTCTCTACTCTCTACTCTCTACTCTCTACTCTCTACTCTCTACTCTCTACTCTCTACTCTCTACTCTCTACTCTCTACTCTCTACTCTCTACTCTCTACTCTCTACTCTCTACTCTCTACTCTCTACTCTCTACTCTCTACTCTCTACTCTCTACTCTCTACTCTCTACTCTCTACTCTCTACTCTCTACTCTCTACTCTCTACTCTCTACTCTCTACTCTCTACTCTCTACTCTCTACTCTCTCACTCTCTACTCTCTACTCTCTACTCTCTACTCTCTACTCTCTACTCTCTACTCTCTACTCTCTACTCTCTACTCTCTACTCTCTACTCTCTACTCTCTACTCTCTACTCTCTACTCTCTACTCTCTACTCTCTACTCTCTACTCTCTACTCTCTACTCTCTACTCTCTACTCTCTACTCTCTACTCTCTACTCTCTACTCTCTACTCTCTACTCTCTACTCTCTACTCTCTACTCTCTACTCTCTACTCTCTACTCTCTACTCTCTACTCTCTACTCTCTACTCTCTACTCTCTACTCTCTACTCTCTACTCTCTACTCTCTACTCTCTACTCTCTACTCTCTACTCTCTACTCTCTACTCTCTACTCTCTACTCTCTACTCTCTACTCTCTACTCTCTACTCTCTACTCTCTACTCTCTACTCTCTACTCTCTACTCTCTACTCTCTACTCTCTACTCTCTACTCTCTACTCTCTACTCTCTACTCTCTACTCTCTACTCTCTACTCTCTACTCTCTACTCTCTACTCTCTACTCTCTACTCTCTACTCTCTACTCTCTACTCTCTACTCTCTACTCTCTACTCTCTACTCTCTACTCTCTACTCTCTACTCTCTACTCTCTACTCTCTACTCTCTACTCTCTACTCTCTACTCTCTACTCTCTACTCTCTACTCTCTACTCTCTACTCTCTACTCTCTACTCTCTACTCTCTACTCTCTACTCTCTACTCTCTACTCTCTACTCTCTACTCTCTACTCTCTACTCTCTACTCTCTACTCTCTACTCTCTACTCTCTACTCTCTACTCTCTACTCTCTACTCTCTACTCTCTACTCTCTACTCTCTACTCTCTACTCTCTACTCTCTACTCTCTACTCTCTACTCTCTACTCTCTACTCTCTACTCTCTACTCTCTACTCTCTACTCTCTACTCTCTACTCTCTACTCTCTACTCTCTACTCTCTACTCTCTACTCTCTACTCTCTACTCTCTACTCTCTACTCTCTCTTGATTCTTCTGTTAACAGGGCATCTGCTAGCCGAGCATATGTGACTTGCTCGAACTAACTTTTCTCTTTCATCATCATCAGCGTAATCATAACGTTGCTCAGTTACCCACTGTGCCCATTGTCCTGCCTCACCAGCCACTTCTCCTTTTTCGACTGCTTTGCAGGTTATGTGTAGACTTCTTGTTCTTTATCCACTGGCAACTGCTTCTTCTACTTCATCTCTCGCACATTATTGTTGTTGGCCTACATACGTTTGGCATATCGTTAACGTTGTTTTGGCTTCGTCTATGCGTCTAGCTGTCTACCACGCCCCTGCCACAGCAATAGCCCTCCTCCCTCTCCTCTCCTTTGCGCCCTTTAACCCATTTACCCAAGCATCCATCCCGCTGTGTGGCGCGTTTGTCTGTGCTTATGAGCACATCAATTTCTTGTCTCCATCCAAAAACTCTCTCCCAACCCCCACAAAGCTCTCGCTATGCACCGCTCTAACCTCACAGTTGGTTTCTTGCTGACTTGGTGTCGCCTCTTGGCACAATGAACCAGGGCTGCGCAGTCTTCGATTTGATAGTCCTGAGAAAGGAGGGAAGATGGACGAGAGACGAAAAGAGAGAAGAAACAAGAGAGACGACAGAATTAAGACGAGAGCAGATAGCAAATAGACGATAGAAGATGGAAGATAGAATATGGAAGAAAAGATAGAAGAAAGAAGAGAAGAGGAATTAGGGACAGGAAACAGAGAGTGAGAGTGAAAAGTAGAGAGCAAAACGGAGTAGTCTATGACTTCCTGAAATCGAGTATACAATTCTTACAATCAAGTAGGCCATGCAAGTGAACTTCAGCTTCCAGCTTGTAGTGCCTCTGAGAACGAGACGATATAGCTCATTAAGTATTAGGTTCTCCAAAGGAGCACATATATTTTTTTTTACAACCGGCGCGAGCAATCGAAAAAACTAAATTTATATTTTTTTCAAAAGTTTTTTTTTTTGTGTAAAAGTTTATTGAAATCCTTTCCCGGTTGAATTCGAACAACAAAAATGGGGTCAATATTAAGTGTCTTGAACAGACCAGTCGATCAGGTGTACGATAGTGGCCACAATATGGCAGTGAAGCGCAATGAGCCTGATACTACTCTCAACAGTGAGGAAGAAGGCGAGCCGCCGCGCCAAATGCGCCGTCTTAACTCTGATCCACCATGGGCACCAGGTGTCATACCGGCTCCGGACGACGATGATGATGAAGAGGTGGAGGAGGAGGAAGAGGAGGTGGAGGAGGAGGGGGAGGAGGAGGAAGACGAAGACAATGATATAGATAATGATGTAGATAATGATGTAGAGAATGATGTAGAGAATGATGTAGAGAATGATGCAGAGATGGAGGCTGCCATGGATGCCGCAATGGAGGCCGAGATGGAAGCTGAGATGGAAGCAGAGATAGAGGCTCAGTTGGCAGAGATGGCGATGTTGGACGAAGATGATTTAATCGCTGAAGCTGCTGCACAAAAGGTAATCGATATTTGTCTAATGCCAGATCCGAACTAAAGGTCTCTCTTACCGTGCAGCCGACGGGTGACTCCGTCTGGTGGCGCAACTTTTTTGGCATGGTGACTCGATCCAATAAAATGAAGGGTACTCAGACCAATGTACGCATTGATCCTGCCAATATGTGTAAACAACTCAAAAGTCAGGCCAAAGCCGCAGCTAAAGGTAAGCCGAAGCGTCTGGCGCGTAACCGTCCGAAGCCCTTTGCGACCCGTGGACGTGGGCGACGCGGGGCCGAGCGTGAGGGCGAGGGGGACGAGCTTGAGCACGAAGGGGACGAGCTTGAGCACGAAGGGGACGAGCTTATGCGCGAAGAGGACGAGCTTATGCGCGAAGGGGACGAGCTTGAGCGCGAAGGGGACGAGCTTGAGCGCGAAGGGGACGAGCCTGAGCGCGAAGGAGCCGAGCTTGAGCGCGAAGGAGCCGAGCTTGAGCGCGAAGGGCAGCGTGAAGGGCAGCGCGAAGGGCAGGGCGATGGACAGGGCGAAGGGGAGATGGAGGCGAGCGGCGAGCAGGAGGAGATTAATGAGGCACTAGAAGGTGAGAGGTATGTGGCACGGACTTGTATAACAAGTCCATACGATCAGAGAATTTATAATAATATCGTCAACAACATGAAAAATAAATATTCCCAGCTTTGCCAACGTCCTCGCAAGTGATGAAGCAAACCAAGAAGAAGAAGAAGACCACTGTGCATAGGGCTGCGAAGGTCTCCCAGAAGCCAAAAGCCAGTAAGACTCCAAAAAAAGTACTATCTAAAAACAAGAAACTATTAAAGAACCAACTGAAGGCTGTGAAGCCAACAAAGGCGCCCGAGGATGAGATGTTAGATCCACCCACTGATCAAAATTAGAAATTTCATTAAATTTGTTTAATCGTTTAAATAAAAGTTCATCTCTTGCTTTTACCGGTCCGGGAAGCAATATATTGTTCAACTAAATAAAACTTGCGTTTTAACTTTGTATCTGGGAGAGAGATTAACGCAGGTGGACAGACGGACGCGTGGACTTCGAAAAGCCTCCTGCGTCCTATATTGATGTGCCTTAGATTTTGTTGACAAGCAAATCTCAGCACGCTTAATTCTCTCATGTAATGGGCCTTAATTTGTACAACTCCAAATTTGTCGAAATTCAATCAAATTTCCAAAAAAATAAAAAAAATAAATGTATAAACAAAAAAAAATATATGTATGAAAAATATATCCAAAATTTTCAGAAAAAAAAATCTAAAAAAAAAACTAAAAAAAATATTTGAAAAATAAGTTAACAAAACTATATATGAAAACATTAATGCAAATTTGTCAAAAAAAAGTCGAAAAAAGTATGTTAACATAAATGAAAAAAAAAGATGTATTCATATATTTATAAAATATATAAAAAAAATTTATACAAAAAAAAAGTATATATACAAACAAAATATATAAAAAAAATTATAAAAAAAACGCCTAATTCTGTAATGCAGTACAATCTGTACAAATCCAAATTTGTCAAAATTCAATAAAATTTCAGAAAAAAAAAAAAATATATATATATAAACCAAAATATATATGTACATAAAAAAAAAACATGTATAAAAAATATATCCAAAATAGTCCGAAAAAAAAATCGAAAATAAATTTAAAAATTTTTGAAAAATAAATTAAGAAAACTATATACGAAAACATTGTTACCAAAAATTTAAAAAAAAAAAATATGTATACATATATTTATGAAATATATAAAACAAATATATACAAAAGTATATATAAAAAAAAAAATTATAAAAAAATAGATAAGAAAATTTATTAAAAAAATTCGCAAAAAAAATTGAAAAAAAAAATATCCAAAAATATATGCCTAAAAAATATATAAGAGTGCTCCAGTCGAGAGGAGAGGTGAGACTAGAAGAAACCCCGAGCCCTGCAATCAGCTGATTTCAAAATAGCTCAACGCCTTCTCTGTTTCAAACATAGCAAACAAAACATGAAAAATATCTAGAAACAAAAAAAATGATGTCAAAAAACTAAAAGTATTATATTGGCGCTCTTTGAGCCCTGGCTCAAGAGACACGAACTGAGCAACGTTTGGTGGACCAAGCCAATACACACACAAAGGCACGCTTTGCGTTAGCCGGTTTTAATTATCGCTTGTTGTGTAGCCCTCGCAGCAGTCGCAGACATTTTGGCTTCAATCAAAACTCACGCAGCGCAGCTCGCACAGCGGCGGCACACAGTGCGTATGCGTATTTTGGCGCAATTTATATTGCTTTCAGCATGTGCGCGAGTGTGTGTGTGTGTGTGGTTGTGTGTGGCTGTGTGTGGTTGTGTGTGTGCTTGTGTGATTGTGTGTGTTCGTGTGCGTACTCGTACTCTTATTGGTTAGCTGCTGTTTGACTTAGCTTGACTGCCCAAAAGCGTGTGTTGTCGTCTGTGAGAACTCTGCGCTCTTAACTTGGCCATTTCGCTGGGTGTGTGTTCGTGTTTGTGTGTGTGTGTGTGTTTGCCTTGTCTGCTGGTTTGTTTGCTTGGTTTGTCGTTACACAGGCCAAGACACCTACTGAAACTCAAACTCAACTCTTCAGTTTCCTTTTGCCTTTATGGCCAATGTCAAGACAGGGCTGCAAATCAATCGGCGACAGCGCCGGCCGTCTTCAGTTAGACGTGGCGTATGCGTAATATTGAAACAGTTGAAACTTTGTTGGCTGCCGCCGCGCGGACTGATGATGCCCATAATAATGACGTTCGACTGTAATTTGCCACTCGCTGTTGTTGTTGTTGTTGTTGTTGTTGTTGCCATCAAATTTACGACTATAAGTTTTTGCGACCCACCTCAACCAGCTCCAGGCTCGATATAAAAGTTGCCCTCAGCCACATTTAAGTGCAAATATTTGCTAGCTTAAAGTTTTTAATTTGATTTCCTTTTGGCAACCGCAAACTCTGGAGAACCTTCGGCTGCCAGCGGAGATAAGGAAGGGGGGGGAGGAGGACGATGACGACGAGGCGCCTTTGCAATTATTAGCCACAAAAATGTATTTGCTAATTTTGCACAAAATTGATAATAATTGCATAATTTGCATACACTGCACGAAATATTCAAGACCTCAAGCTGCTGAACATTTTTGGCTGAGGTTTGGACGGGGCCAGGCGGCGCCGCGCTGCGCCAAGCCGGGCCGAGCCGAGCCGAACCGAACCGGGCCAGGCCGTATTAACCACATGGAAATTAGGCATGTGGTTTTATGCGTTTCGTGTCACAGCACATACACACATATACACACACACACATACATGGCGCACACACACACACAGTCGCTTTGGAACTAGTGCAAATTCAGCAAAAGTCATCAAGTAGCTGGCCATAACAATTGCCCAGAGAGAAGCCTCAAAAGGGTATCTAAAATGAAAGTCTATATATATGTGTGTTTGTGTGTGTGTGTGTGTGTCCGTATGTGTGTGTGTGTGTTTTGGAAGCCATTGGCTCTTCACATTTTTGATTTGCGATGCGGCACACGTTTCATTTTTATTGACCAAAGTTGGGGTCGCGTTTATTGCCGCATAATTGAGTAAATATTATGAATGAAACTGATAATCTGCAGCCATTTACCATTTCGATTTCCACATCTTATACACACACACACACACACCCATACACCCCCACACTCACACCCATACACACTAACACATAGTTGATTGACAATGCAAAATGACTACATGCTGTGCATGCCGAGCGTAGTCAAGCCGATATGAAAAAAAAAAGTAGACGAAGAAGCAAAAGAAAACTGTGTGTAGTCAACAAATCAAGTGATGAAAACATTTATTCAACTTCGCATCCATCTTAAATGCTCTCCATGTAACCATGCAGAAGGTACTTTGGCTATGATGTGTGGCAAGTCTAGCTGGTAGACGTTTTGGCATAGTTGAATATGTTTGAGATGACATTTCAGTCAAAGTATATTTGAATAGCTCTGATATAAGCACATATCTAAATAGTTTGTTTTGATTGATTGAATGAATGACTGATTGACCATTGCCTGGCTGACAGACTCTGACTGATGTACTAATTGATGTACTGACTAAGTACTAGATTTATTAAATGATTGTTAGAGTAACATAAACTAACTGATTGATTGATTGATTGATTGACATACGGAAAGAGACCACTTGATTAGAAGACAGATTTGACAGAAAAAATACAGACAATACTTATTAACAGAGAGACAAACTTATTGGCAGACTGGATTCATTTTAAATCTGACTGATTGATTGATAGAGCGACATAGATGAATTAAGTGCTAGACTGATTGATTGATTGATTGACAAACAGAAATTAACTAATTGATTGCCAGGCCAATTGATTCACAGACTGGCTGATTGATTAATAGACTGATTGAACGATGCTATAACAGACTGACTGATTGATTAACCAAAATAACGTGCTCTGATTGATGGACTGTCTGATAGATTGACTTGCTAGCTAATTGATGCACCATTCCAATCCAATAACCTTTTCTAAATCGCTTTGAATAATCAGAAAGTATCTGTCAAATGTGTTAAGCAATTTGCAAAAGTATCTATCTGTCTATATATTTTAAGTCAATTGAAATATAAAGCTGATGAAAACTCTCTACCAAAGTTTGTTTGCGCACGTTCAGCGTAGTGGGTGAACACTGTACATGTGTCTAGCAGCAGCTGTGAATATTTTGGCTATTGTTTAGCCAAAGACGTGTCCATTTCCGCGGCTTGTGGCTGATGGCATCAGATGGTACAAAATGCTGGGCGTAGGCTGCGGTGTCTGTGTGAGGGTGAGTGTGAGGGTGTGTGTTAACAAAACAATGATGATTGAAATGCAGCGTGTGGATGTGCTGGCAAGCCAAATGCCCCAATTTACAGGCAGCACACGCACCGGTGAACATAGCTAAACACACAAACACACGCAGCGATGGAAGTGGAGACAGAGATGGAGATGAAATTGAGTTGGAGTTGGAGACGGAGACGGAGACGGAGACTTGACCGGAAGTGCCGACTCAATGGCCGATTGAAGGGCGTTGGAGGCACATGTTATCACGTGGGCGTGGCAGATTTCAAGAAATGTGTGAATTATTAACTGGCATTCGCCAGGCAAGGATCTGGGGCTCGCCCTCACCCTCGCCCTTGCCCTTGCCCTCACCCATACCCATACCCACGTTCTCGTTCTCGCTCTCGAATTAGCCAGGCAATCAAATTATGCAGACACTTGACACGGCGCCGCAGGAGGAAAAAGAGGGTCGGCGAGCGACATTCTGGTGTCAGATACGCCCTAAAATGCCAACAACTATTTGCACCCACTTGAAGACACGCCGTGGGAAAGCAGCAAATGAGCCGCAATGCCAAAAATTTTCAAGCCAAGCCAACGCAAGGCAAACGTAAGCAGACTGCAGACGGCAGGCAGTTGATGGTCTCCCTTAAACATACTTATCAAAGCAACTTTTGATTCGGCATGCAAATGGCAGAGCCAAAACGCGCCAGCAAAGAGCAAAGCAAGCAGCAATAACTAAAAGACAAGAGTGCGATAAAAAATTGTGCGGGCGGCGAAGCCAGAGGCCTGCAGCTTCAAGCCTCAAGAGCAACGAACCGGCCTGGGCAGTTGCTTGTGGTAAGAATAATATTTGCCAGATACTTTGTTTTGTGACTCCCAACAGTTCCTCAGCATTATGCAAAAGAAACAAGAATCAATTTCTAGGAAATTGTATTTAAATTTTTACAGAAATAATTTTCACAGGAAAAACTTAAAGGAGGCATATACACAGATACAGATACAGATACAGATACAGATACAAATGCAGATACATATACATATACACATACAGATACACAGATACAGATACAGATACAGATACAGATACAGATACAGATACAGATACAGATACAGATACAGATACAGATACAGATACAGATACAGATACAGATACAGATACAGATACAGATACAGATACAGATACAGATACAGATACAGATACAGATACAGATACAGATACAGATACAGATACAGATACAGATACAGATACAGATACAGATACAGATACAGATACAGATACAGATACAGATACAGATACAGATACAGATACAGATACAGATACAGATACAGATACAGATACAGATACAGATACAGATACAGATACAGATACAGATACAGATACAGATACAGATACAGATACAGATACAGATACAGATACAGATACAGATACAGATACAGATACAGATACAGATACAGATACAGATACAGATACAGATACAGATACAGATACAGATACAGATACAGATACAGATACAGATACAGATACAGATACAGATACAGATACAGATACAGATACAGATACAGATACAGATACAGATACAGATACAGATACAGATACAGATACAGATACAGATACAGATACAGATACAGATACAGATACAGTACAGATACAGATACAGGTACAGATACAGATACAGGTACAGATACAGATACAGATACAGATACAGGTACAGATACAGATACAGATACAGATACAGATACAGATACAGATACAGATACAGATACAGATACAGATACAGATACAGATACAGGTACAGATACAGATACAGATACAGATACAGATACAGATACAGATACAGATACAGATACAGATACAGATACAGATACAGATACAGATACAGATACAGATACAGATACAGATACAGAGATACACAGATACACAGATACACAGATACAGATGCACATACATACAGATACTTTTATACAGGATATCCTATAGTCGAGCACTTGAATAGATGCAGCTGCTGCTTTTGGGTTCTCTGTCTTATCAGCTTTCTATTTGCTGTCGCTGGCGCTTCCACATCAACGAGCAGTCCGTTGCGAGAAGCACATGGGGCAAGTGGGCCGCGTGGGGCATGTGGCATGCAGCTCGAAGCTTGAAGCTCTTGCAGCACTCACAACTCATTACAATTGCCCCAAAGACGCAAAGACGCTGCCAGTTGAAATTGGAGTTGGAGCCGAGAGTGGAGGGGGAGAAAGAGAGTGTTGTGGCTGCAAATTTGTAGCCAGAGTCGCGGCAACCCTCTTATTGCCTCATTTACCACACGCAGCAGAGGCAAGGGCAGCGGCAGAGGCAGGAGTACGAACAGAAGGCGTGGTTGGCAGAGGGGCGGGTGGCGCCACATCTATGACGCCAACGATTTACACGCCAAGTTGAACTTTTGCGGCGCGCCAGCGAGCGAGAAATTCTTTAGTTTGTTTGGCACACAAATCGCAGCCAGTTGCTGGCGAGCCACGCCCCCGCCCCCCCCACCCTCGCCTGCCACCTTCATTCCGTCTTTATGTCTGCTCACGACCAAGACCAGCCCCCATCCCCCCGATCCTCCATTTCACCCACTCATTCGGGGAAATGTATTTGTGGCACCTTTTTTTTTAGCAGCTCCTCAATGCCTGCTTTTGTCCCGATGCAAAAGTTTTGTGCAAACTGCAGCTGAGGTGTAAAGATATATATATGTATATATATATATATACATGCTTATATATACATATATTTATACGTATATATGTATATATTTATGTTGTGGGCGTGGCACTTGGCCCTACTAATTGTGACTTATCATAAATTGACAGCGCAACGCTTCACTCGCTACACGCTTCGAAAGCAGCAGGAAAATAATTTTGAAAAAATACAATTTTGTATCTATGATCGACTAGCACATACCCTGCACTTAGTCGGTGACCAATCGGGGCACTTTCCAGGTAGCTGCACCACCTATAAATATGCTAGACTTATGCATTTCAGGGCTAAGTAGCTTATAACTCACTTGTCCAAAGCAGCACGACTAGCACATACCCTGTACTCAAACATTGTGTCTTCTTTTTGACAGCTGTGTGTGCTTAAGATAGTCTTACTGTATGCTGAGCTAAATATCATGATTTTCCTGGCACATCAAGCTCGACTAACACATACGCTGTATTTATAAATTGCACTCTACAGACATTTGCACGACTGTTTGATACTCATCACATATGACTACGACTACATGATACCCTAGCTTTAATAAATTCTAGAAATTAATGTCGTATATACAGGGTATGATCGACTAGTCAGTAGACTGCAAAACAATCAAAACCAATGCCATGACTTGTTTATAATTATTCTACAGGGTATCTAGAGGAAATAAGGGATTGATCATTCCTTGTTAAGCCTTATTGCACAAGTTTTTCTACAATTACAGGGTATATCAAGGCAGTAAACGATTAAATACCCTGCAGCTAAGTCGTATATATACAAAAAATTGCCTGCCAGGTCAATTTAGAGCAATCAGCCAAGAACTTTCCAGCCAATTTGATTAGCTTACAGGGTATCAGCAGGCATTTAACAGCACAAACAGCACAAGGACATTGATCCCCATTGCTAAAGTGTTTACGGTGCTTGCCAGTGTTATAACTCTCACTTTTAGCACACAATTTGTTGGCATTCTGTGCCGCAATCAACGGAGTAAAACGAAACAACAACGGGAACTGAAACAGAAGAAGAAGTAGGAGCAGCAGCAGCAGGGGCTTAAGGGACGTGAGACGGGTCTCAGGGGCTGCTGGCATATCAAAAAGTTAAAATGGTAAAATATGAAGGCAAGTTGCGAGCAAGCGGCAAAATGGCTGCGGGATATGCAAAAATTAAAAAAGTACGCAGCCAAATGAAATCAAATAAAGACATTCGCATAGCAAAACACAAGATAAATACAACGAACACCAAATACTCTAAGAAAGAACTAGTTCACGAATTGCAAATTTTTGTAGTTGCTGTAGATACCAGGAATATCAGTAGGCCAGACGATCAATTGAAATAGTTCAATATTTTTTAACCTCAGATTAGCAAATCCCTTTGCAGATAGATCAAATAGGCAATGGAGATATTTCAGGCACATCAATTGAGTGTAAAATTGAACTAGAGTTGTTCATTAGATTGAGACCTAGATGTACTATAAGTTATTTACATATCTAGAAACAGAATTTGTACTACAAACATTCAACTCTTCTCCCATGCTTCGGCTGATTTCAGCTGCGAATTCCATGGCAAAAGCTCTTCAATTGCGACTTCAAACATAAAGTCTTAAACTGATTTGCTTATCAGGCTTTAGTCGAGCTACATGTCATGGCTATAAATTTGACGTACGATTAGCCGAGTGTGAGCAGTTCAAGTACTATATCTTGTTTACATACATGTACATATATATATATATCTTTGTATCATTTTGGGAATTCGAGCTGGATTCGCTATACCCTTTTGCTCAAAAGCCAAATGTACAGCTGTAAACAAATAAATGGCGCATGTGGCTGCGCTAGCTGTGGGGGCTAAGGCGTCACAGCATGCGGAAATGGATAACGCGCGCGCGTATTTCCCTCTCCCTCTTCCACTCTCCCTCTCTCTTTCACTCTCTCTCTCTGTGTGTGTGTGTGTGTGTGTCTCCTGACGCTCGTCTTATCGCCAAAATATCCCTAGCAAGGCGCCTTCAACATTTCATTTCATAAATTTCGCTTGAAGGCTTGCAGCAGCTACTGCCTGCTTAATTTCTTACATATTGTGCTCTTTGTTGCTGTTGTTGTCAAATACACACACACACACACACAGTCGCACACACACATGCACACACAACTTTGTCATGGAGTTTTGTAACGACACTCGAAAAGCCATCGCCGACTTTCACAGACATTTTGCCATCAAAAAAAGTTCTGTGAAAATCATCTTCAGGTTCCTGAAACTGCCTCTGCCCTGCCAGCCACGCCTCCTTTGTTTTTCTCGCGACAAAAACAAAAGCAATAAAAACCGGAATCTACTTAGCTGTTAAGAATCTATTACATGAAGCCACTCGAACATCATGATATACAACAGAAGAAGGCAGCATGAGTGAGAGCAATAGACAGGCGAGAGAGCGTGAGAGAGAGAGAGAAAGAGAGACGCGCTTTGTTTTTGCAAAAAACAAAAAACAAAAAACTTTTACACGCACAACTCGACAAATTTTCATTTGCTTCCTTTACTTTATCTCTCTCTCTCTCTCTCTCTCTCTCTCTCTCTCGCACTGTGTCCCACTCGCTGTCTGTCTCTTTCTCTCACTTCTTTTCTTTCCACTTTTAATATGCTAATTAGAAGACAAATATAAAGTTTCTTGTTCATAACTTTGAGTAGAGAACTGTGATTACATATGTGTGTGGTTGGCGCCCAGTCAACATTAACATTTCAACTTTGGCCGCAATTCCGAGACGCGATTTCCATTCCTGTCAAACACACAAACAAACAGCAAAAATATTGTCAACAACTACTTAATGAATGTTATCTAACATGAATTTATTAGAAGGCTTACAGCTGATAGATGGCTAACTAGAACACAAAGCGATGTATAGCCGGGTAATATCTTATTGGATAGCTATATGGTCTCGTCTTTGTAGTTCTCTTAGGTTAACCTTCACCTGTCCTTCCTTGTTACTTGGCATCATTCAGTCATTGCCTTAGCAATAACTTCTATATATATATATATCTAACTATATATATCACACATATCCCCAACAATCCCCATCCTCCGACTTGACCTGTCCTCCTTGCTCACTTAGCTGCACTAAACCTTTGTCTTGTTGTGGTTTAACTATCAATTAAAATGCTTTACTGTACCTTTTTCATCATTAAACTTGTCCTTCATGGTCACTTTTAAATCATTTATTCTTGCTTTATCAATAATATACTTGCTTTATATAAACTAAAGCGACTTCAAATAGCTCAGTTCTCCATGGTCAAATTGTCACTCCTATATTAATAAACTTCTTTACTAAACTAAAGACAATTCAAAGACCTTTATAACAAGGAACTATCTCTCCTTCCACCCCCCACCTTAGAATGCCCTTATTGATCGCTTTAGTTGTTTCATCAACTCCTTATACATACCTTCCCATTTCCATTAAACATCTAAACATCGTTTCAATTTCTTACTCTTTTCGAACTCGTATTGCTTTGTCCTCTAGAGACACTTTTCTTTCTCTATTCAGATTTTCATATACCAATTTAATTATATATATACTAGTACTCACGACACATCCATGTTCACTTTAGCCCTGTTTTTATTCCATATTTAAATAGTTTTTATATCACCCATAAGCATCTCTAATGGAAATCCATTCACGCTCTGTACTCTACGTTTTTTCCCCATCTCTTTAAACTAGCATTGTCTGTTCTCTATGGTCACCTAATTTCACCTTTGTCTTTCTCTCTTTTAAATCTTTTAATGTAACTCTTAAATATTTATATTCCATATTTACAAATCTCGCCTCACACACTCGGGCACTCGGGCTTATAATTATGAGTTCAAAATAAAAATCTGTTAACAAATTCGAGCATTTTCTGCTGCATTTGATGAGCTTAATCCTAAAAAAAAACCTACACAAAAGTTGAATGCATTCAAATGTTAACGACTATGAAATACTCTGTATAATAAGCAAAAGAACTTAAAGGGAATTAAAAATAGTTTTTTTCTCGACTCTACAGACTTGACAAGATTTGATCTTAGCTAAACAATATTGTAATCACTCCCACTTTATACCTAAAATCAAATCGAGTGAAGACTGTAGAGTCCCAACTACAGTTTTAAAGTTCTCAGCTATTTCGAATTAGGCTACTCATGAAATGCTCCAAAGCTTCTTCATAATGCAATTCATCCAGTGTTTAACAGCTTCTTAAACACTACCTACACAACTCAAGGGTCGCCTAATGTACACTCCAAGATGTTATGCCTATATATATATAAACCAATATACCCCACTGTGTCACAGCTTAGCAGGATATTTATATGGCAACAGTCTGTGTTAAGCTTAAAGGCCTCAAATGGCATAAAAAAAATGTCGCATATTTGTTGTTAGCTTTTGTTGCTGTTGTTTAACTCATTTGTATTGAAAACGTTGTGTTGACAATGTGTGTGTGTGTGTGGGTGTGTTGTATTTGGCAACTTGTTGCTGTTGGTGTTGCTGCTGCTTCAGATGAGCCTCAAATATGTAAATAATATGAGACGTGCAACATTTGCTGCTAATCCCCAAAGCGTAGCAAAGAGGACTCAATCCACCCCTCTCTCTCTCTCTCTCTCCCTCTGTCGGCCTTGCCCTCAACCCTGCACCCCGTTTTTCGAAAGAGCTAAACATAACACAAGGATTTTTATGAATATTACACACAAAATATGTCACTTGAATGGAAAAAATGTTCAAAAAGCGTTTGAAGCCTGCTTAAAAACAACAACAGCAACAAAAATAGCTCTGCGTGCGTGCGCCTCTGTGTGCGTGTGTGTGTGTTTATGTGTATTTGTGTTGAATATTTAAGTAACACGCGGCGTATACGCAATATGTATTATATATCACGCATACGCCGTGCTGTACATATATATAAAAGCAGACATATATATATATTTATATATTTTCTTTGTTTTATTTGACGACAACTTCGTCACACACTTTACAATTTTGATGCTCATGACACCAGAAAAAAGCATATAAGCGTGCTAGAGTTGGGCGTGTCGAACTAGAAGATACTATTTCTCAAGCATTTCAGATATTTTGTCTCTGGAAATGGAGTTGAGAATGTTATGTCCAATCACTAAATAGATCGTTCTGTATATGTGTGTATCGAACGCAATTAGAGACTTATAGAGATCGCATACTTTATAAGAAAACTATTTAACAACATATACGAACATACACATACGCTTAACTAGCAAGCGCGCCATCTATTGGACATTTAATGCAGCTGCAGGACTTGTTCATTTGGACAGATGGATGGATAGAAGAACGGACAGACAGAAGGACGGCTAGAGAGGCAGACAAGCAGGCATAGAGACTGGACATACAGACAGACAGACGAATATACAGGCAGAAAGACGGACAGGAAAACAGATAGAGAGAGACACACACAGGGAGACATCAAGAACATATATTGATGTCTGCCTGGACTCTTTCTTCTACTTCCTTCTTCTATCTACTTAACATAAATGTACCCCATCAACCAATATACCCCTGCTTTTATGCATTTTCAATGGCTACAGGGTGTGTGAAAGAAAAGCGTGTGATAAATGCAATATAGGCTAGAACTATGCCCTAGGGTGTTAACAGAGCTGGCAAAAAGGGGTCGCTTCAGGTAGCTGGAGTTGCTCAATAGGTTGGCAATAAAACGTGACTAAATGCTTAACGATTATTCAAGTGTGCGTGTGTCTGTCTGTCTCTGTGTGTGTGTGTGTGTGTGTGTGCCACAGGCCTCGAATTGCAAAAGTTTCCAACAGGCTTCAGGTGCAACTTAGACTGCTTGACACATACAAAAAGTTTGCTCTTTGCGCTACTTTTTTGTGTTTTTTTAATGCTAGAATTTAAAGTCGACTCTGTGCGTGGGTGTCTCTCTCTCTCTGTGTGTGTGTGTGTGTGTGTGTGTGGCAGGCATATGTGGAGTAGGACAGCCAACATGGCGACGTTAACGTTCTCATCAAGCATCAACGTCTCCATCTCCGTCTCCGTCTCCGTCTCCATCTCCGTCCTACCGTTGTCGTTCACTGTCATTTAAAGCGGCATAAAAATGATGACAACGTTGTCGCAGCATCAGCTGCAAACGCCAACAACATCGTCTCACTTACTACCAGCGCCTCTACCCCCCCACACACACTCTCCGTCCCTCTCTCGTTCTCTCCCTCTCTCTCTCTCTCTATCTGTCTGTATGCTGCGCCATTATTGTTAGAAACATAATAAATATGCACACATCCTTAAATAACATTCATTTTTATGGCTCGCAGGCTTTTGACTTCAGATAATTATGGACGAAAATGTTGAACGTCTCATGTTCATGCTCATGCTCATGGCTGGAACTAGTTCCAAGAAGCTGAACTTTGCTATCGAAACTACTCGTTAAGATGAAGCAATATAAAAGCTATATAAAAATGCCTGCTTGAATCTGAGTTCTAAACCACAGAGATTTTCCAAGACCAAAAGTAAATTTATTTAAATTGTATAATTCTGAAGCTTTAAGTGAGCTTTCATAAAAATCTTTTAATAAGCATTGCCTTTAAATGGGTTTTATGCCAAAACCCTAAGTAAGTTAGAGAGTTTCAAAAACTTTATATCACCCTAAGTTTTGAAAATGATTCAAGTCAACTTAAGCTAATATAAATTATAATATAAATTTATAATATAAATTTATCTTTAATCAAGCTTTAAGCTTTTGTTGGCGTGAAATCCACGTAAACTTTATGTAAGTAAACTTTCTGTAAACTAATTTAAAACTAACAAAAGCTTACTTAAATCTCTTTGCTATATGATTATATGCCAATATCTCAAATTAACACTTTTTATATTTTGTTCATGAAAACAACAGTGTTGTAAAATATATTTAAATATATTTTTGCTCTTGCTCTAGCTCTCCTTATGGCGTTCACTAACTATATTCAAGTATAGCAATTGAAATGCCTTTTAACACTTAGATATGATATAGATATATATATATAGATGACAATAGAATAACTTTTATATAGTCGATATGTCAGTGTTGCATAACTTGTTAAGCATTAGCTCACTGAACATTAAACTAACTTTCTCTGTGCTCTAAAATTTTATATAATTCACAATTCCGCCAACTAGTTGATGAAGCTCAACTGAAACTGAAAATAGCCTTTCTAGCTTATTAGTAAGGTCTCACCAAAAATTCATCTGTTCATCTGCCCAAATACTGCAGCACGGCATAAATTTTGAATTCCATATACCTATATACCTATGTATATATATATACATATATATATGTGTATATATATGTGTATATATATTGACGGCTTTATAGAAAATGTTGCCGCACAGGTGCCACGCGTGGTTGAATGCGATTTGCTGTGGATTTTTTCGAAATGCGCGCTAAGGCATAAAATATCACGATTATAAAATGCAAAACAATGTGAGAGACAGCAACAACAACAACAACATGGGTTGGCAAGCTTTACAAATTTATGGTTATGTATATTATGAATACCTAAATAGCTCCTGCCTAGCGAGCATATTAGCTATGTCATACCAAATAGCCAAAGCATCCTTTAGGCCATAATGTTCTAATGAGGAATATGACTTACTTGAGTTCTCGACTTCTGTTATCGATAGTTAAGTCATCAATAGGCACATCTCTATAATGCATGTCATGATCTTTCATTGAATATTTATAGATCTTATCTGTAAAGAAAACTTGTCTTGTTATTCATGTCTATTCATATCTATCCAATGAATACTAGCACACAAAATTCTAACAGTAATCGATAAATATACAATTATCGATAGTTATCGATTGAATTACAACTAAACATATCATTCAACTTTGTGTATTCTTCTCAGTGTGAATAAATGTAATTCGTAGACGTCAAGATTGTAATAAATATCGATATGCTCATTGCCCTAGGGCATAGAATTTTCGATGAATCAATCTTGACTTTCACTCGCAAACACTCATCTATATATGTATATATATATTTCTATGTATTATTTACCTATATTTATATGCGCATGTATATATATATATATATGAATGTGCGTATGTATGTGTGTGTGTGTGTGTGTGTGCGTAAATTTTTGGTGTTGATGCGGTTGTTGTTAAGTGGCTCACATATGCCGCCAGCTGTGACGCCAGTTGTAACACCTTAACACACCTTTGTACACCTGTCTGAATGGCAGCCGTAGCGCGCGTGTCTCTTACGCTTGGTCCATGTGATGGTCCAATAAATAAGTAAATGCGCGGCCTACACACACACACGACCTGCCGCTGTGCGTGTGTGTGTTTGTGTGTGTGTGTGTTTGTGTGAGAAAATCCTTGTGTTGATTAGAAAGTATGCAACGGCATTGGCGTAACGGCAACAACGTAAATCAATTAGTTTTCCACATGACAAGACGACGTTAAAGTCTCTACACATACACACAAGCGTGCGTAAACACCTGTCTGTCCTCTTGTCTATGTGCGTGTGTGTGTCTGTGTGTGTGTGAAGCTCAAGCGAACTTTGGCCCAAAAGTTTACGACAAGCACCTTAAAATCCAAGCCAACAATATTAGCAACAGCAACAGCAGCAGCAGCAGCAGCGACAGCAGAAGCAACAGCAACTTGAGAAGCATTATTTGGGGCATTAACACGGCGTAAGCCTCCCAGAAAATAAAAAAAAAATGAGGCGATGAGAAAATGTTTAAGAAAAAAGCCAAGCAGAAAATATGAGCCGAAGGACAGGCAGTGTTTGACCAACAAATATCCTGTAAACGAGCTGAAAACTATAATATTGTGAGAAAATTCAATGAGAGAGAGAATAAAAGAGAAAGAGAGGGTGAGAGAGTGTGGGAGGGAGGGCAGAAAGAGAAAGAGAGAGCGAGAGAGAAAGAGAGAGAGAAAAAGAGAGAGACAGAGAAACGGATAGAGAAGAAGAGAAAGGGAAGCAGAGAGTGCAAGAGACCGATACAAAGAGAGAGAGAGAAAGAGAGAGTGAGAGATAAAGAGAAAGATAGAGAAAGAAAGAGATAGATAGACAGAGATTCAGATATGAATGAAAGGAAGAAGAGAAAAAGATGGAAAAATTGATAAATAGAAGAAAATATAGAAAGAGAGCTAAGAAGATAGATGAAGTGATAGAGAGATGGAGGCAGATAGGCGTAAGGGTCAAAATGAAACGAAAGATGGAGATAGAAAGAGAGCAAGAAGAAGTAAGACTATGATAAAGCACAGACCATCTATATCTACATCTACAAATATCTCTATCTACCTTTCTATCTGCCCATATTTTCTCTCTCTCTCTCTCTCTCTCTCTCTCTCTCTCTCTCTCTCTCTCTCTCTCTCTCTCTCTCTCTCTCTCTCTCTGACTCTATTTCAATTTCGCCTTTGACACACATTTGGCCAACTTTATTAGGCCCTATTGGCCAACTTAAATGTCTACAGGGTATGAATAATTAAAAAAAAAAAAAGAGAAAAAAACAAAATAAATAAAAAAAAATTACAGTTGAGCAGAGAAAAAAAGAAGAAGAGGAGAAAGAGAGAGAGAGAGAAAAAAACAAGGCCAGGCGCAGGCAGCGAAAACTCATTAAAATTAACACTAATAAGCTTTGTTCCGCGGCCCAAAAACTGAAACTACGGCGAACGATAACAAAGTTGCAGCAGCAACAACAATAGCAACAGCAACAGCAACAGCAACAGCGGCAGCAACAAATGTCACTTGATGTGCCTGCCACGCCCAGCCTTCAGCCTTCAGCCTCCAGCCTGCAGCCTCTTTCTATCTCCCTCGCAGCTGCAGCTGGCCGGCTCAACTTGCGTTTCATTTCATTTCGTTTGTCATTCGCTGGCCATTTCCATTTTTGCTCGACCCGCTTGTTGTGCACAAAAAGGATTCCGTTGTCCAAGCGGGGTCAAAAAAAGGGGAGCCGGGAGGTGGCGGGGGGCGTGTCGCTAGCAACATTTGTTGTAAATGGCTCAACAAATTGCGCAAAAACAAAAACAAGCGACGAGCACAAAAAACTAGGTGAATGAGCAAAAGCAAGAGAACACCAACAGCAGCAGCGGGGGAAGAGTGGAGTCAAAGGGCGGGTTAGAAAAAAGGGGGATGGGGTGAGGGTGCTGCTTAGAGGGCAGAAACAAATGATGTGCAACATAAGCGCCACTTATGTGGGCGTGTCAATGGCTGATGCGGTCAGCAATAGAGAAAACAAATGTTGCCAAAGCAATTGTGGCTAATTGAATCGTTTGATGTCGATAAATTATCGATAACTATAATCGAGATGAGTATCAATTAGAAAGATGCTATATGAAAGCAAAGTTAAAATACCTCCATTTACTTCAACTACTACAAGTCACGTAGCACAGTATGATATATCGATAAGCGTGATAGCAATTACCGATAAATTAATCGAATTTAATCGATTTTTATAAAACTTTCAATAAAAGAAAGTTGTTAACATAAATAAGATATATACAATTATTGTATGCAACGTATATCAATTGAGATAAGTATATCGATAAAGTTGAAATTTATATTTATCGATAACTCGATGCACTATAATTATAAATACAAATTTTGTTTACATATCAAAGCGTAACTTTATACCTTTTGTCTAGACGTTAACATATATATATAAATCGATAATATTCGTTAGCTTATACCAAAGTTATTTCAAATAAAATTCAAGAGCTTTTGAGCTCCACTTACCTCTTAGATCAAATCTCAAGCAAATCGAGCAACAAATGAAAAGCCAAAACCAAAAGCTGAAAAGAGGAAAATACGAAAATGTGAAATGCGAGAGGAAAATGGTGGAAATTCGAAGGGAAATTGAAAGAAAAAATGTAAACTGTAAACTGTGAAAAACAACGCAACAAGATGCTGCAACGTCTACAAATGGCGACTATTTTGTCGCCAAACAAGGACAAATTAACGTATTGAGTTAGCTCTAGCACGTACCGAACACAATTGGCCATTACCAAATGCCTGAGCCAACGCACACACACACACACACATACATACATACATACATACATATACATATATATATCCACACACATACACTCTCGTATACTCAAGTCAAAATGGAGAACATCTTGATATCAGTTAGATAGAGAGCTGCTTTCTATACCCATTGATAGTGCTCACATGGGATGTAATGTTTTTGCTTAGTTGTGTGTGAAACATAGCTGGCCCAAAACGTATAAGAGTATGAGTGCTATGGGCACAGGCAGAATAAGACTATCAGAGTATAAGAATATAGGAGTATAAGAGTATTTGAGTATGTGTATAGGAGTATAGGACTATATGAGTATGAGCATAGGAGTATAAGAGTATAAAAGTATAAGCGTATAAGAACTAAAAACCTTTAGAGTATAGGCATATCGAAGTTCCGCATTTGCTGCTTTCAAAATTGAAAAACTTAATGGTATCAGGGTATCTTTTAGTCGGGCACTTCCCACTCTAACTAGTCAGCTTTTTTCATGTGAATAGCGAACATGTGGCCCATTGGCTCGTACATTTTGCGACAAGGACAAACAACTGACATCGTCTTAAAATGTTCAACATCATTTTTTATTGCATTTTCAGTGAACATAAAAAAAAAAACAAAAACAAAAAATGCCAAAAAAAAAAAACAACAACAACAACTTGGACATATCTTTGGCTAAAGGGTTCAATTTTTGCCAGCTTTCGGGCGTGGCAGAAAGTTTGCGATTTGAGCTCCCTAAACATGTTATTGCTAAAAGAGTTTTAACTACTTGTGTGGCCAAAAATTACCAGAGAAAAAATACATGTATATACATATATAAAGGGAGAGAGAAAGAGAGAGAGAGAGAGAGAGAGAGAGAGAGTAACAAAAAAGTTCACAAAGTTGACGAGCAAAACTTGCAGCCTGCCTACCCATTTGGGAAAACTCAAATGTTAGTTAGACTACATGACTGTATATGACTCTATATAACTACAGACCTCTATATATATATACATATATATAATGTGATGTGTATATATGGTATATACTTCCTTTCGATTCTCTCAAATAGTTGGGCATTTATATTTTTTATACAATATCATTATCGATAAAGATCGGATTCAGCTGGTGAAAACGAACAAAGCATCGATACCATATATCGATACGCATATTGATAGATATCCATAGAAATCGATAGATAGATAAGCCGATCGATAGATAGACTGATGGAGAAATACATTTGACGCCTTAGAACATATATTCGATCCATAAGACAGCAAGAGTATTCGAGCTTCGTTTAGCTATTTTAACTATTTATTGCTATTTTGTTATTTGTGTTTCATTTTTTTGGAGTCGCGGCGTCTAACCCAGTTATTGCTGTGTTTGTGCACCATTTGAATGAGTTAAGCTCATTTGATTTGATACTTTTAATGCGGCTTTTATTTTCGCCAGTTGCCATTTATTGTTTATATATGTCTGAGCGGGAAACAACAGCGACAATTTTGTAGTTGCTCTAGCTGTTTTTGTTTCTGTTACATTCGTATACTCGTTCAAAAGGTGCAAACAGGATATATTGGCTTCGTTCAATTTAAGAATTTCTGTTAGTTTCTGTCTCTCGATCAGTCTTATCTATCCGTTCTTCTATATATATCCGTCTGTCCGTCCGTTATCCTTCTCCTTTCTCACTTTCCGACTTTCCTCCGACTATCTGTTCCTCTATCCATTCGTCTGTCTCTCTGTCAGTTTGTCTTTCTGTTTATCTCATCCGTTCATCCATTCTTCACCCCGTCTGACTGCTGGTTCGTCTATTCGCCTTTCGGTTTTCCGAATATACAGTTCGTCCATCAGTTTTGAAATCTGGTGGATACCCTCCCCAAGGGCTATGTTCTCTACATTTGAAGAGTTAGACTCAACAAGCTTAGCTCAGCTTAAGCTCTTTTACAGATAGACATGGCCAAACCCATGCAGGGCTATTGCAAATCGTGAACGAGTATTGTGCAGTCAGCGACGCCCAACTGCGCCCAAATGTTTTTACTCATTTTTTTTTTTATACGCAAAACGTGTGATTAATGGAAACATGGAACATGGGCCCTCAGGCCTCCAACATTATTATTTGTATGTTGATGTATGTTTCGTGTGAAATTGCGGGAGAGCAAAGGGACAGAGCCAGCGAGAAGGGGAAGACGTACATAGAAGTGGGTGGTGAAACTGGGCACTGGCTGTCGGATTGAAACAGAACTTGCAAAGATTTCACGATTGTGGAAATGAGTTTAAAGTTGTTTCTAGACAGCTCTAAAAGAAAAGTAAATTATTCTTAGTGAAAAACTTTCTATTAGCACATGTATGTTTGAAAGGTATGATTGTAAAAAATGCCTAAACGGAAATTCAATTGAAATTGACCTCTGTTATGAATAGTCAGAAGATGAAGCAGCTTTACTTTTTGGTGAAATTCTATATGAAACTAAACCATAAATTTGAATACATTTGAGCCAGCTTTAGCTTTCCTTTCTCATTCTATATTTAAAATTCTATATTTAAAAATTTGTTTATTCAAAGTTTTGAAAAATAATATTTGTTGAAAATATAATAGCTAAGGGGGGTGTCTAAAGCTTTTTTCTCCAAAATCTTAAGAATCCAAACAAAATTTGAATGTAGAATCATTTTAAATAAAAAAATAAAATCAATTTTATTTATCTAATGCTTTAATTGTTCAAAATGTTGTCAAATTTAACATGAAATTTCAAGAAAATATTGTAAAATTTTAGCATAAAATTTGATAATAATTTTGGCGAGTAGAATCGTTTAAAAAAATATAAAAAATTTTTTGAAATATTAAAAAAAAAAAAATGTTGTTTTTAAGTCTTAAAGTTAACTATTGCAGACCTGTTCATATGCCAAGCCAACTCTGTTAACTTAATGGCCGAAGCTTGGCTGACAGATCAAACGTTTGTTGTCCTTGCAGCGCTGTTAGCAGAAATGTTGCATGCAACATTTGAGGTCGCGAGTCTCTCTTAGGCCGCAACATGCGACATGAAGTGACTCTCTTCACTTAACTAAATGTTGGGGCAGGTTCGAGGTAAAGCCGAATAGGGCACTCAGTTTCAACTAGTTTTTTGCTCCTGTTGTTGGCCAAAAATGAAAATTGAATTTAAAACTGAAACTGAAGGCGAATCAAAGCAAAAGTCGTCGTCGTCGTCGTTGTCGCTGTTGAAAATCTGTGCGAATTTGTGGTTTCTGTGGCCAGCAATCACATTGATTTCGGGGAGCGAAGAGGGAAGGGTGGTAAGAGAGGGCTACCTTCTAAACGACATTTATAATGATGCGGCTACAGCATCTGTGTCTGTGTGTGTGTGTGTGTTTATGATGCTGCTAATGATGCTGCCGACATATATCACAAAGACTATCTCTAACTCGCTCTCAACCTCTCCCTTTCACTCGCTCTCTGTCTGAATTTTCTTAAGCTCTTTCCACAATTAGGAAATCTTTGTAGCGCTTAATCGTCCGGCCGTGGAAAAGTACATAGCCCAATGGCAATGGCAATTGCTGCGAGCCAAATGGACCAAATGATAATGTAAATCAAATCCAGACAATGTCCTGTGCCCAATGCCCCCCGCTTTAAGCCCTCCAGCAACATCTTTTAACCGAAAAACTTGCCTGCTTTTGGGTAACAGTTGGTTATTTTATACATATATACGAATATACCCTGTAATTATGTGAGGTTCATAAAGGGCTCTAGATACGTTACCATTCATATCTGCGTTATGGAACTTGAAGAACGAGAGAGCGAAGACGACAACTACTTACAGGATATCTGTGTGCCTATGACAAAATCAAGGAATCTAACTCTAATAGATAAAACCTTAAGAGAGAGGGAGACAGCAGCAGAGAGTAACTTTTATACAACTTTGTACAGAGTATTTGTAAGTACATGACAAATTCTTGATATCCTAGAAGAGAGTTTTTGAAAAACCCTTTTACAGGGTAACTATTATTCCATGACAAGTGCCAAGTGAAGACACTTTTTTACAGGGTATTTGTTAGTTTCTGATTTGCTAGTCCGACAAATACGAAGAGAAGCGGGGTTGAGGCAAAGGTGTAATAACCCAGATATGTGAGAGATAGTAAAAAGGCATTGTGTGTAGCTGGTCATTATGCATGCTCATGCGAGTCTCTGCCCATGGTTAAGTGAGAGAGATAGAGAAAGAGAGATAAAGAGAAACAGAAAGAGAAACAGAGAGAGAGAGGGCAAGTGAAAGAGAGGGATATGCGTGACATAATTACAATGTGGCCAGCAATTACCAAAATAGACCCGACGGCTTGATTAATTACAGGTAACAGCTCACAGCCAAACGCACACACACAGAAAGCGAAGAGAAAAGCAAACCTTCTTCTGCACTTGACACCCACTAAAAACCAGCTCAGCCAGCAAACCACCCAAGCACCACTCAAGCGTTTTGTGGACACGTGTTTGCCTTGTGTACTTCCAGCTCTGTGCTTGGTCTATGTCATTTTTCGTCGTCAACTGATTAGATCTCGAGACTAGCAGTGTTCCCCAGTCCCATATAGATATAATAGAATTAGAACTTTCATACAGTTCATATTAGATTCATAATTCATATGCCACTTAACGAGGTCCTGAATTAAATTATTTACCTTAATCTATATAGAAATTATATCAAAGTGCTCTCATTAAAGTTTGGATGACTTCCCTGCTATTTTGCATAACAATGGAGTTAAAACCAAACTTGAGCTGAAAGCAAACTAGAAATGGGATTAGACTCAGTCTGTTAAGGACTTTGATTTGAGTGCTTGGCTTACGACTTTTCTTGATAGTAAGGAAATCTTATCTTATCTTATCTTATTTTGAGCATCTTCAGGCAGTCTCATGAATATAGAATCACAAAGCTAGGCTTAAACTAAGGCTAAGCTTACTCTCTTGAGAATTGAGATCTTCACATGGATAACCTGTTTATCACATAGATTTAAACCTTTGGCTAATTTTATAATATTGAGCCTAATTAGATATGCCGCACTGTTATTAGTGCCACACAAGTGAACCAAAGAACTATAAGGCCACTTTATTAACTACTTATAAAATAATCTAAACCGAAAATTTTACATAGAAAATTACTTTTTGAGCCTTTGATAAGTTAGAACCACAAAACAGGGCTTTGCAGCTCACATCAAACTTTGCTTACCTTAATTAAGAAGCAAAGTTTCTAAATTGATGGCATGCAACGTTGTCTCGAATGTAAGCAAGCTGCAGAAAGAATTTATCCATTGACTAATAATTTTAATTATGGCAACAAAAACAAACGCTAAATGGCCCACAATACATATCCCAGAGAATTGCATAAGATTTAGAAGAGCTCAAATCGCAAAAGTTTAATTTTCCATTTCGATTCAGTAACCAAACCCAAATTTAGTATTCAAAAAACTTGCAAAATGTGAATTATGAACTATTAAAGTGGATTTAGAACTTACAGTTTAACAATGTAATTTGAAACATTGAGACTTTAGTCTAAGTTGAGCTCGCTCATATCATAATATTTAAGCATTTAAAAGACTTTGGCTTTGGCATTAATGGCTTCTATACCTGATAAAACTTGTGGAAATGTTGCTAAAACTTTTGTACAGAGCTTACTTAGGCGCAAATTGGAGCAAGTTATTTATTTACACACACACACACCCACACACACACACACTCGCACACACACTTATGTGATAAGAGCACCAAAAACTTGTAAACTTTGAGACGATTGCAACAGGGCATCAACTTGCAGGCTCTATTTTTGCTGCCTATTTGCATTTGTGGGCGTATTCGAAGCATTCTAGGGGAAATTTGCGGGAGGGGGCGTGGCATGCCTGTAAATGTGAATGCGGCTGCAATTTTGGGCCAATGATTTGAATATTATAACACTGCCAAATGGGAAAATCAACAGCAAACTCGCCTCAGTCAAGCAAATTGAAAGCACGTTACATGAGAGCAATGCCCGGCTATGAAATACCTTGACCTGAAATTGATTCAATGGGGAAAGAGCTTGAAGTACTAACAGTTGAAATGCCTTTAAAACTAAATTGCTTGAAAAGTATTTTTGGACTAAATTTTTGGACTAAACTCGTCCTTTTATGTAAAACTCTTATAAAATGAAAATGAATATTTCTCACATATACATTATACTCACATACCAAATTTCATAGCTACAACTCTTATAGATTCCGAGTTCTAATAGGTATATATACGAGATATATTCAAAGAAAATCGTAAATTTTGAAAGGCGTTAGCATAATTAATGGATTACATATTATTTGAATTACTTTCAATGGGCACAAAATAGATATTCATGGAAGGATAAATCATAAACACTTTGTGAACAGACCGTGTGGAGCCCATCGGCTGCTATTGTCAGGGTATTACCTATAATTATTTTGTGTGCGTGAGTGTTTTCTGTCATGTAATTTAAGCATTTTCGGCAATAAAATAACCAAATACGAAATACCAAAGGCTTATGCCTACAACAAATGCCTACAGCTCTTTGGACTCAACGTCTCTCTCTCTCTCTCTCTCTCTCTCTATTTCGCTGTTCCTTTTTCCCTCTCGCATTTCCTTATGATTTATGTATTTGCATTTTGCAATAGATGCAATCATTTAAATATTTATTTACACATTGTGTGTGAGAGATGGATGCGGCTTTTACTTTTTAAACAAATATCGAGCCAGAGCCTATGGCGCCCATGCCACTTGCCCAACTCGGAAATCCTTTTAACAAACTCGAACTCAAACCAGGTTCGAACCGGCATCGAACCAGTTCAAACTCTGCTGTCCCTTTCTTTCCTTTGGCTGGGCCAACATTTCCGTTTTTGGGCAGTTAAGAGCGTGCCAAGGCTTTAACATAATTGCCATCAAAACAAGCCAAACAATTTGTCTGGCTTTTTTCCTCACCTAGATCTGTGTCACTGTGCCACGCCCACGCTCCGTGCCTAAGACCTAGGTCCTTAGACCAACACCTCTGCATTAGCCACGCCTACGTCTAGAAGGCTTAGCCAGCAACAGGTGACCTCTAATAAATATACGGAAACGGATAGACGGACGGAAGCACAGACGGACGGACGGACGAATGACAGATAGTCGGACGGACGGACATTACACAAAATCTATACAGCGTGAAAGAGTATTACAAATTATCTAAAACAATTTATACTACTTACCGAAACTAGAAGGACTACTAAAGGCATTATCTAGATGAAGAAAGCTTTTATGATGAGACTGAATACAGATGAAACTTGTTCGAATTTAGTTAAAGCCAGGCATTATTAAGTCCAAGTTTTACATTTTCAGTTCCATCTAAGCTATTCAAATACTTATTTGAAGAGCTAGACTTAAGAATAGGCAGACATAGACATACACACAGACAGTCCTATGACTGTTCCATAGTCAACTAATATGCTCTGTTGCTTCTAGCACTTTTGCATTCGTATCTTCAGCAGCGACAGACAAAACTTGTTTAAAGTTTCTCCTTTCAAGTTGAGTGCATTGTAAACCAATTAAGTGTTAGTTAATGCACATTTGAGTGCTCCAAAATATGCAAATATGTGAGATATTTATTAACGCTGAGCTCAACGATAAATCATTGAAGCAGCCAAAAGGCAAATTCATCGAACCCAGCAACATTTTGTTGACACAACTTTAAAGCCAAGTGCAAAGTGCTTGGCCACATATTGTGTCAAATTATCATCATAAAGTCGTTTATGGAGCATAATACCTATAGCTGGCAGTCGGGCGGGGCAGACTGCCAGACAGATAGGACGGAACGCTGCGAAAGTTATTAAATTCCATTTAAATGTAGTTCTCAGCCCAGTCGCCTCCACCCCCCTAAAACTAACGAACCAGCCTCAAGCTACGAATTTGGGGGCCGAGGGTTGAAATGTGAAAGAGAGACAGAGATAGAGATAGAGATAGAGATAGAGAAAGGGAGAGGAAGATAGAAATAGGCTTAGAGAATGTTGTTCAAATCACTTGTTAATTAAGTTTATTGCGGCACAGTTATTCGCCACGTCGCTCCAAGTTTTATTTTCCTATTTTTTTTCTTTTTTTTCTATGCTCGTTTACAAATTGCAAAGCGAGCATATTAGTGACTAGATGTTCTGTGGCTCAACTCTTGAAAACAATAAAATATGAATTTCTATGCTTAAGCAGCAAAAATTGAAAATTTTGATAGGATATCGTCTGCTTTAACCCAAAATCCAAAACTTTCCATTTTAGGATACCTCGAGAACTATAAGAGTCTGACTTATCACATTTGATATGTGGGCTTATATGCAGTATATACAGCCTTAGATTAAATCACATTTTATATAACCCTGAGTAGATGAAGTCATAAGTTGAAATATTCAGAGTTTTTTTTTTCAATTTAGTTTTGCAGTTGAGCGAGTATTATGCAGTCGGCTACATCTGAATGCAATATTCATGCTTATTTTATTTTTGTTCTGAAGGGTTGGGCTTTGGGCTTTGAGGGTTTTGGACTCGCCAAACGTGGTTTGAGGGGCGTACTTTTGCTCGTTATTACTGAGCCTGTTGTGCACTTAAGTAGCCATAATAGTGTCATGCGTATGATAAATGATGTGGCCCATGTAACACACACACAGACACGCTCACAATGTTGCATATTGGCCACACAAAATGCGTGTATGTCATATGAGAAATCTCTCTTCAGAAAAAAAAGAGATGAGCAGAGAAGAGACAAAAGTGCATAAGCAATTTAAATGTCAAATGCAAAATGGGCTCAACAATAATAATTCGCACTGTCCCTCCCTCTCTCTCTCTCTCTCTCTCTCTCTCTCTCTCTTCTCTCCCTGTCTCTCTATATCGTCCGGATTTTGTGCAACTTTAATGATCGTAGACGCGGCCAAACATCATAAATTATATATAATGGGCACAGCCTAGAGAGCAGATGACATATATAACATATTCTTGTCAACTCACTCACACACATGCACGCAATCGTACACCTACATATCTCGGTCTGTGCTTGTGTCTTCCAACTTCCGCTGAAAAGTGTCAATTTCTGTTTGATAGACAGTCGAGCTCTGTTGGGTGTCTCAATGTCTCAAAATCAATTGTTTCACATGTCACAGTCGGGTAAATATATATTTTTTTTTTACGCATTCAGCGACTATTTCTAGCTTCTCGTTCTCCGTCTCTCTCGCACACATTTTCTCTCCCTCTCATTTGACCGTAACACGCTTTACGCTCCAAGGACATCGCTTCTTATATGCGCCGCACACAGCTGTTTGGCATGGGGTATGCCACACACATCAAAGATACAGTTGAAGCCAAAACTAATCGAGAGCGTGAGCTTCAAAAGCACCTGAAAGCTTTTTAAATTTAAAGACATTCAGAAAAGAAACTTGACGATCATATGAGAACTAGAACGCCCAATAAAGCTTGTTGAAAATTAGTCAATAGAAATCTTAAGCTGAAATATATGCTTGAATGCAATAAGAAGAAAGGAGGCTTTTTAATTGATATATGCTTTTGATCTATTTAATCGAGAGACTAAAGTTTCGAGATCTTAATAAGCTTAAAGCTCCAGATAAGCTCAACGCTTTAAGCTATAATTACCAATCTAATTATTTTAAATTAATAAACAAAAAATATTATTTTTAAATAAGTTAAGACCAATAGACTTTAACTCTATAAAGCTTAAAGTCTTTAAGATTTAAGCTCTCTTACTCAAAGCTCGAAGTTACGACAATGCGCTATTAACTTCCAACCAAACTAGATTTATAATATCGTTAACTAATACTTTCTACTAACGTTTTTCAGCATAACGTTTGATGGGTGTTTCGTAGTCGGATATTGCCACTGCAAATTGTATGTGACATATTACATAATAATTTCCCGCATTTTTACCCTATTAACGTCAGCGTGGCAAAAAATAATTGGACATTGTCGTAATTTTTGCCCAGCGACTTTGATTGGACCTAACGCGTATGTGTGTGGGAGAGAGACAGAATGAGAGGGAGAAAGAGATATAGAGCGAGACAGTGAGTTAAAAACACAGAGGGAGAGGGAGGGAGGGAGGGGAGAAGCAGCATTATAGATGAGAAACAAAACATAAACAGGACACAAGACTAGCGACAACAAATAAGAATCATTTGGTCAAAAATGATGGACTAGCAGATATCCTTTACGAGGTAAACTGCTTGTTGCTTAACTGAGTCATAAGAGGATGCAGTCAATTGGATAACATTTGGCTATAATATGTGAGAAATTTCAGAAGTATAAGCTATAGATAGACATAGCTCAACTCATGAACATAAAGAACATTCACTAAATATCAATACACCCTCTCTAAAACTTGTTAGCCCAGGGTATAGACAGCAAGCGCATAGAAATTGCTATAAAAATTTATTTATATATAAATTGTATATAAAGAGATTTTTGTTTTGGCGGAAATGTTTGCCATTATATTGTGTGTGTGTGTGGGTGTGTGGGTGGGTGTGTGTGTGGATGGTTGTGCACGTCGTGTGTGTGGGTGTAAATTGAAATATGAAACCAAGCAGTAAATGCTGTGCGCATCTTGTGCATCAATGAATCAAAACAAACGAATGCAACCCACCAACTGCAATTGCACAAAAAAAAAAAACTCTGCCATGACAACGGCAACGTCTTCAATTAAAACACCAATACACAGCAGCAACATGCGACGCGACGGCAGCAATATGTGACAGCATCAATTATTTGTAGTCTAAGCCAATAAACTAATTAGTGCGTTTCTTAGACATATCGATATCACAACACATACATATATATAATGTATAAGAACATGAACAGCGGCAGAAGAGTGTATACGACTAGAAGATACACTAGCGAAGACATTGAGAAATAAATTTCTATCCACTTATACTCATATATTCTTGTACATTATATTATAATACTCGTATCCTCTTATACTCTTATACTCTTATATGCAGTTATGCTATGACTGTCATACTCTTATACTATTACTATTATATTTTTACATTCTTATACTCTTATACTTTTACTTTTTTGAATACTCTTATACTCTTATACTCCTTAGATCATATAGTTCTATACTCGTATAGTCATAGACTCTTATACTCCAATCCACTTTTACTCTCAAGCTCTTACACTCTTACAATCTTTTACTTTGATACTCTTATTCTCTGATGCTCTAATACTAGTATACACTTGTGTACTTATACTCTTACGCGTATACCCGTATACTATTGCACTCTTTTACTCTTAAACTCTTATATTCTAATACTCTTAAGCTCTAATACACTTATACTCTCAAACTCCTATACTCTTATACTCTTTTAAATTTAAACTTATGCAACTAAATCGACCCGATCAAGAAAATATATATATATATACTTTAAGCCTCGGCCCCACCTCCTTCTGCATGTTACAGAGTTTTGCTCAAAATCATTATACCCCATCTACGCATTTTCGATGCGTATTTAATCTCCTGTTTTTCGCTGAAATTATTCGAAACCACAAAACTCTTAGCGGAAAAAAACTTTTGATGGGTATTCAGAATTGTTTGTTGGAAATAATACCCAGATTTATGCATGTCAGATACGAAGTCGAGTATTTGGATAATAATCATGTAATGCGATACAGAAAGTTACAAATGGAATTCATTAAATTATAATTAAGTGAAATATATACATATAAATATATATATATATATATCAATTGGAGTGAGACTAGAGACGCGGCAGGGAATATGTTGAACGCATTTGCATTAAAAGTAAGTAGGAGGCGATGGAGGTTAGAATGGGCGTTGGGGGCCGTTGTGTAGGAGGGCGTGGCTGGTACTTAAGCTGCTTGTAGCAAACCGCAAAGCTTTATGCCAGGCGACAAACAGAACACCCAGAGCACGGAGCGGCAAGCGGCTTATGAAAATCAAGATCAGCTCACGAGGCGAAGCGAAGATAGAAAAAGATATAGAGAGAGACAGATAGATGGAGAGCGAAAGAGCTGAGTGTGCAGAGGCGGGAGAACTGAGAGAGCGGGGGTGACGGCGTGGAGGGGTTTACGGCGCATGCCGTGCATAAAATGATTTTAAGTGCCAGGAAGCGAAGGCCAGAAGCAAACGCAGACGAAAGACAACTCAACCCGACCGCAGGCGAAAAAAAAGCAAAGACCAAGGCAAAGGCAAAGGCAAAGGCAAAGGCCGCTGCCATTCACAACATCATCATCATCATCATCATCGTCGTGATGATGTTTGTCAGCGTTGTAATGATGATGTTTGGGCACTTGAGTCGCTCGTCGTCGCGACCACAGGACACGCATAAATGCAACTGCAGCTGCTCTCCAAAAACCACTCGCAGCTGCGGTCCTTGTGGCTGGCATTAACAGCACCCGCTCACAGCTCTCAGCTCTCAGCTCTCAGCTCTCAGCTCTCAGCTCTAACTTCAACTCCAACTTCAGTTCAGTTCCAGTTACAGCAGCAACTTCAGTCGCATTAATGCATGCAGCATGCCGCGGTTCGTGCCTAATGTTAAGCACAGAACATCTCGAGCTGGACTGAAAACTTATCTTAAATCTCGCCAATTTTGTAGTGTTGTAATACAAAAGGAAACAGTGTTGCAAAAGGTTTGTCTAACTAACTAAGCTGACGGACTGTGCAATGATCAAGAAGCAACCGTTTAGAGTCATTTTTCTTGCCGACTGATTGATTATTTAATGCATTGACTGATTGTCTATGACACTGCAAGGCAAGTGCTTAATGATTGATGGTGGTTTGGCAGACTGATTGATTGACTGACTGAGGCTTGACTGCGTGATTGACTGATAATGTGATTGATTGACTATCCGATTGATTGATAACCGCTTGACGTACTGTCAGATTGATGATTGACTGCCTGATTGGCTGATTGAATGATAGCTAACTGATGACTGACTGATTGACAGGTTGACTGAACAGTTGAGACCCCACGCAATTCATGGCTGATCAATCCACAGCTCAATGAAGAACATGGAACAGACAAGGAAGTTGGCATCGCTGACTGACTGCAACAGCTTGAGCGACTATCACTTATATTACCCACTCAAAAAGTATATATTTACAGGGTAAAAATTGAAATTACTCTGCGTTGGCGGCGTCAACAACCCGCAGCAGTTCAGTTATGTGGCACCAGTTTGTGGCTGGCCAAAGATGCAAAAACAGTTGCTTGTTATTGCTATTATTGTTCTTGTTGCTGTTGCTGTTGTTGTTGTTGTTGTTGTTGTTGTTGTAGTAGTTATAGCTGTTGTTGCAGAGTGCAGAAACTTTGCCTTGGCTCGGACTTGTTTTGCCATAAGATTCACATGTTGGCTCTTGGCATTCATCCACTTGGCCGTCATCATCATTGGCAATGTCAGCGTGAGTCACGATTAGCTCAACAATTTGGGACTGACGAAAGCATATTAAAGCTTAAGTTTGTATATATTTAAAGAGCTTAAAGGGCTTAACCGTAATGATAAATACGAAAGCTCATTAAAGCTTTAAAATGTACTCTGACTGCGATTGACAAGTAAATTGGGCTACGTTCGAAGCTCATTAAAAGCTAGATACATTTACTGTTGGAAAACTTTGAAAGCTTTTTTGTAATGCATGTTAATTAACAAAGTATACATAAACTAAAAACTTAATTATCGAAATCTTTTTTTGTAATATCCAGGAAAAATAAAACTTAATCAATAAATTTAAGCCAAAATCATGTATCAATGCTTTCTTAAGCCTTAAAGCTTCACAGTTTAAATGATTTTGAAGTGAGCCTCGGTATGAGCGTTGCCCTCACGCGTCCATCTCTATCTTATCTTTATTGACTTTTCCTTGGGCAACAGCTTTGGCTCTGTCTCTGCCTCCTCGCTCTGCCTCGCCCACTCTCTTCCTTTGTGTCTTTCTCTGTCTATGTGTCGGTCGGGCTTTAGTCCTGGCTATTGCTGTTGCTGTTGCTGTTGCTGTTGCTTCTGCATCTTGGCTGTAATTAATCGTTGTTGTCACTTGGTTTGGCCACTCGAGCGTCCATCCGTTTCATTGTCGTCCATTGGCTGCCCTTTGCACCGTTTTGCCCCGACGACTCGGCTCAGCATTTTGTATTTATCAACTTGATTCAGTTTTGCGGCACTTTGGCCAGCTAATTTTTATCGTCAGCCTTTATGTGCATCACTTCACACCCAAAGAATGTATTTTACAGTTTGCTTTAAGCATTGTTCTTCAAGCCTTAACAGCTTTTGTTTGGCTAAGGATAAGGCCATGGGGCTTTTCCTTCTTCTTCTGCTTCTTCTGCTTCTTCGGCTTCTCTTGATGAACAAAAAACAATGCGCTTTAAGCAAGAAAACATATCTGAGAAATTAGCTCAACTGTATTGCTAAATAAATATTTCAATTGCCAAACAGAGACCACATTACAAAGGACTTGATTGAAATTTTAATCAGGCTTCCGGATTTATACACACATTTACTATATATATATTTATTTGTATATGTAGAACAGGTCAAGCTTTTGTTTAGCTTCGCAATGATTTGTTCTTTCGCCTATTTCAATATTGAGGGCAATTAGAAAACTCACAAATGAATGGAAAGAATTCTGAATGAAGTCCTAAGGCTCGAGTGGGTCCTTTGAAAATAGGGGTAGGGATAATTTGATCAAATCTAATAAGTTATCAATAAGTTGATGCAAATTTGATCTACACATACGAGGACTTATGTACTACGTTTCAAGCCACAACCTCTTATACTATTATATATATACTATTCTTTTATACTCTTAGAATCTTTTAGTCAAACGTCTTCTACTTGTCTAACTGTCTAACTTTAAAGTTATTTACTAATATCAGTTTCTACTCATTCGGATTAGATCGTTGGCTAACCTAAGGCATAGAAATTCCATTTTATTTGTTGTTTATTCTAACTCTTAAAGGGTCTTAAGTAAATCAGTTCTTACTTTCATAAATATATGTATATATATCGAAGAAAAATGTATGCTTAGCCCAAAAAAAAAAATATGTATGCTTAAGCAAAAGAATATATAAAAGAATGGAATCAACACCCAAGCAGTTATGATGCTCAACATTGATTGCATTAAGGAAAAGTTGCAAGAGTTAAACAGCATCTATAAATAAATAACTCATTTAAAAGACAGCCCGCATACGAAGCTCTTCTACATGTTATGCGAGCTAAAAGATACAAATGTATCTCAACTTCATAAATGACAAAGTTGTGTGTTGGCAAAGCTTTCACGCAAGAAGGTCGCCAAATTCAGCTCACACACAGGCCATCAACTTGACTCAAGCGAGTGAAAGTATGAGAGAGAGAGAGAGAGTGAGAGAGTGAGCGAGAGCGGGAGAGTGTGCAAGCGAGACAGAGTACAATGCCAATTATTATGCAGCATCTTTTTTCGTGAGCTTGTGGAAAAAGTTGCCGTGTACAGTTTATAAATTACGGTCGTACACGCAACTTAATCCGCTTTAATAGTTTTCCTCCACTCCACACAGATTTCATCAAGAACTTTAACGCACACACTCAAGACGAGTGAAGGCGAGCGGGTGTAGAGAGAGCGAGTGGTACATAATAGCTAACCCAGTTAAGAGCAAAATGACCGAAATGCCAAGTCAAAAAAGAAATAATAATAAGAAAGGCTGACAATCGGCTATACTCGACTGCAGAATACACTAGTTCGCAAGGTTAAAAGCAATCCTTAAATTTAATTAGCAAATTGGTGAACAAGTGAATTAGTGAATGAATGGAGTATTGGTGCATTGGTGAATTGTAGAATTGGTGAGTTAGCGAATGGGTGAATAAAGGAACTGGTGATTGAATGGAATGGAAATACTGCAAATATTTCACAAGGAATTCCACTTAATAGCTTAAAGCTAACATTTATCAACACTGGCTGTGAAATGAATAAATGAAATGAATATGAATATCAAGTTATATCTTGCCACATCTAAACAACTCCATATGAGTCATCTAAAAAGTACTAGATGACAAGCAATGCTCGACTGGTAAATGTCCTGCAAACAAATAAAGTAATTTCTAGTGAAGCCCAAACGAAAGTTAAGAAATGTTCAAGGACTTCGAGTAGATAGATATCATATCATATATCATACTCAAACTTTAAATCTATGTCACATCACACATGTCAAAGTTGTAATACCCTCTGTTAGGCTAATATACCTAACATACATATATATATATGAAGTTTTCAACGCGTTTTGCTAAACTCTTAATGAATTTTTGCTATTTACAGGGTATGCGAAACTTTAATTTGGCAAGAGCTAATGCATTCTGTGTGGATGTTAAATGCATTCCACCACCCTCACTCTCCCCCTCTCTGAGTCTGTCCTTCTCTCGCGCCTCTCTCCCCCCTTTCGTATCTTAAACAACGACTGCAGCGATGGCTGCCAGTTGCTTCCTGTGAAGAGACTTTAGCGGGTAGCTCTGTTTGTTGTCGTCGTTGTTGTTGTTGTTGCTGTTGTTGTTTGACTGCGCCAGTTTTGTAAGCGTGGTTAGGTTAAGAGTAGGCACAGCAAGGGGGGGCTACAGTAGGGTCGCCTGTCTACTACTCCTTCATATCGCTGCATGCGAAACGCTGTTTAGAGAAACGAATGCCTTCCGCTACCGGTGAAGTGCATACGCATTTAAACAACAACAACAGAAACTGAGTGTGTGTGTGTGTGTGTACGTGTGTATGTGTGTATGTGTCATGTGGAGGTTTAGTGTGCTTGAGCTCTGCTTTTGGCAGTTGAGGCGTCGCCGTCGTCGTCGTCGTCTGTGTTGTCGTCTGTTTTGGCTAAAGGGGAATGCACTTAGGATGACATCAATTTGAGCAGCTGTTAGCAATTTAGTTATAGCACGTAGATACCCTTTATCTCTAAGCCGAATGACTTTATGTGTGAGTGCTAGTAGTTACCTTAAGCAACTGTATTTTCTGTACCTCTAAGGACGGAATGGAAGCTATGAGAGCCAAGGACAATCAATAGTATATATTCTCTTCGATTAAGACGAAAGTTAACTCTTCAAACTCATATCCTAAATGTCTCTATAGATACCCTAACCCAGCTAACTCTTTAGAGATCCCTCAAGTCATATACCCCATTAAACACCCTAACTCAACTACCTTTACACATCCTTAATAGAGTTTTAGCTGTAACTCTTACTCTTCACTGTCGGCACTTAAGAGATATAGAGACGAAGGACAAGGGCGACGGGAACTGCTCCGCTGCAAGCTTCTAGCAGCTTAATGAATTTGCAGCGGCTTTGGCAAATTCTCGAATTGCGTATTTAACAGCTCAACTTCGAATTGATTGGCATTAATTAAACGCTTAACGCGCTTTCAAATTTCAATTTCGCTTGTGGCTCAATGACATTGGCTTCACGTTTCATTCAAGCATTCTATAATTAACCTTTTCGCATTAAAATCTATGCATAGCTTATGGAATTTAACTAATTGAAGAATTTGTCTTATATTGTTGAGCTGAAAGTGCTGCAAATAAGAATACATTAAAGCTCAGCTAAAGCTAAAGCTTTGAGAAAGCTGTAAGGCTGAGTTCAAAGTTAAGCTGCTTTAAGTCTTTACTTAGCTTTTGCTTTAAAGTAACAAGTTTGAGATTTAGGAAATTTGAAATTATAGCACGTAGATACCCTTTATCTCTAAGCCGAATGACTTTATGTGTGAGTGCTAGTAGTTACCTTAAGCAACTGTATTTTCTGTACCTCTAAGGACGGAATGGAAGCTATGAGAGCCAAGGACAATCAATAGTATATATTCTCTTCGATTAAGACGAAAGTTAACTCTTCAAACTCATATCCTAAATGTCTCTATAGATACCCTAACCCAGCTAACTCTTTAGAGATCCCTCAAGTCATATACCCCATTAAACACCCTAACTCAACTACCTTTACACATCCTTAATAGAGTTTTAGCTGTAACTCTTACTCTTCACTGTCGGCACTTAAGAGATATAGAGACGAAGGACAAGGGCGACGGGAACTGCTCCGCTGCAAGCTTCTAGCAGCTTAATGAATTTGCAGCGGCTTTGGCAAATTCTCGAATTGCGTATTTAACAGCTCAACTTCGAATTGATTGGCATTAATTAAACGCTTAACGCGCTTTCAAATTTCAATTTCGCTTGTGGCTCAATGACATTGGCTTCACGTTTCATTCAAGCATTCTATAATTAACCTTTTCGCATTAAAATCTATGCATAGCTTATGGAATTTAACTAATTGAAGAATTTGTCTTATATTGTTGAGCTGAAAGTGCTGCAAATAAGAATACATTAAAGCTCAGCTAAAGCTAAAGCTTTGAGAAAGCTGTAAGGCTGAGTTCAAAGTTAAGCTGCTTTAAGTCTTTACTTAGCTTTTGCTTTAAAGTAACAAGTTTGAGATTTAGGAAATTTGAAACAGTCTATGGCAATCTTACAATAAAATCAAATAAAGTAAAGTTTTTCAGAGCTTTTACTACTTTGTTAAGCTGATACTGTGATTAAAGTTAAATTTTTATTAAAACTATTATAGTTTCAGTATTATAAAAAAATAACTTAGATTTAAAGCTGATGTATTCTATTGATTAAAGCTCAGTGCACATTTATTGTAATACAAAATGATTCTAATTGGATGAGCTTTAAGATTAAAGAAAACTTGGTATATTAAAGCTCGCTTAAGCTTTTATATACAACTATTAAGTTGAGCTATAAGATCTTAGAAAACTCGCTTGCACAAATACAAATACTAGAAGCTTAAAAGCTTTTAGGGCTGTTGATACAGCTAAACAGATTACTAAAAGCTTTTCAGGCCTTGATTTAGTTCTATTCACATGATTCCACTTTCAAAGGGATTTCAATTTGTATATTTTGCTTATGCAGAGTATAGCTAGCTGCATATATTTATAGGGTATATGCATAGTCGTGCAACAAAAAGCTTCTATCTTTCACTTGCTTGTGATTTCTGATTACTTACTTGTTGTAGGCAAAAGTCCAAACATATGGCTGATATATATAGAGATATATATATATATATATATATATATATATATATCAGACATACCAACACATCAAATACTGTACACTCATATGAAAGTGTGTGCGTGTGTGTATTTTGTGCATTAATGTGGCGTTATTTTTTTTTTTCTTTCACTCAAGCTGCGAAAAATTTGTTATTGCGCTCTCGACTTTTGTTTGCACTCTGAAAACATGAAATTGAAAGGAAGTAACTGCGACACACACACAGTTACACACACACACCAACACACACACACACACTTACACACACATATGCAAGTTCTGGCGTTTTGTTTCGAGACAAAAGTTGGCCGAGCAACTGACGAGAATTATGAGTTAGTTGAATGCAATAAACTCAGTGTGCGTGTGTGTGTGTGTGTGTGTGTGTGTGTGTGTGTGTGTGTGTGTGTGTGTGTGTGTGGATGTGTGTGTGCAAGCGTGCGTGTGTTTGACATGGAAATGCAGCCATTTAGGCATACCAGACACACATACATACACACATTAACTGAGGGCAAAAGCATTAGAGCAAAACGCAGCAAGTTACAATCAAGTCGTGAGACTCGTGAGTCACGAAACTCACGAAAAACATTAAATGAAATTAGAAGTTAATAACTTGCCAATACTCGCTTAATCTTAAAATACATCAGCAAATCAAGTAGGAACATTGCAGTCGGGCGTAACCAACTGCATGATATGCTCGTCCGAAATGAGCCAGTGTTTTACGGTTTGCCAAACGAATGTCTATTCTAGGCCTATCTCTAGAGCAGTTCAAAAACTGATATTCTAAGGGAATACAATACACAATACAAAGCCCCCAATTGCTCTATAGCTAGGAGCTAGTAATAATTTCCAGATAATATAATACCGCGTTAGCCAATTCGTGTCACGCGCTCAGCTCCAGCGCCTCAGTGGATTGTCAACATGAATATGACGAAAAATTTAACAACGCAACAGTGCAAAATAATTGCAAGCAAACAACATTTTTCTTTTGCACGAACAGACCAGAGCATACACACACACACCAGCACACACACACACACATATATGTGTATGTATATGAAGCTATTGTATAGTAGAATGCAACATAGTTTGCACTTTCACCCGTTGCAGCGGCGACGCCTGCTGAATGCTTCCTGGCTGCACACACACACACAAACACACATACAGTGGGTCACACACACACACACACTCATACACACAGGTCTCACAGCAGCGACGTCGCGTCGGGCAGCGCATCGCCTGTAATGAAGCAAATTTGCTTAATTGCGTCGCTGCGCCAAACAAAAATATTGCGCATACGCACCCATGGCCAAGTGACTGTATGTGTGTGGGGCGTAGAACGGCATGCGGCATGCGGCATGTGGCATGTGGCATGTGGCATAAAGCTCTGCTTGGCTCTGGCTCTGGCACTGGCTCTGGCTTGGGCTTGGGCTTGGGCTTGGGCTCTTAAAAAACTTTCCTGCATTGCATTGCAGGAAGTGTTGCAACATTTCGCGGAAGTGAGAAACATGCACACAAAATGCAACCAAGCAGCAAATGTGCCACACACACACACACACACACACACAGACACACACACACAGATATATACTCGCACATAAGATGCAGGTCTTGCTCTTCTAGCAGTTGGCAAGTTCTTTCACATATCGCAGCTATTGCCGTCGCGCGCATAAAGTGCGTTGTTTTATTAACCGATTTGTGAAGTTCATTTGACTTTTACTTTGTTACAGACTTTTATTTATTTATTTCTTTTATATTTTGAGGCATGTGGCATGTGGCGTGTGCCATGTGGCAGGCGGCACGCGTTGAGAAATGAGCCTTAGGCACGCCAATAAAAAATACCCCCTACAAAAGGTCAACTATTTATAATTGCCTTTTGTTTACATTTTCTTTTTGTTTTTCTTTTCTTTTTTGTTGCATTTTTGGCACCTGAAACGTTTAACGCATTGATAAGAAACGTAGAAAGTGAAGTGTCATCGACTGCACACATACGCTGTCCGTTCAACAATGAGTTGGGGTTACTGAATTACAAGGAAGTGTGCTCTAGGCGGAAGTCGACTAGTTGATACCCTGAGAGAATATTAGGAGTGCTTGATAGCTGTGTATGCTTTAAGGAGTCTTTTACTCTTATACTCCTATACTCCTATACTCTTATACTCTTATACATTTAAACACTTGTATTCATATACTTTTATACTCTTATACTTGTCCATTTATACACTTGTTCTCTTACACTTTTATACTCTTATACTCTAATGCTCTTATACTCTTAAACTCTTACACTCTTACACTCTTATACTCTTAAACTCTTACACTCTTACACTCTTATACTCTTATACTCTTATACTCTTATATTCTTACTCTCGTATACTCTTATGCCTTTATGTTCTTGTACTATTA